>LR753369.1:1061960-1158117 GCA_902729485.2 Mus minutoides | reverse complement strand
CCCTCAGAGCAGCTGGGAACACAGGATGGACGGCTACTCCAGTCTGATAAACTGCCCTAGGGGATGCTGACAGCAGCAATTTCTCCAAAATGTCTCCCGTCCAGTGTTTCTGAGCCCCTTCATCCTGAGTGCTCCAGGCTGAGAGACTGAAAGGCCCCGGGGCCCCACCTTCCCTCTCCAAACTCATCAACAGTACGCTTACATTCTCTCTGTAGCCCCCTACAACCACTTAGGTTTGGAGGGTATCTGTCTGTCTGTTTGTTGCAAGTTTGGAAGAGGAGATGAAGCTGAAGGAAGTCCCCTTATGTGAAAGCAGTCCTGCAGGCAAGAACAGGACAGAGCATGGGGTGCGGCTCAGTGGTACAGGGTTTACCTACTTGGTCGCTGGGGGCGGGGGGAGGATGGAGGAAGAGAAAGGGAAAGGGGAGAGGGAGTGGGAAGAGGGAGACTATTCTCAGCCCCCTGCAGATGGGTTCAATGCCAGACCCCTAGTGACCCTGTGGTCTAACACAAATGAAGAGGTCTAGAGCCAGGTCCTAGGAAATCTTGGGTGCAGTTCTACCAGAGTCTAGCTGGGTGAGCCTGGGCATGGTACCCTTCACAAAGCCTGGGCTGTAAGGTAGAGCCTGGCTTTAAGGAGAAAGCACCCCTACCATGGCAGAGAAGGAACTGCCTTCATCTTGGGTAAAGGAGAGCCCCAGAGTGGTGTCTGAAAAACTCCTTCTGTTCTAGGCCATATCTCCAAATGGCAACCCCATCTCATCTTCTAAGAATGATGCTAGAGTCCGCAGGTGAGACGGAGATAACTGTGAACTGCTGGCCATGTGGCCCGGCCCATCCTCCCCACGTCCTCCTGGCCACTCTGACAACCGAGAAGCTGGCTTTGCAGCCAAAAACCTTTCCCCAGCCTCCCTGCAAACCAGGTGCCAGGTGGCAACTCCACTTCCTCTGGTGAGATGGCACATAGAGCTGGCTGGAGATGAGACCAGAGAAAGGAGCCAGGCAGAAACCCCTAGAGGTCCATGCAGGACCTCCTACCCACCCCAACCACTACCCGAGTGGGTAAGCAGAAGAAACTTTAGGTTGGCGGCCACATGGGGACACCTGGCTTCCCTGGCTCCGGGGCCTGCTTTAAATAGTGCAATTATCATCTCAGCTTAGCAGAAGTTGCAACTCCCAAACTCACAGGTCCTGATTCAGAGGCGAAAAGTGCCAGGCCCCAGAGCCAGCATTTGCAAGGGGCTCTGCCAGGAAGGGTGTGGGGCAGGCTGTGAACAGCAGAAGGCTCAAGAGTAGGTGGGTGTAAGTGTGTGTGTTACGGAGGGAGGGCTGCCTGAAAAGTAGGCCTCTGGCTCTATAAACATCAAAGGCAGTCTCTGAGGCATCTCTGGCTTCCCCAAAGTCACCCCCACCCCACCTCACCCCCATTTTCCCCCTAACAAACAGGAGGGATAGACACTCCAGTCTGATGCTCTCTGGCTGGCTATACATTCACACAGGCCTGGCTCCCTACTGCCCAGCCAGATGGCAAGCCCCACCACTTGCCCAGCTCAGCAAAGGATACAGGGCCCCAGCAAAGCTCCTGGAAACTGAGCTCATGCCATGATCTGGGCAAAGATGGAGCACCGGGTAGGAGCCTCTTTAAAGCTAGCAGAACAAGAAGAGGCTCTTACATACCTTAAACTAAGGAAATGGCAGTGGTGACCCAGAAAGATGAAGATGATGGCCGCCACTATGATGTATAAGTGTTCCTCATGTGCCAGGATGGTGCTTCTTTAACCCTCAAAGTTCCTCGCAAGAAAACACAACCCTTCTTGCCATGTCTCAGATATGAGAACCAGGACTCGGCATAACATAAGCAAGTCCCCCCACAGAGTCACGGTAGAAGGGAAAAAATCAGGATTTGTGGTGAACCTAACACCAAGAGGGGTGTGTTTCAGGGCATCTTATCTTCCCTGAGAATGCCCCGTGTCACACCCATAGTGGCCTGTGGAGAACCCTTCCTCCACTCATCTCCTCAAGCCTGGGAGGGTGTGGGCCTTCCCACTCACAGCCCCACCCACTTCACTGGCCCCTGCCTCAGCTGGCTCTGCCCTCCTCCAGCTCACCTGTACTCCAGCCTACACTTTTCTCTGACTCATGGCACCCTTAGTCCTCCAGCGGTACCCACAACCATCTGCTCGTGCCCTCAGACCGCACACCATCCCTGCTTGACCACAGCTTCTCCTGCTCCTGGATGGAGGACGATGTTCAGTTCATCACTCTCAAGACCTTGTCTGGACCACCTCTTCTAACGTCCCACATGTCACCCATGGAACCTTGTCTGATCCCCTGCCAACGGTGAGGGGTGACCTTTACAGATCTAAACTTATACCTCTCCAGGTCACTGGCCTTCCTTTACATCATCTGTATCTGTGGACCCTACAGAAGAGCTCCAGGCAGCTTTGGAAGCTCTAACACCAGGACTTCATGTGAAAGAAACTGAGCACATGTGTGATTCTAGAAGTTCGTACCTAATAAGACTTAAAAGAAACTCTAAGGAGGAAATCCTGGCCCAGGATTAGGGTCATTTAACTTGCCCTCTGAAAGCCACAGCCCGTCACTACAACCGGGACCACTCCTCTCTCAAAAGGTGGCAGACTCTGGAGAAGGCTGGTCATGTGACCCTGGGAAGGTTTTTATCCTCTCTTGAGATAGGACTGATAGCTAGCGCGCGCGCGTGCGCACACACACACACACACACACACACACACACACCACTGTCAGGCAGCTGGCAGTGAATTACAAGTCCCCACACATGGAAGGACGTACAGACACCACTTCCTAGCAATACAAACTCTGTGCCAGCTCAGCACCGACGGCTCCTGAAGCCCTCAAGGCTGGGCCCACCCAAAATACTGTCAGAAAATCAAAATCTGACTTCTAGAAGCCATGCCCAGAGCATAATGTCTTGGATGAGATTTACTAGGGCTAGCAGCCTGCCACAAATCCTTCAGAGGGGTCCGGTTCTCTCTGCACCTTCTATAGGGCCAGCAGTGAGATTTTGCCTCTGCAGTTTCGGGTTTCTACATCTCACAGAGGAAGGACAAAACACCCAACACTTCAGGGAGATCACAGGTTATCAAGGGTCTCACAGGAGACAACAGACAGAAAGGGGGTTCTGAAAAGGTATCAAATATGTTCCAAGTACAAGCAGGCACCAGCATCCAGCCTTAGCACTCAGCTCCCCTAATACCTAGCACACTCTGCTGGGCACAGGAGGAGGGAGGCACTGGCTCACCCAACAAACTCTCTGGGCCACTGAAGCTCAACTTTCCAGTTACTCCCTAAGACAGCGATGGGTCTCTCCTTCCCAGCATACCTCATATCACCTCTGTGAGCGCACAATGGACAGTCCACACTAAATCCTTCTTCACAGTGGAGAGAAGTATTGTGGACAGTCACACCAGGACACTGGCAGAAACCAGGTCTACCCTCGACACACCTGTCAGTTTAGCTCCTCCTCTGTGATACCCAATTCCAGTGATCACGACTCCCTCTCTAATTCCAAAGGCTGTAAATTGGACTTCCTAACATAGTTCCCTCTCTATTTCTCTCTCTCTCTCTCTCTCTCCTCCCCCCTCCCCTCCCTCTTTCTTTCTTTTTTTTTTTTAGTTTTTTTGAGACGGGGTTTCTCTGTGTAGACCAGGTTGGCCTTGAACACAAGAGATCCACTTGCCTCAGCCTCCTGAGTGTTGCGATTATAGGGTGTACTTTCAAAGACAGCCAGGGTGGAACCAACTCAAAGGGTTCTAAACTCTCTTATTTATCTTTTGAAATTCTAGTTGTATGCCTGTGATACGTGTGTGAGGCCTGGTGTGTGTAGGCCATAGTACGCTTGTGGAGGTAACTCTCAGAAGTCAGTTCACTCCTTCCAGTGTAGGATCTGAGGGTCAAACTCAGGCTGTCAAGACTTCATGGATGGCACCTTCCACCACTGAGCCATCTCAGCAGCCCACAAGTCTCCTTTTCTTTGTCAGTCTCATTGATTATAAATAGGACACTTGATTAAAGGTTCATTTGTATTAAAGGAATGCTGGTCTAAAGTGTCTTTAGCAATCGCTGGTTTAAGTACTGTCTATTAAGATACTAAATACAATTTTCCTGTTTTGCTAAAATAAAAAGTCTCACCCAAAGAGCCAGAACATCAGTGCAACAGAGCAGCAGACCTGGGACAGCCACAGCTAACGCTGGGGCCTGTCACACTGTCCACATTCCAGACATCTCACAGATACTGAACACAGCCCTCAGCTTCTCCATCTCTCATTCCTGAGCACAACCACCCCGGGCATCTCATACTAACCAGAGCCGTCGACTGAAACAAGTGTCCCCAAATAGTTTTCAAAAGAAGAAGCAAAGCAACGTGGATGGTATATTTGGAAAATAAAACTCTTTCAAAGCCAGGGATCTGTGTGGGACAAATGTTCAGCAGAGCTCTCCGGGGTGTGGAAAAGAAGTGCTCGGAGGTCACTACATTAGTGAGTCAGGGCTAAGCTTAAGGAGCTATCACATTGCAGCAAACAGTCCTGGTTGGAGTGTTGACAGCTGTCTGAAGCATCAGAGTATAGAACTGCTGAGAAATGCAAGCACTGTAAAAGGGGTGTGTGCGAGTGGATGTGTGCATGTGCGCGCGTGTGTGAGTGTGTATGTGTGTGTGCACACACGTGTGAGTGTGTCTTCAAAACCAACATGTGTATGTGTTTATGAAACAGAGGAGGAGGAAGTCATGCATATGTCTTTACATAGTCAAATATGTGAGTCATGAGACCAATCAATGCTTGGTATGTGTGTGTGTGTGTAGCCATGTAAGAGTTAGGAAGAGAAGGAAAATGTGGCAAGAGCACAGTTGTGACAATCGGGGCCTGTGCGTTCGCGTGAAAGCTGTTGAGTGTGTAAACATGCCATGAACATTGAGTCATGAACTTGTGTGGTTATAGTTCTGTGTCAGGGTTCATGACAACACAGATGGTGTGTGAGCATGTGCACAGTACGAGTGGTAATGGCAGGCACATGCACGTAGGAGGGAAGAACTCTTGTATGCACGCTCCTAAAAGGACAGTGGGCCATGGAAGCTCGTGCACATGTGTGTGATCATAAAGGTGCTTTTCCCCCACCAAGGTTTGGGTTTTGCTTTTTTTTTTTTTTTTTTTTCTGAGACAGGGTTTCTCTGTATAGCCTTGGCTGTCCTGGAACTCACTCTGTAGACCAGGCTGGCCTCGAACTCAGAAATCCACCTGCCTCAGCCTCCTGAGTGCTGGGATTAAAAGCGGTTTATGTATGAGCGTTTTGCTGCATGTACACCTACATGCCAGAAGAGGGCACCAGATTCCCTTATAGATGGTCATGAACCACCGTATGGGTGCTGGGAATTTAACTCAGAATCTCTGGAAGAGCAACAAGTGCTCGCTCGCGCTCTCTCTCTCTCTCTCTCTCTCTCTCTCTCTCTCTCTCTTTTGGTTTTTTGAGACAGGGTTTCTCTGTGTAGTTCTGGCTGTCCTGGAACTCACTTTGTAGACCAGGCTGGCCTCAAACTCAGAAATCCGCCTGCCTCTGCCTCCTGAGTGCTGGGATTAAAGGCATGCACCACCACGCTCGGCTACGAGTGCTTTCTCTTAACCACTGCACCATCTCTCCAGTCCTGTCATGAAAGAGTCTAAGTGAACCTAGGTGAGGATACCTGCAAGGAATGGAGAGAGCAGTGGGGATGCAAGAATAAAACCTTTCTCCTGATCCCAGCGCTCTGCCCCTTTTAGGGCCAAAGGATTTAGACAAGCCACTCTGGTCCTATGTGAGCTCAGGTCCCAGGAATGGGCCCAGCCCTCCCTTTGATTACCTCAACCTATTAGGGATGTGCTGCATGGTCCAAGCCCAGGTCTTTATGGCCATGAGAGAAGGCTGGGTTCATGTTATCTCTCAGAATATGAGTTAGCATGAACCAGTCCCAGCCAGTCCCAGCCAGTCCCAGCCAGTCTCAGACAGCCAGGCTTCCCAGCTGCGCACTCTCAGTCCAACTCCTCTGAGTAAGCATGGAAACGCATTCTTCTGAAGCAACCACCAAGGTCCACTATACCACGATCATCGTCCACCCAACACACACACACACACACACACTCACACACACACACCCCTGTAGCTGCTTAAAATGAAGGGAAACTTATTTCCCCTCAGAAAAGTGAATTATCTATCTGAAAACAGTGGTCATCATGGAGCACAGTAGACATGCACAGAACCACACATCTGTAACTCTAGCCCCTGAGTATGGGGACACAAAGATCAGAAATTTAAGGCCATCCTCAAATACGCAGCAAGTCTGACAACAGCCTGTGCTTTAGGAGACCCTATTGAACACACACACATACACACATATTCATAACTTAATGAGACTTCAACTCACTGGCTGGGCAAGATAGCAACAAAGGCCTTTAAATGCAAACTAACTTCTTCATATGACAAAAATATTATTTTAGAGCAGGGCATGCTGGAACACAGTTTTGATCCCAGCACTCAGGAGACATACACACTCACACACACATATATATGCATGCACACACACACACATGTACATGCACATGCATATGGTGTATGTATGTATGTATGTATGTATGCATGCATGTATTTCAGGGTCAGGGGAGATGGCTCAGTAGTTAAGAACATTGGCTGCTTTTCCAGAGGACCCAGGTTTAAGACCCAGCAGTCACATGGCAGCTAAGAACTGTCTATAACTCCAAAGTTCCAGGGACCTAATGTCCTCTTCTGGCTTCTATAGGCACCAGGAACAGATATGGTGCGCATTCATACTTACAAACATAACATATTTACAAACGTATACATTAAATTAAAATCTTTTTTTAAAGATTTATTCATTTATTTTATGAATGTGAGTACACTGTTGCTGTCTTCAGACACACCAGAAGAGGGCATTGGATCCCCATTACAGATGGTTGTGAGCCACCATGTGGTTGCTGGGAATTGAACTCAGGAACTTTGGAAGAACAGTCAGTGCTCTTAATGACTGAGCCATCTCTCCAGCCCAAATTAAAATCTTTTTTAACTTTTAAAAATGATGAGTACTTTTTTTTTTTTTTTTTTTTTTTTTTTTTTTTTTTTTTTTTTTTTTTTTTTTTTTTTTTTTTTTTTTGGTTTTTTGAGACAGGGTTTCTCTGTATAGCCCTGGCTGTCCTGGCACTCACTTTGTAGGCCAGGCTGGCCTCGAACTCAGAAATCCACCTGCCTCTGCCTCCCAAGTGCTGGGATTAAAGGCGTGCGCCACCACGCCTGGCTGTGATGAGTACTTTTTAAATTGCCATATAGTACCATGTTAAACATTTCTATAAGTAACTAAAAATATGTAAGATATACCAAATCTATACATTCTATAGATATACAAATCTATAGATATACAAATCTATACATTCAAGGTCATAAACCTAAACCCAAATACTCTGCTTTATGACAGGCTTAGGGATCTTCATGTTATCTACTGCCAATTCCCCCAGTGGAATGTAATAATATGATACTGGGTCCCAAGGCACATCTCTGCTGCAGGTTAAATATCTTAATTTCGAGGAGAACCTGCTTCATATAACCCAAGGGACCAGAAGACAGACCACTTCAATTCAATTCGATACTCTCAAATAGTCCTGTTACAGATACAGAAAACTTATACATAATGGGCTTCTTGGGAGGATATAGACATACTGAGACTTGTTTCAGGGCAATACAGAGCTGTGTTTGACCAGCGTCTGCTCTACACTGGGGTCCATGCTAAGCACCATCTGGAGTACGAACAACTGAAACTCTCGGAAAAAGTGACCCTGAGCCAAGGCCTCTCAGTCCCCAACTCTCTCAGGCATGCACCTGCCCTGTGCTAGAACTGTCTTCTGGGACAGCTAGAAAAGATGGGAAAGAAGACCCCATGTGACAGCCTTGGCCTGTCTGCAACTGGAGTACTAAGCCAGGTTGCAACCATACTTGTATTGTGAGGCAGCAGCAGGGGTAGATAAAAGCAGATCCTTAGGGTCTACTGGCCTCAAGTCTCATGTAAGCCTCTCCTCCTTGTCCCACTGCTGCCTGCCTCACCAGCTAACTCTACCTTATTAACTTTCTAAGGTCCCTACAACCCCTTCCCTCTTCAGTAATACAGAGAGCCCTTCTCCAACTGGAGAATTCACAGGGGCAGTGATCCTGGGATATGGTCCTCAGCATAGGACCGCAGCCCCTCTGAGTGTTCTTGACTCTGCTGGACACCCAAAGTGCCACAATCCAGTGAGCCAGCACCGTATGCCCTCCAGAGCTAATTATAGGTCAGTGAGCTAGCAGGCCAGAGGGGGGACAGATGGTGACTTATGTGGTTGCAATACACACTTGTCTCTCCTTCTGACCCCAGTCCCTCCCTCCATTTCTTCCAATTCCTTAAGTGGGACCCAGATTCTGGGGCTGGTTTTACTCTCTCAGTCTTTCTCAGTCCTCATTCCCAGTGCACACATTTGCACAAGCACACATATGCACACCATGCATGTGTTGTACACACGCGCGCACACACACACATACACCTCTATACTGCTCAGCCAGTATAGCCCACCATGTTCTTAGAGCAAATCCTTTACCAACTTAACACAATACAGCTCTTGGAGGCACACGGAGAGTATTTCAGGCATAACAAGGCCTCAGTTAACTTCCCTGTACTTTAAAACCCCTTTGGCACCCTGCTCCCTGGCCCTCCTGAGCCTCACCCCTGCCTCATCACCAGCCCAGCCCTACTCATCATTTCTCCCCAGGTCTTGCTCTACTCTCCTCAGAGGCTCAGAAATGACCCACAGCAAACCCTCCTAACTCTTTCCAATTCTAAGGGTTCAGTCATCACTCGGAGAGGACCCACAGGCCTGACTGCCGGCCCTACTCCATTCCTCCAATCCTTCCTTCACAAGCCAGTTACCAGGGCAGAGCTCATCTACTGACATCATATACATGCTCAACATGACATGCCCAACAGCACAGGCCCAAAACATCCGATGAAAACTCCCCTCACCCCAAGCTCATATAGCCACTCATTTCTGGAGATGGTGTCTTTACTGCCCCCAAAGCCCCCAAACCCAATGTACTATCCCTCGTCTCATTACTTGAAGACATCATTTATCTTGAGAAGCTTCCTCAGATCTTAGCCCCAAATCTAAGAAAATAGCCAATATAAATCATTCAAGCTGTCATTTTTACTAAAGTCTATCTGGCCAGTTAACAGTGGTGTGGATTCTGTGAGCTAAAATCTGGCTGGCTTCTTATTGTTCTGTTTTGTTTAGTTTCTGCCATTCCACTAACAGTATAACTAAAATGTATATAGGGGGATGTTTGCCTATTTCGGGTACCATCTTCCTGCTCCATGGCCTTTAACTGCTTTTAGATGAGCAAGTATCTATCTTGCTAGCATGGTGTCTGGCATATAGTAGGTGCCCAATAAATGTTTACTCAATATTGAATAAAGTACTAAGAGCCAATTCTAACAACTCTGGAAAGGACTGCAGGGAGTCCCTGAAACCTGGCTCCTGGAACAGCCTTCTTAAGCTCACACCAGGAGGGACTCATCAGGCTAAGCACAGCCCCCTTAACCACTTGCTCTCCACGAACAAGTACTGAGGAGCTGCCTCAACTCTCCTCCTCTCCAACACATCTCTCCTCAAAGGTGACATCAGCACCTAGTGGCACTTAATGCTAGATCCCTCCTCCTTCTCAAAGAAACCACCTACAACATATTTCCAAGTCCTCCAGGCCAACCTCCCTTCCTACCCATCATAAAACCCTCAACACCCATGCTGGGAAATACCCCTACTGTGTTCACTAATCAACCCAATCATTCTCACCCCCACCCCAGTTCAGTAATCCCTATTACGAACGTCTTTTCCTGTTGCGCCCACCCTCATCCCCACCCCCAACCAGGCCTTCGGCTGGCCATTCCTTCCACCCCACCGCCCCAGCACTGCGGAGATGGGGGCAGCTCTGGTACAGCCTGACAGTTGAAGGAATGCAGAGCTAGCGATAGTAACCAAGGGCGAAAAAAGGCACGCGGGAAGAATGAAGACCCCCGGGAAAAACGAAGACTTCAGCCTCTCACCAGCGCTCGCCCAAAGAAGCAGAGTTGGCCCCCAAGCCCAGAGGCGCTTTTGCTCTGACTCTCCTGGAGAGGATGAGGGGGCGCAGTCCACCCGGCTGCCCCCTCCCAGAGAGCAGATGGAGCTGAGGGCGAACTCCACGCCCTCCCTGCAAAACGGGCATCGACCCCCATCCTCATCCCCAAGGGCACAGGGCACAGCAAAGGCGAGGGGCAACGAATCCCGCGCCCCGCAGAGATACACAGACCAGAAGAGGCTGTTTCCCAAGGCGCACTAACAGAGACTCCTCCTCAAACTGTTCAGGGTAGCTGGAGCTGGGGAAAGGGGCATCTTTCTCCGCTGAGTGGGCTGTGGGTGCTCACCTGAGTGGAATCGCCGAAGGCCCAGCGGTAGCAGGGCGCCGCCCCCGACCTCGGCAGCGCGAGGCGTCCTAGAGGCAAGCCCGCAAAGGTAGCTGCAGCCTCCACCGCCCAGTACCGTGGCCTCAAGGACCCGCCCCCTTCCTCCGCGGATACCCTGGCCCCACCCCCAAGGGCGGGGCCTGGCCATATCCCCCGAGGCCACGCCCCCACGCCCGGGCGCTCCCCAGCCCTGGTTCACACGTGACAAGGGCGCTGCTTTGATGCTGTGCGCCATCTTGGTCGAGCCTAAGAGGGCAGGGCAAGCATTTAATCTGGTAGATGTTCTGGCCCCAGGACTTGGAATGCAGAGCACATCCCCTTTCCCCTCTTGAACTCACCTTCCCAAGTCTAGCCTGTTCCCTAAATGGCCAGTCGTCTGTCGCCCTTCACACCTGTTCTCGCTCACATATTTTTAAGTGGAGAAACTGGAAACCCAGATACTCTTGTAGTATGTGCCTCAGTGAATTGTGACTTGCTTTTAGGCATGTGACTGCCCTAACGCTGTTACTACAAAATGAAGTGTTTGTCTGATACATACATCCAATGAAAACATGCTCAAATGCCAAAATTCTGACAAATTTTAGCTAAACCGATTTTCCTGAATTGCTCCCTTTCCCTACCCCCGTGGCTATTAATGTATCTTTTCCATCTGGTTTGTGAAATTTCATTTCAGTGCCTACTCAAATCCTTCACAGATACCCCATAAGGACGTTATGAGTGTGAAGAACTGTTTTGGGTTTTTTTTTTCCCCCTCCTTTTTTAGGTTTTTACAAGACAGGGTTTCTCTGTGAAGCCCTGGCTGTTCTGGAACTATGTAGACCAGGCTGCCACCACACAGTAGCAGTTAACTGTTCTATATACAATGTACACATAGGCAGTTACAGATATATACACATCTTGCAACACAGTGTCCTGTAAAGGCTGAAGCTGAGGTCAGTTAACACAGCCTTTCATTCCCTCTCTCCCAATATATCCAATTTTCCTTTCATCTTTAGAAAATGGCAAGGAAATTAATTCTGATAGGGGTTGAGAGAAGATGAATCTGTTATTTGACACTGAACAAGTATACATCAAGAAGTGAAAAATATTAGTAAGTTTTTAAACCCAGAGTCTACCAAGTTTCAGTCGTTCTCTAGGTGATCTAGTTTTTACAAAAAGGCAATCCTTGACTCTTCACACCCTTCCATTAACGAATAATGCCAGAAAAGGCAACTCAGCCAATGCTGAGGAGACTAAAGCCATGGTAACCATGAAGAACCATTTTACCAAGTGTTGGCAATGTGCTAAGACCACAGCAGAGGCGGCAGGAACTTCAAAGGGAGACTACAGCCTCTACCATCATACCATGGAGTTTGGCATAAAAACGCACATGTTGAGCCAGAAAACAATGAAGCCACATTTATTTCACCCGCTCAGGTAAACCTAAATGGGAGACGCACAATCCACAAGCACAACTTCCCCTGCTCCGCAGCATCTTTTCTTCAGGGAACTCCAGACCCTGTGCTTCTTTTCTTCTGCCTCAGAGGCAGCTTCTGATTGCAGAGATCTGTGGAGGCTTACTGTCCTTGGGTTTTGTTTGTTTTATTAATTAAGTACCCAAATTCTGGTGGTTCTTTTTTATTGACCCAGGCTCACTTTCTGTTCAACCAGTGACAGCATTCCCCTCAGTGTGGGTAAGGATAGCTGTCAGCAGCAGTATTAAACAGATGCTTAAGAATGTTCTTTAAATAACATGGGGTGGGGAAAGATAAAAACCAACATACTCATTTAGCAATTTAGCTCACAATAGTACCCACCCCACAATATTTTTATGTTTAAAGAACATTTTCTGTCTTTATCCTGTCTGGTGACTCACCCAACAACTCCAGGCAGCTAAAGTAAGAGGATTAAGTTCAAGGCCAGCCTGGGCTACATAGCAAGACCCTGTCTCCAAAGGACTACTTTTGTGGGGCAGGGAGGCTGGACTGCAGCACTACAGGATGAACTCCAGATCTTGAGTAGGAAAGTATTGTCTTAATGTGCATGCCTTGCCACATCCAGGTGGGAAAGGAAGCAATAAGACTTTCTTCTTAGCAAAAGAAATAAAAAAACCCCACCCACATTCTTTTCTCAGAGCATGCCAGTGACAGTAAGAACTGGGACTAAGGAGGGTGTCAACATCTCTGTATGAAGACCAGGATCCTGAATGCACACAGGATGATTTAAAAAGAAAAAACAAAGATATCAAAGGACAGGACAGGGCAGAGAAAAGCCACTAATTGCTTCTAGTTGAAGGCTGCTTTCAACATGCAATGTATTTTTTAAAGATGACCTTTAGCATTATAAAGCCGAACAATTTAATGTAGACACCACAATTCTTCCTAACTCTGCCTTACCTTTCAGTTAATGCACAGCTATCTGAAAGAGTCAAATAACTCATTATTTTACTTTTTCCTCACACTCTGCCTCCTCTTTGTACCACTACATACCACACAAAAAATGAAACTGGCCTTTGAAGCTGTGGTGTAGCAAAAGACAGGGGTCAGAATCCTGGCTCTGCATGGACCAGTAGTTCTGGCTTTGGGTAAGTCAATGATTCGGCTTCTCAACCATAAAATGGGAAGAGTTTCAACTACCTTGCAAGACACAAGGATTAGAGACACAATCTATAAAGTTCTTAGAACAGTACCAGGGGCACATAATTGTAATAATTACCATCACTATCAAGTCTCATGCAATAAAAGAAAAACCCAAAATACAAAATCATCAAAACAATCAATATTCATGTAATAAATATCCAAAAAGCATTTTTTAAAAAGATGCACAAGTCAATCTTATAAGATTCTGACAACCCTGTCACCTGCTTTATTTCTGGAGAAGGGTAAAGGGAAAAGAAAAAAATATTCACTGGAACTTGAGGAGCAGCAACATTGGAGCAACCATTTTAAGCCTCTGGGTTCCTCTAATCTGTAAGGGAAAGCGTTCTTCCTTGAAGAGCAAGAGTTTACTTTTCCCTAAGGACAGACCACCCGTTTGCTAAGATGAAAGAATGAAGAACAACCTCTACAGCACCAAGTGAGCTTCAACACACAAAATGAGGCCAGGTTTCTCCTTTCAAATATGCAAATTTTACATTAAAATGTTTATAAATCATAGTTGGTTTTCCTCTTGATTCCACCTTTCCACCTCCTGTCCCAGGAGCCCCAGGAACCCAATCAGCCTGTGCATCACTAAATCAGCTACACAATCCAGCTGCCCTTCCAAACAGAATCTGATTACTAATGGACTAGACTGGAAGCTATCCCGAGGGACAGGAAGCAGGAACTATGCTCTCAGGGAGAATGGATACTGCGGATGCCACCAGTCAAAGAGCCGAACACTGTGCACCGGGTCCAGGACGACTTGCACACCCTGTTCACTGCGCAGATTCTGACCACCACGGACAGGAGAATCTTGGAACACCAATCTCACTCGATGATGTCGCATGTCTGTACTCACATTAATGGTAAACTAGAAGAGAAAGGCACATTTAGCATGTAATTTAAATGTTTAGTACTTAATTTAACCTTGGTTTCTTTGGGTTCTCCTTGAGATGGTCTACACATAATATACCTTGGTTCAGCCTCAAGGTTTGTCTCTTAAGTTATACTACCAACACATTGACAAAAACACTAAAGTGATATTTATTAAGATTTTCTCTGCTTTGTGTATCTAAGATGTTAAAGGGTCTTAGAGATAAATAATTTAGGATATATGCACACACCACCACCACAAAAGCTATCTAATTGTTACACTGATAACGTACTGATGAACAAGTCAGGCAAGATCTGTAAAACCTAAGCCTGATCCATTTTTGTGTAAAAATTTCCAAGTATTTAGATGGAGGTGTCTACAGAATTAGTATGGCATCTATGGAATATGAGTCACAGTGAGGTCATTAAAGCAGCTTAACCTCAATGGAGAGAGAAGGACCCATGATAAAAATAGAATCATGACACACTTCAGCTACAGGAACTACCTACAGAGGATGTATGTTAACCTTTTAACAGACACACTTTACAAACACTACAGAGGATGTATATATTAACCTGTTAACAGACAGACTTTACAAACAGTGCCCAGAAAGGTAACTGGAGTTACAGGACAATGGCAGTCTATGTTACCTCTACTTTCTGAATAAATGTATGCATTATTTAAATTCTTCAGGATATATACACATTACCTATCATTAAAAACTAAACTTTTTCATCATAGAGAAGAACTCCAAACATCTCTGAACATAAGCCTAAGACACAGAGAAGACAAACGACAAATAACCAACTTTCTGGCTGCCTATCCAATTAAATATTTTTCAACCGTAAAAAGTACAAGCTAAAAGACATATATATGATTTACTCACCTCACACAAGGACAGAGCTAGTTATCTACTCTAGGAATGTCTAAGGTCTAACAGTGCTCGTGTGTGTTTATCCATAGTCCCTTCAGTACATACAGGAAGATACGGAAGCCTTCCTTTTCTTACAGAAGAGACAGACAAAACATTCTCAGATATAATTAGCTTCTCTCCATTATCTGTCTTTCTACTATGCAACTTTAACGTGAGACTTGTCTTTTTGTTTGTATGTTACCTGGGGAGATGTTTAGGGCTTCTATTACTGTTGGTGTTGCCATCATCATCATCACCATTATTTTGTGGGTTCTTTTTAGTTATGGTGTGTGTGCAGTCATTTGATGGGAGAGAAGGGGTATACCATGTGTTGACATGGTTTTAAGTTTGAACTTGATTATACTTCACAGATTTCTTCCCAGTAGTTAAGTCTGCAAATCCTTTTTCAAACCATACATACAGTGAAACTCTACAAGAGAGCTGATTCATCACTTACCAAAGTAAATATCATCCCCATGACAATAGGAATGAAGATGAAGTTGAGGGTGGTGACCTGCAGCAGGCAGCAGTCCTGGTCAGGGTTGGTATGGACATCTTGATATTGAATGGGCGGTTGCAACCGCTCCATACACTTGCTCTTTAATCTAGGGGACTAAGCAGAGCTAAGCATTAATCTAGTGGCCTAGAGGAAATATGTATGCTCTTTAAGATGCTGTGAAGGAAAACCCAACAGGCAAATTTTAATGAGATAAATTTTTCTGTCATTTGCTTTTTTTTTTTTTTTTTTTTTAAGATTTATTTTATTTTATTTATGTAAGTACACTGTAGCTATCTTCAGACACTCCAGAAGAGGGCGCCAGATCTCGTTACAGATGGTTGTGAGCCACCATGTGGATGCTGGGATTTTAACTTATCACCTTCAGAAGAGCAGTCGGGTGCTCTTACCCGCTGAGCCATCTCACCAGCCCCGTCATTTGCTTTTTGTATACATATTGGTTTCCATGCAGAGATCAAAGAATCTACCAGTTAAAAAAGAGAGAGAGGGCTGGTGAGATGGCTCAGCAGGTAAGAGCACCCGACTGCTCTTCCGAAGGTGATGAGTTCAAATTCCAGCAAACACATGGTGACTTACAACCACCCGTAATGAGATCTGACGCCCTCCTCTGGTGCGTCTGAAGTCAGCTACAGCATACTTATGAAGAAGAGTAATAAAAAAACGAATCCTTGGACCAGAGAGACCAACCGGAGCGAGCGGGGCAGACCGGAGCAAGCGGGGCTGAACGGGGACGACCGGAGCGAGTGGGGCGGCCAGAGCAAGGGGGATGGCCGGAGCGAGCGGGGTCGAGTGGAGTGAGCGTTAACAAGGGGAAAAAAAAAGAGAGAGCGGGTGTTTAGATATAGCAAATATAGCTTCTCCCTTCCCCCTCCCCCTTCCCTCCACTTTATTTTTCAACAGTCTCTTCCTGAACCTGGAGCTATTCAACTAGTTTAACTGGCTGGCCAGGGAGCTCCAGAATTCTGCCTATGTTCACTTGCTACTACTAGCATTAAAGAAGTGTGCCAACACATCAGTTTTCACGTGGGTTTTGGGTAGCCAAATTCATTCGTGTGTGTGTGTGTGTGTGTGTGTGTGTGTCTTATAAAGCTGTTTTCTGATCTGGTAATCTGTCTATGCTTACCTTGGGTAACAACCTGAAGATGCTATCTTTTTTCCTCCAATATAAAACAGTTCCCACCAAAAGTTATTTCAAAATTTAATCTAATGTTATGTAAAAGATGGAGCCTTTAGAAGATAAGGACTCCTCTTTCATGATATGGGATGAAGGTTCTTATTACAATAAGGGCTTTAAAATGGATTCAGCTCCTTTCAGCCTTCTACCACAGCTATGTGAGAATACACAGAGTACAGTAAGTAACCATCTTGAAAATGGGAACCAGAGTCTCATGAGACACAGAACCTGTATGGATCTCCTGGCCTCCAGAACTATGAGGAAATTAATTTTTGTTCTTTATAAATAACCCAATCTCTGGTACTTCGTTATGGCAGCACAAAGGGATTAAGACATGGTGAAATTCATTAAATAAGATATCTGAAAGATGCAGAGATGGCTTGGCAGTTAAAAGCCGTTGCTACTCTTACAGAAGACAAAGGTTTGATTCCCAGCACCTAAATAGAGGTTAACAACTGTCCACAACTCCAATTCCAGGGAATCTGACACCTGTGGGCAACACAAGCACCAGGCATACACATATGCACGTGCATATGTGCAGGCAACCACTTAATAGAAAAGCCAGATATGGTGGTGCAGGACTTGAGAGACAGAAGCAGGTAGATCTATTAGTTTGAGGCCAGCCTGGTCTATGTGGCAAGTTTCAGGACAGCCAGGGATCTGTAGATACACAGACTCTGTCTCAAAAACAAAACAAAAACAAAAACCTCATACAGAATAAAAAAGCTATTGGTTTTAAGGTGGGTATGGGTGTGGTAGTGGTTTGTACATGAGTGTGATGTCTGAAAGGTCAGAAGAGGCTATTATTAAATGTCCTAGAACTCCTCTGACAAATGCAGTATTCACTTTCATCCTCTGAACCATCCAACCACCCAAATAAAACCTTTAAAATTAAAATTTATAAAACTATGAGACAAAGAGAAGGACACATGCCTGTTTTTTGAACTTGAAGTTGAACTCCCACATTGGTTCTTGTCTGTTCCCAACAATCTTTCTGCACCAGAAAAGTAAGCACTGTAAGAAAAAAAAAGTAAACTAAGAGAGTGACATTGATATGTATTATAAAGTAACAAAAAAAATTAATTAGCAAAAATATCTGAGCGCTCTAAAGCCAACTACAGTCCTGATGTGGAGGAGTTCCTTTGGCACACAGACCCCCAACTCAACACTGGTGCAACATGAAGACAGTCACAGTGCTACTCAGGAAGGAGAGGAGGGACCCATACAAGTCAACCTCAGAGCTTATGAAGATCAACCCCTAATGATCTCATCTATAAAGACAGAAATATATATCCACAGTGTGGGGCGTTTTTCTCTGATTCAGCAGCCACTGCTCTACATTAAAATATAAAGGCAGCAAGTAGCCATCAGGCAAGATGGTAACAAGGCCACAAAGCAGGCAAGGAGGGCTAGCCCTGTAACAGGAACAAGCCACTCAGGACCTTCTGGGAACAGCTACTATGGAAACCAATGAGCTAAGCTGAATTCAGTCTAAAGCAAGCCCCTCAATGAAGTCAGGCTATATCTAAGGTTAAGCACAAGAAGTGAAGTACCTCCCAGGGGACAAGGGGTGGGTCGTCCGCCGTGCCAGCTGTCCTGCCTTCAGACATGCCCTGTACGTCCTGCTGCTCCATCAAAAATAATGAGCTTGGCTTTTAGGGGAAAACACTTCTGCTGCCATCACAACGGCTCCAGTGTCCCATACAAGCTATGCTACTGAAAAGAGAGAGAGGGGATCAAATACGAAAAGCTAGAGTCCGGGGAATGGGAAACTTCCTTTAGGCATGCTGGCAACTGAGTGCCATGCGATTACAGGCATGTAAGTGGTGAGGCCATGCACCAGGCATCTGCCACGACAGGACCCATATCCTCTTCAGAGGATCTCTAACAACACAAAAAGAGGCTGCCAGGTAGCCTGCCCTTACTACCTGGATTAAGAGCTTATTTTTTTCAATCTACTTTGGCTTTCTAATCTATTTTTTAAAAGACATAGTAATGCAATTATAAAGATATGGGTATTTTAGACTTTGCAGTAGCCCTTGCATTGCGCACTGGAGCCGCTAAGATGTGTCAAGCATGAGGATTTTGCCCAATCAATGCTGTCCTGCTCCATTACCTGGCATGGTTAACTTTGTAATGATTACCACCCTCCTTGTAGTTAATTGGATAGGATTAAATGCTTCTAGGGAGGAAGACACTGTAAATATAAGATGGGACACTGTCCACTCACATTACAAGCAGAAGCAGCTTCAGGGTGAAACTCTACTCGTGTAACATACTACTCCTGCCCTAAATCCATCAACTAGCATTATAAACCGTTTGATGACCTACATTTGTATGTGTTGGAAGTGGAATCTTGATTACTTTCAAACAACAGTACCTTTTAATTCCTGGAATTAATACAACCTTAGAGCTCAACTAGGAGAGAAGACCACATCACATCTATGAGCATAAAGGCACAAAGAACAGGAAGTGCTACAGAAAGGATTAGAGTGGGTAGAACAGAGGTGTAAAAATGACCTACAAATTCAAAGGTAAGATGTTTACACAGTAGCCTCGGGGAAGGTAAGGGCCAAGACATCACCTTGCCTAAATAATTAAAATAGACCTACTTATTATTCAGAATACCGAAAACCTGAATACAGTGTAGGGATATAAGCTATGCAGAGAATCCTAAGATAAAGGGAGCCTAAAACATCGGAAGATTTTGGAATCCTAACATCTATGAATAAACTATAGCACCTTATAGTCTCTGAGACAAATGATCAGAGCCAGGCACATGGACTTAGCATGTAAAGATGTCTATACCTGAATCCTTAAAGCAAGATGCCAAGGTTATATTAGAAACAGACAATCAGTTGAGTTCCTTGTGTTATTTGTGTCATGACTAAACATTTTGTGAAAATTGTAGTATACACCTACCATTCAAGTATTTTTTTTCTAGCCCAAGCTATCAAAACCATTCTATCTACAGTGATCAAATGTAAAGTGCATAGAAATAAATTAAAATAGAGACTTAAGAAATACACTAAAAGCATAAGAAAGCTTTAAGGAAGGATAGCATAAACCAGTCCAGCACAGCAGGGATGTGTCAGAGAAATGAAACTTCTGAACCTATAAGTTTACATGAGCCCCCTAATGGTTGGGACCGACAGCCCTCCCCATTAAGAAACTACAAACAAGACTCAAGAACAAGCCCACCACACAAGAATCCGTTACCCAAACCCCAACAGCAAGTTTCACTTACTTTGGAATTCTTCAGTGTGCTGGGAGTGCTTTCCGGAATGGCTGGATTCTTGGAGATTCGAGCAGCAAATGGTTCATACATATGATACAGAGATCGGATCACACATGCCCGGAGACAGCGCAGCTTCTCCATGGATTCTGGTCGCAGCCGCAAAGGCAGAGAAGCATCCAGCGTGTAGTGCCTGAAACATGACACATGACTCCTACCAATATGTGACCTGCCTGCTTCCCAGGACTCCCAACTTCCATGTGAACTTTACTCCACTATTGCACTGGTGGATACTAGCTTGCCCAGTTCTCACCAATACCATCACCATCTCCTGACATTAACCAGGACTTTTGCTTCTTCATCTTGGTAACCCTGTAGTTTTTCCATTTAAATTGGACTATTTCAGATTCTACAGAATTACAAGTCTCTGAATTGCAAATCATGTAATATGCTTTAGTTGCTCAAAAAGAATCTGTCATGAGGAAGAGCCACTTGGTCAGATATGTTAACAAGCTCTCTATCCATCCCTACCACATCCTGCAGTTCATAAAGTCCACTAGACCTCTGTACCCCACATGAAAATCTAGCATGTTTATTGATCACGTAGTAAGAAACGTCTCTATAGGAAAAGTCTAAGTTCTTTCTGAGACCAGAAGTAATACCATTTGCAAAAAGAAAAAAAAAAAGATACTAGAAGGGGTAGGGTGACAGCCATAAGAAAGACAATCACCTGCATAGATCAGTAACATAAGATTTAGAGAGATATCAACAAGTCCAAAGCTAGGGTTATACCACGGCATGTTAGGGAGGAAAAGTAGAAAGAGCCCATCACGTAGGGCAGAGCTCCAAATCACAAACAGCAACAAAATCAGCTACAGAGAAAACACTGGCACTCGGTGGTCGCACCTTCGGTACAACCTGGTCCAAAAGGCAGCAGTGCAAGTGACAGTCCAAGCATTTTTACAAATCAGGGAAAAATTCACAATGTCCTCAGGACGGATATAGGAAGCCAGCAGCAGCCAAATATCCATAGGATACTCTTCTCCAGTGCCATCCAGGTCTTCTGAAACAAGAAAAAGAACCAAATTCTGTGTTCTATTTATTACACATAGACCAAAAGTAGTCATTCCAATTCTCAGCTAGCTGTACATTTAAGAAAAGGGGCTTTTGTTGTCTTGGTGTGTTTTTGTTTGTTTAAGACAGGGTTTCCCTGTGTAGCCCTAGCTGTCCTAGAACTCACTCTGTAGACCAGGCAGGCCTAAAAACCTGCCTCTGCCTCCCTAGTGCTGGGATTAAAGGTGTGTGCCACCATGCCCAGCTAAGAATAGGGTTTTACAACAGTTCCAAGGAAGCCCCTCAAGCTGATGGTTTCCAGGTTAATTCCAGCTGCTAAAATCTTTGTCTTCTATTGCCCAAGTGAAGAGTTACTATCCTCGATGCCTTTGTTGCATGTACATGCATATGTACATACATTTTCTTATATGGCCACGTGTTGGCAGGTACACGTGTGTAGAGTCCAGAGGTTGATATCCAGCATATTCTTCCATCATTTTTCTACCTCATATTTTGAAACAAAGTCTCTCATTGAACCTAGAGCTCACCAGCCAGCTAAAGAGGGTAGATGTTGAGCTCCAGGCATCCTTTGCCAGGATTATAGACAACACAGTTGGACTTGTCTTTTTACATGACCTATCTCTCCAGCCCCCCCCCCATTCACATTCTTAAAAAAAAGTGTGCGTGCGCACGCATGCACCCCTGAAAATACACATGTATAAGGGAATCCATGGAGACCAGAATGAATGTCAAGTTCCTTGAAGCTAGAGTCTTAGGCATTTGTCAGTTCCTTGATGTGGGTGCTAATATCATATAGATCCCCTGAAAGAACAGAGTCCTGGTTGGTTTGGGGGGTTTTTTTTGTTGTTGTTTTGTTCAGCACAAACACAAGGTAGAGTTGCCTGGTAAGAGAGAAGCCCAGGTGACTATTAGGAATCTGATTTCATACCTTCAAGTTTTTGTAGTAAGTGCTTTACCAATTAAGCCTACCTAACAAAAACCTTTAAAAAATACTATTTGTGTATGAAGTTTTTAAAGTTCCTTTGTGTATATTTTCTTTTTTTTTTTTTTTCTTTTTTCGTTTTTTTTCGAGACAAAGTTTCTCTGTGTAGTAGTCCTGGCTGTCCTGGAACTTACTCTGTAGACCAGGCTGGCCTCAAACTCAGAAATCTGCCTGCCTCTGCCTCCCAAGTGCTAGGATTAAAGGCGTGTGCCACCACTGCCCGGCACCTTTGTGTATATTTTAATAATCAACAATGATTCAATTGAATTAAGAAAACTATTATTATGGCTGGAGCGAATGGGGACAGCCAGAGCCAGCCGGGAAGGCCGGAGCGAATGGGGACAGCCAGAGCCAGCCGGGAAGGCCAGAGCGAGTGGGGCCGAACAGGGACGGCCAGAGCGAGCGGGGTGGCCGGAGCGAGCGGGGTTGGGCAGAGGGTGCGGGGTAGACCGGAACAAGGGAAAAAAAAAAAAAAAATATATATATATATATATATATTATTAAGCCTGTTGTTGTAATAAAAAAACAGACACTGGGGCTGAAGAGATGGCTCAAAAACTAAGAACATAGCCGGGCGTGGTGGCACAAGCCTTTAATCCCAGCACTCGGGAGGCAGAGGCAGGCGGATTTCTGAGTTCGAGGCTAGTCTGGTCTACAGAGTGAGTTTCAGGACAGCCAGGGTTATACAGAGAAACCCTGTCTCGAAAAACCAAAAAAAAAAAGAGAACAATGAGCCGGGCATGGTGGCGCATGCCTTTAATCCCAGCACTCAGAAGGCAGAGGCAGGCGGATTTGGGTCTACAAAGTGAGTCCTAGGACAGCCAGGACTACACAGAGAAACCCTGTCTCGAAAAACCTAAAAAAAAAAAAAAAAAAAAAAAAAAAAAAAAAAAAAAAAAAAAAAAAAAAAAAAGAAACTAAATAACCTTAACAACAGAAAAGGTAAATTATAACATATGTTCACTATCAACACTCTACACATGTTCAATTTTTCATTTTTATTGTTTGTTTGTTTTGAGGCAGAGTCTTTGATATTTAACCAAAGTACACCTTGACCATCTAATCTTCCTGTCTCCACCTACTAAATTTTAGGGTTATAAGCATATGACACCATGTTGTCTTTATGTAGTTGGGGATCAAACCTATGTCTCACCTGTGCTACACAAGCATCAACCTGAGCCACATTCTAGCCACCTTCTAGTTACCTTGTCTTTCAGTCCCTACTTATAATGTATCCTTCCTGTCTCTTCTTCCTGCTTCAGACCTAATTACTGTTTATTGTCCTGATTCCCAAGGCTCACTATATACCTCAGATTTGAATAACAACACATATGCCAGAAAGACACCATCTTAAATAATCATTTATCTCTGAGACAGATGTCACTATGTAGCCCGGGCTATCTTGGAGCTTACGATGTAGACCATGCTGGCCTTAAACTGCATGGCCTTACCTTTGTCTCCCAAGTGCTAGGATTAAAGTACAAGCACCATCACATCTGGATCATTCATGACTTTTACAAAGCTGACTGCTGCTAAAGGTTGTATGTCTCAGCGACAGGGAGATGGCTCAACACTAAAAAACTTGAAAAAGGCAGGCATGTGTGTCTTTGCATCCCTTGCATGGCTGGTTCCCAAGAATAGAAGAGAGCACTGGATCCACTAGACGTAAAGGCACAGATGACTGTAAGCCTCCATGTGGGTGATGGGTACATATGGGTCTCCTGAAGGGCAGCCAGTGCTCTTAACCACAGAGAGATCTCTGGAGCATTCCAGGTCTGTTGGTTTTTTAGCTTATCAGACAGGGTCTAATGTAACTCAGACTGAACTCTAACATGTAGCTAACCTTGGCCTTGGACTCCTGATCCTCCTCCACCTCCTGAGGCTAACAATAGTATTTTTGAAAACTATTTCTCTTTTGAGGATATGACACTAAAACATTATAGAGATAATGATATCTAGGAATTGCTCAAAATTGAAACATAAATAGTAATGAATTTATAGCTGTTGCATAGTGGTTATAACGACTTCATTAGAAACTAAAGGGTAGGGACAACCAGACAGCTTTGCAGATAACAGTACTTGCAGCCAAACCTGACTATCTGAGTTTAATCCCTGGAACTCCAATGATGGAAGGAGGTAATTGACTATCACAAACTGTCCTCGGATCTCCACCTGTACACCCAGGTATGCTTAACCCTATTATCCTACCCGCTATACACACACAGTCAAAATAAACAGATAGACAAATAAAGAAATTTTAAAATTATTTTTAAGAGAAAATAATCCAAGTAGAATAGAGGTACCTTAATAGAAGTAAAATAAAGCAAAATAAAAGAGAAATGATGTTCAAGAGTATATATGCCACAACCACTTGTCTAATAAGTGATTACACCCTGACTATGTGAGGCAATCTTACAATGCAATATTTTAATTTAAAATGAAGAAGCAAAGAAAAAGCCAGGCAAAGTGACACACTAGAACTCAGGAGGCAGAGGCAGGCAGATCCCTGAGTTCAAGGCCAGCATGGTCAGTTCCAGGACACACAGGGCTACACAGAGAAACCCTGTCTCGGAGGGGAAAATGTTCCTATGCTATTGTTAGAAACACCAAATGGCACATCCACTTCACTGATTCCTCAAAAACTGACACACAGACTGCCATACAATCCAGAAATTTCATGAACACTACCTACCAGAAATGAAAGCATTTACCCATGCAAAACCCTAGAGTTGCTATATAATACAAAGTAGTCAAGTAAAAGGCAGTAAAAACTGGTACAATCAAAACTACTGGTACACATTCCATATGGATGGACCTTAAATACTTTTAAGTCATATGAAGGAAATTAGACCAGAAAGAGTATGTTAGCATTGCATTTGTATGAACTGTCAGATCAGGCCTATCAGTAGAGAATGACATTCGAGCAGGCCAGGGGTGCTGTCCATCAGAGACAGTGATGCTGATGGGTTGGTAATTCTTTTTGGACTGATACTCAGTTCACAATGACAGCAAAACAACTGGGAAAATAGTAAAACCACTCAACTATATACTTTAAAACTGCCTTGCCAGGAAGGTGAGTCCTAGCACTGTAGAGACAGAGGCCTGAGGATCGCCATGAATTGAAGAACAGCTTGCCCTACACAGTGAGACCCTGTTTCAAAAAATGAGAAAAAGGGGCTGGTGAGATGGCTCAGCGGGTAAGAGCACCAGACTGCTCTTCTGAAGGTGATAAGTTCAAATCCCAGCATCCACATGGTGGCTCACAACCATCCGTAACGAGATCTGGTGCCCTCTTCTGGAGTGTCTGAAGACAGCTACAGTGTACTTACATATAATAAATAAAATAAATCTTTAAAAAAAAAAAAAAAAGAGGAAAAAAAAAAGGGAGGAAAAAAACTATCTTGAGACCCAGCATTTGGGAGGCAAAGGCAGGCGGATCTCTGTGGATTTGAGACCTACAAACCAGACTGGTCTACAAAAGCGGTTCCAGGACAGCCAGGGCTGCTACATGGAGAAACCCTATCTCAAGAAGAAAAAAAGGAAGCGAAGAGAAAAGAGAATATTGACTTGAAAAGCCATGATGGTTTAGCATTTGTTGTCCTTGCAAAAGACCTGGGTATGGGTCCCAGAACCCAAATCAGAGCTCACAACCATCTATCCAACCATCCAACTCCCAACTCCAGTTACAGATCTAACGCCCCCTTCTGACCTCTGAGGGAGCCAGGCATACAAGTGATGCACACACAGACATGTAGACAAACACTCATATTCAGTTCCTCAAAAAAAAACAAAACAAAACAAAACAAAACAAAAAACCCAAGTAAATAAACAAATAAAACTTAAAACATAAGTCGGAAATTTTCTGGAAAATGTGTACACACACTCACACCCATGTACGTATGTATACATCCCTAACAGAATTAAAAAAGAATAAAGTATAACTAATGTTGCTATTAATTTTTGGAGCATGGAAAAGAAGGTTATGGGGCTGGAGAGAAGGCTCAGCAGTTAAGAGCACTGACTGCTCTTCCAGAGGTCCTGAGTTCAAATCCCAGCAACCACATGCTGGCTCACAACCATCTGTAATGGGATCTGATGACCTCTTCTGGTGTGTCTGAAGATAGCAATAGTGTACTCACATACACAGAATAAATAAATAAATCTTTAAAAAAAAAAAAAAAAAAAAAAAAAAGGTTATCACCGACAATCACTAGTATAACAGCAAAGTCTCCTCTTAGATCTCCCCGCACATTGAAGAGCGACAGCATCCATCACCACAGACAGAGCTCAATGCTCAGGAAAGCAGCCCATACCTTTGTGTCTCTTGCTTTTCTTTTTTCTGGAGACTGATCTTTCCTGAGTGCTTTCCTCCTGGGCATCCATCTCATCACTGCTGTCCAGGATGTCACACGGCTCACCCACCCCGGAAAGAGCCTCCTCCGCAGGAACCTGGGACGCTTCCAAGCCACAGAGAGATTTTACTAGGAGAAAACAAGGAGAGAATGAAACGCACTTGGTCCCATCTACAAAAATCTTGAAAGCAAGACAAACATGGCAAAAAGAAAACTATATGCCAAAGAAATGGAAGTCAACTGCATGGTAAAATATGCACAAATTACAAAAGAAAAAAAGAGGGTCCCAGCACTTGGGAGACAGAGGCAGGCGGATTTCTGAGTTCGAGGCCAGCCTGGTCTACAAAGTGAGTTCCAGGACAGCCGGGGCTACACAGAGAAACCCTGTCTCGAAAAAAAAAAAAAAAAAAAAAAAGAGGGACTGGTATCAAGGAGTGACTCTTGATACTCTGGAAATTAATGAGTACAAAAAGTTCTTGGTTTGGTTTGGTTTGGTTTGGTTTGGTTGTTCTTCTGAGACAGGATCTCACACTTGCTAGCCTTAAACTCACAGAGATCCACCTGTCTCTGCCTCCCCAATGCTGAGATTAAAGGAATGCCCACCGCAGCTGGTCACAAAGTTGGCTTTAACTCAAAGAAGAAACAAAACCATTTCAGCTCCGGAACCTGCTGATCCTGGCTACACACACCCATCCCGTCCACAATACGATACGAGAAAGTAAACAGTGGGAAGAGCAAACACGTTCATGACCCAAAGGGCAGCAGGAAAAACACCGGGACGCAATTCCAGGAAAATACAACACCTTATCCTGTCTCTTAAGAGCTTGGGCTTAAAAAGACCCACGAAAGCCTACCTTCCTGCTGAATAGCGTTGGCCACGGCTTTCTTGACCCGTCCAGACCTCACCACCGCCGGATCCGAGTTGGCATAGTCCGCCACGGTCACTGAAACAGAGCAAAGCGCCAAGGCCTTCTCAGATTCGGGGCAAAGTCGCCGCCGCTCCCCGCCGAGTCCCGCAGCGCCGGCCCCGGCTGCCCAGCCCCCCTCGGCCGCCCGGCCCGGCCCCGCCCCTCGCCCACCTCGGCCGGAGCAGGCGTCGTGGGCCCGGAACTTGAGCCGCTTTCCTCTCTTGGGCATGGTGACGGTGTCCCGATGAGGCCCGCCTAGCTGGCCGGGGCCCCGGGCCATGTCTCGGCCCCGAGAGCCGGCTCCCGGAGCCGCAGAGCACCTCCACCCGGCTCCGCGGCCATCCCCGCACCGAGGCCGCGGCTATCGCGAGGACTTCGGCGAGGGCTCTGGGTCCCGTTGGTTGCCGACGCCCCTCTCGGGGAACCAATCGCCTCCGGGGTCCAGTGACGTCATCACCCGGCGCCCTCCGCCGCAGCGGAGGTTCCCAAAGCGGAGCGGGCTGTAGGTCCGGTTCTGCGTTGTCACCGTCTTCATCACCGTTCTCTATCCAGACCGCGTTCATTAGAACTAACAATTTACATCCTGGCCCACTTCAGCATCTAGATTGCATATACCTTGTTAACGTCATTCTCTCTTTCCCACGTATGCCAAGTAACCTGAACGTGAAGATCCAAGCGGTCGCTATAATTTTGCTTACAAAGGCTTTGAAATTCTCTCTCCAGATCAGTGGCTAACGCCTGTAATCCCAACACAGAGGAAGGATCATAAGATGAAAGTCATCCTCGGTTCGTAGCCAGCTGGGCTACAAGAGATGCTGCCTGAAAAAATGAGTAAATAGATGTCTGAATTCTCAAAGTAGAAGAGAATCTTAAAAGGTTTTGTCATCACCATCATCCGAGCAAATTCTAGAAGGATAAAGGAGAACATATCATAACTCCTTTGTATTGGAAGAGAAGTCCCAAGTTGTGTCTTTTTTTTCCTTCTAGTTCCCTTTCGGCTCCCAAAGTGTTAACAGTCCCTGGCTGAAGAAAAAGTCCTTTTGACCCAGGTATCCCAACTGGCTAGGTCTATTCAGAGTGCCCTATAAGACACCTCAAAGAGGTCTCCATTTTATTCTAAGTAGTGCTGTGCATAAAGAGCAAACCACATAACTTACTAGAATTATGAAACAGTCTACCACCAGGGATCATGGAGTAAGGCTTGGATCACTTGGGAATGATAACTGAAACAACATAATTGGTTATAATCATGCTCTAATTTATCTAGAATTATAACAGGAAGCAAAGGTCTAACAGCCTATAATTGTTCTAAATAATTTTCCATGTATACATAATTAATGTCTGTAGTTGAGTTCAAAATACAGCTGGTCAGCACAGAGCCTTCTCATCTCACGTTACCAGTAAAAAATTAATGAGGCTTTCATGCGTGTAGATCTCTGTTCATGTGACACTCTTGAATACTCACACCTGGGAGTCCGGAGGGAATCAAAGATGCAAGAAACTCAGGCCCTATTAATAAACCACCAACTGCTTAAAACACATAAGGATTTTAGCTGAAATGTTCTCTCATTTTAATCCTTTGGAATGAAAAAATGCTAGTTCCACCAAAAATTTCCTCTTTCAAATTTTTTTTTAAACAATTTTTTTTTTAAGATTTATTTTTATTTATTATATGTAAGTACACTGTAGCTGTCTTCAGACACTCCAGAAGAGGGAGCCAGATCTCGTTACGGATGGTTGTGAGCCACCATGTGGTTGCTGGGATTTGAACTTATCACCTTTGGAAGAGCAGTCGGGTGCTCTTACCCGCTGAGCCATCTCACCAGCCCCCTCTTTCAAATTTTGATTGAAAAAAAATCTTAAACAAGATTTCTTGGAGTATTTAGCCACTTTAGAGGAACAAAGAACCCATACGTCTTTTATTCCTCATTTCAATAAAAAGCAACAATGGGATGCTAAGGAAATGCTTACTCTATAAAGTGTTTGCCAAAAAAAGAAAAAATGCTTGGCAAGAACTTTATCATCTCTCAACCTCCACATAAAGGTCAAGAGTTTTGGGGGTTGGGGTGGTGGTGATAGGGACTCACTGGGGATGTGGACACAGGCTAATCCCTAGGGCTTACTGGCCAGCACACACACACACACACACACACACACACACACACTTGAGCAACGAACTTCCAATTGGTTGCATTAATGATCAGACCCAATTTTACAGGTTCTTTCTCAAAAGATAAACTGAAAAGTTACCTAATTTACCATTGTATTTAAATAGAAGTTGTTTAACCCAGATAACAGGGGGGAAATTGGTTTTTCTCAACCAAGTAGGAAATGTAAGGACAATATATGACTAGGGAAAGAATTAATATATCCACTATACTCCTGCATTACATTGTAACTCTACTTTGTGCTAATAGTAAATATTAACGTGTGTGTGTTTTAAGATCCTTTCTTTAAAATCTATCCTGGTTTTTATAGAATCTTTGGTCAGTGCATCATCCTATTGGAGACAGTCCACTAACATGAAAATTAAAAGAAGTACAGATTGTTCTCTTCAGCGTCCTACCTTTCAAGAGAAAGAGTATAGACAGGAGCAGTGGCACAGGCCTTCAATCCTAGCACTCAGCAGGCAGAGGCAAGGGACTTCTGTGAGTTTGAAGAAACCTGCCCTACCACAGCCAAGTCTTAAGCTAGGACTTAACAAGAGCTTTCTCAAAAAGAAAAATACATTTAAACAGAGTATAGATTGTGAAGATAAACATGCATGGGTAAAAATCTATAGGTGTGGTACACATTTGTAATCCCAGCATTTCTGAGGCAGAGGCAGAAAAATCATGAGCTTAAGGCCAGTCTGGATGAAACCTTGTCTCAAAAAGCCAAGGGCTGGGTCAGGAGACTCAATGGTAAAGTACTTGCTTAGCATATGACCCTGGGTTTGAGCCTCGGAACTGAAAATAAAAGGTCTAACCACTTATTATATATGTAACAAGCCTTTACCTAAAAAGTTTGGCCTGCTTGACAGGATTATCAAATGATCACATTCACTCATAAAAATCATTTAAACTAGCATACATCAAGTACCCAGTAAACATCAGCTATTGTTGTGGTAGTGGTGGTGGTAATGAGAGTTGAGTTGTGGCTGCTGTTATTTTATTTTGTTTTGTTTTTTCAAGACAGGGTTTCTCTGTGTAGCCCTGGCTGTCCTAGAACTCACTCTGTAGACCAGGCTGGCCTCAAACTCAGAGACCTGCCAGCCCCTCCTTCTGGAGTGCTAGGATTGAAGGCAGGTGCCACCACTATCCAGCCTGTGGCTGCTATTCTTTACAGACACATGAGTGGGCTGAGATGTCTCAGGAGGTGCTTCCCACACAGCCTGATGACCTTGTTGCCTCTTCTTCAGGAAGACAGATTACAGTGCAGAGTCACAGTCAAGGCAGGCCACCCCAGTAGACTAAATTGATAGCAGACTAGCCTGCAAGTGACAAGACGAGACTTCAGACAGAAGACTATCTCCCAAGCTCATATCTAAAACCAGTATACTATGTCACCCTTAAAATTAACATTAACAACCTAAAAAAAAAAATCAATGTACCAAGCAAATATGGAGCCAAACAATGGCATCTTGGAGAAGCTCTGTAAGAAAGCAAATGGGAAGAAAAGTTACTTAATAAATTTCAATGATGTGTCAAAGCTATGGACAGAATCTGAGAAGAATTTAACCCTTCGTGAGAATCTAGTGGCATCAGAAAAGTATATTAATTAAATCTAGCTAAAAATGATCGTGACTGGCTTTGTCAGCCTTATTTAAACTATACAATTTTTTTAAAAATTAATTCATTTAGTTTAATTTCATGGGCTGAATATTACAATCAGTATAGGCATAGAACCCCCGAAGAGTAAGTTCTAAGAACAAAGGAAAGAAAATTTTTGGCCCCAGGGGGACAGAGGGCAGGGAATAAGAGACAAAAAACAGGAGATAAAGGATGAGGGAGAAGGGGAAGGGAACAAGGGAGAGAAGACAAGGATATTTGTCCCAGAGGGGAAGAAGGACTGGGTCTGGATACAGAAATAGACGAGGCTCTCAGCTAAAACGGTAGTTTATAAAGGTACAAGGGGCCGGGCATGGTGGCGCACGCCTTTAATCCCAGCACTCGGGAGGCAGAGGCAGGCGGATTTCTTTCTGAGTTCGAGGCCAGCCTGGTCTACAAAGTGAGTTCCAGGACAGCCCGGGCTATACAGAGAAACCCTGCCTCAAAAAAACCAAAAAATAAAAAAAAATAAAAAAATAAATAAAGGTACAAGGGGAAGCCCTGGGTTAGGATGAGGTGTTTTTTAACTGGGCATGTTAATTAGGTGAGCTAAATGGCACTTTCAGTTGCTGGACTTCATTCAACACTTTGATAGCTGGACCATGGTAGTAAGCCTCAGGAGAAGGAAGTGACCAGTGGGAAGCCAGACCTCAGTGACTAACTTTCGGAATGTAATCAAATGGGTCTTAGCAAGGCAGAGGGAATTGGGGAGAAGGGCAAGGCCTGCCAGAGCTATGTTTGTCATGCTCAAGCTGTCCAGCGTCTTCACTGAAGTGTTTCCAGTTAAAATAAGAACAAGAAGAGTCACCTAGTGATGGGGCCTTGGGGCTATTGTCTGGGTTTGGACCGTTTTCCTTCCTGTAACAAGGACTTACCTTGAGTACATTACTTCATCTTATCCTCTAAATATGTGAAATAGACAGAATCATGGTACCCATTTCATAGAGGCAGGTACGTGAGAAAGTGGGTTTAAGCGTTTAGTTTAGTATTGGCATATAGTGTGTACTCAATAAACATCAGCTACAATTACAAGCAGAAGTAGCCTATAGTATCTGAACTAACACTCTCTTAAGAGAATCCTTGGTGAAGTTTTATAAGAGATAATTGACCTGGCCCCATAACAAATATTGGAAGCACCTAAAATTTAAAAATCTTGTCTTCGGAAGATGAAGAGATAGCCAAGTATTTAGGAGCAGGTTCTGTTCCTAGCACCCACATGGTGATTCACAACTATCCACAACTCCAATTTCAAGGGATCTGACACTCTAACCTCTACCAGACATCAAGAATACACATGGTGTTCAGACCTGCCCGTAAACAAAACATTTGTACACATTAAATAAATCTCTTTTTCCCCCCATTTAAAATCCCAAATCAAGGAAGGCCTGCAACTCCAATCTGACATCTAACTGTATAAAGTTTTCTTTGGACACATCCGTTTGACCGACCTGTGATTACTTTCTCCCTTTGTAACTGACAGAGAGAGACCGTCAGGACTGGGAGAGCCAGCCAGCCGCTAGTTAATCTGTCTCTTCCTCAGTTAGTTTTCTGTGGCTACTTTAGCTCTACAAGAGCACAGAGGGGAGCCCTCTTCCATTGCTGGTGGGAGCGCAAACTTGTACAACCACTCTGGAAATCCATTTGGTGTTTTCTTTTTTTTTTTTTTTTTTTTTTTTTTTTTTTTTTTGTTGTTTTTGTTTTTCGAGACAGGGTTTCTCTGTGTAGCCCTGGCTGTCCTGGAACTCACTCTGTAGACCAGGCTGGCCTCGAACTCAGAAATCTGCCTGCCTCTGCCTCCCGAGTGCTGGGATTAAAGGCGTGCGCCACCACGCCCAGCTTCAATTTGGTGTTTTCTAGAAAATTGGATGTCGAAGGCCAGCTTCAACAGCACAAGGCAAACTGTGGAGAGCCAAGGGTGGAGCTGGGGACTGAGGTCATGCTAATGACAGGGGCCAGCACTGGTAGAGCTAAGGAGAAGAATAGTCATAATCTCCATTTTGTAGCTTAAATATTTGAGACTTTAAGGTTTAATGTATTCTCTCCATAATAGCCTACCCCTGGAGGTTGTAGGGAACGCCAGTGGAGTGTGAGATACTGAAAGTTAAACACCAATTTTTAAAGGCCTTAGATGTATAAACAGGAGCACTNGGATATATGTAAAATTTGTTGAAGACAGCTCCTTGGAGTTTGCTCCTTCCAAAATGTGTGTGTGTGTGTGTGTGTGTGTGTGTGTGTGTGTGTGTGTGTGTGTAAAATAGTTGGAGTCAACTCGTTGGAGTTTGCTCCATTCACCAAATATGTATATGTGTATATAAGTATACATGTATATATTTATATATGCATATATATATGTGTGTGTGTGTGTGTGTGTGTGTGTGTGTGTGTGTGTGTGTGTAAAATGGTTGGAGCCTGCTTGTTGGAGCTTTGTTCCATCCATGCAATATGTTTGTCTATATGTATGTATGTATGTATGTATGTATGTATGTATTTATATGTGTGAAGTTGTTGGAGCTTGTCATGCTTTATCCACTTTGTGTGTGTGTGTGTGTGTGTGTGTGTGTGTGTGTGTGTGATATTCCCCTTTTTCTCTTCTCCCTCTTGCCAACCCCCAAAGACTTTAAAAGAGTTCAGAGAGTTTCTCAACAGTCACAGGGAGTGCTGACCCCAGTCAATCAAGCTTTATGCCCTCAGAGAAAAGTCTACTGACTGATTACCCCAGTCACTGGCTGCCAGCAGCAGCCTCTGTTGTTGGTTGCTCCATCTGACCCAAAATTTGTCCTGCCTACAAGGACAAAGATGGAGCAGAGACTGAGGGAATGGCCAACCAATGACTGGCCCAACTTGAGATCCATCCCATGAGCTAGAATGCTCTGTTATGTTCGTAGACAGGAGCCTAACATTACTGTCCTACAAGAGGCTCCACCTGGAAGCTGACTGAAACAGATACAGAGACCCACAGCCAAACATTAGACGGAGCTTAGGGTGTCTCGTAGAAAAATTGGGGAAAGGATTGAGGGCCCTGGACAGGATGGGAACTCCACAGGAAGACCAACAGAGTCAACTAACCTGGACCCCTGGGGGCTCCCAGAGACTGAACCACCAACCAAACAGCATGTGCAAGCTGGACCTAGGTCCCCCTGCCCATCCCCAACTCCCCACCCCTACACATGTAGCAAATGTGCACTTGGTCTTCATGTGGGTCCCCCATCAACTGGAGCAGGGGGAGGGCTGCTCTGTTGCCTACCTGTGGATCCTGTTTTCCCAGCTGGCCTATCTCGTCCGGCCTCAGTGGAAGAGGATGTGCCTAGTCCTGCAGTGACTTCATGTTCCAGGGTGGGGTGATACTCAGGTGGGGTCTCCCTCTTCTCAGAGGAGAAGGGAAAGATGAAGAGCTGTGTGAGGGGCGAACGGGAGGAGAGGGGGAGGCTGCGACCAGGATGTAAAGTAAATGAATAAATTAATTAATTGAGAAAAATAGGGCTGGGTGATGGCTCGGAGGTTAAGAGCATTGACTGCTCTTCCAGAGGTCCTGAGTTCAATTCCCAGCAACCACATGGTGGTTCACAACCACCTGTCCATGGGGTCCTATGCCCTTTCCTAGTGTGTCTGAAGACAGCAACAGTGTACTCACATACAATAAGTAAATAAATTAATACATTAAAAAAAGAAAAAGAGCTGGGCGTGGTGGCACACGCCTATAATCCCAGCACTCGGGAGGCAGAGGCAGGCGGATTTCNAAAAAAAAAAAAAAAAAAGAAGTAGAAGAAGAAGAAGAAACTGGTGTGGTGGCGCACACCTTTAATCCCAGCACTCAGGAGGCAGAGGCAGGCAGATTTCTGAGTTCGAGACCAGTCTGGTCTACAGAGTGAGTTCCAGGACAGCCAGGACTACACAGAGAAACCCTGTCTCGAAAAACCAAAAAAAAAAAAAGAGCACAAAGACCATAAAAGCCTAATGTAAATAGTAAGGTCTCTTTACAGAAGTGTCTGGGCAGTCTGTACCACGTGGGGGCAGCAGAGCGTTATTAGAAGATCAAAATGTTAGTCCTTCAACCTGACTGCAAAACTAAACACACCAACAACTATAGAAACATGTTTTTGCCCCTAACAGGCTACCTGGAAGAGGCTCAGACCAACTAGCTACCCTGTAGACTCTTCAGTCTATCAAGCTTTTGGTAAGTTGTACAGTACGCTTTCATGGTTTCCTGTTTTCCTGGGCTGTTCCTCTGTTGGTAACTTTTGATGCTGTAGCTGCTTTTGAGTCATCTCTACTTCTATAAGTAACCCTCAATCCTAGTTACTCCTAGAAGTTACCCCAATAAAAACTCATGGATTCACAGTCATGGATTTTGATAATATCCTTATTTTCATCAGTTCCCTATCTGAGATGAGTAAACATCTCTACAGGAACAATGTCACACAATTTTGGAACTTCATCTGCTAGAAAATCTTGAAATATTTGTTTTCTTTTTCTTTTTGTTTGCTTGCTTACTTTTTAGACGGGGTTTCTCTATATATCCCTGCTGTCCTGAAACTCTCTATGTAGACCAGGCTGGCCCAGATCTCAAAGACCAGCCTGCCTCTGTCTCCTAGTGCTGGCATTAGAGATATGCACCACCATGCCTAGTCCTGGTCTCCTGATTAATCTGGCAGCATAACCTGGTGTCATCCACCATACTGAAAAATACTGAGTTTACAAACAGAATGTATGAGTTATAGGATCACAGAGGCTTCCACTAAGAGTTCAAAGCCTGAGAGATCAGATAATGTGTAGCATGGTCAGAATTTCTTCAAGTAGTCACTACAAGGAATCTTTTTCTTTTTTTTTTCCCCATATTAAGATTTGTTGAGGGCTGGTGAGATGGCTCAGCGGGTTAGAGCACCCGACTGCTCTTCCGAAGGTGATGAGTTCAAATTCCAGCAACCACATGGTGGTTTACAACCACCCGTAACAAGATCTGACGCCCTCCTCTGGTACGTCTGAAGTCAGCTACAGCATACTTATGAAGAATAATAAGAAATGAATCCTTGGACCAGAGAGACCAACTGGAGCAAGCAAGGCTGTCCGGAGCGAGCAGAGCCGAACAGGGACGGCCGGAGCAAGCCAGGACAGCCGAAGCTAGCAGGGCCGGAGCGAGTGGGGCTGAACGGGGATGGCTGGAACGAGCGGGGCCAACCGGAGCAAGCGGAGCCGATCGGAGCGAGCGGAGCTGGCTGGAACAAGCGAGGGCTGTATGGGGGCGGCCGGGAGCGAGTCGGGCTGGCCAGAGCGAGCGGGGTCGAGCAGAGTCGAGCAGAGTGAGCGGGGTTGACCGGAACAAGGGAGAAAAAAAAAAGATTTGTTGACTTTACGTGTATGGGTATTTTTCATACAGTTTGTTTGTTCGTTTGTTTGTTCGTTTGTTTGTTTGTTTGTTTTGAGACAGGGTTTCTCTGTATAGCCCTGGCTGTCCTGGAACTCATTCTGTAGACCAGGCTGGCCTCGAACTCAGAAATCCGCCTGCCTCTGCCTCCCGAGTGCTGGGATTAAAGGCGTGCACCACCACGCCCGGCTTTCGTGCATTTTTATCTTTGTATGATGTGCGAAATGCCTGAGGAGGCCAGAAGAGGCATCAGATGTCCTGAAACTGGAGTTGCAGAGGGTTGTAAGCCACAATGAAGGTGCTGGGAATTGTACGGGATCCTCTGGAAGAGCAGCTAGAGCTCATAACCATTGATGCATCTGTCCAGTGCCTTAAAAGGAGATTTTCAAGGCTGGAACAGTAAAGTGTAAGTTTCAGTGGTATCTCCAGGATGTTGGAGATGCCTGAAATGTGGGCAAGCTTCTCCTGGCCACATGCTCCTGGTTTGTCTTCACGGTGCATCCTGCCTGTTTCAACCTCCTTCTTCTTCCCTCCTGTCCTTCTCCACATGAGATCCCCTCACTTGATCTGAAGTTCTGCCTTCCCCTCTCCCCTGCCCAGTCACAGGCTCTAGCTTTTCATTTACCAATCAGAGATTATTAGGGAGTGTTCTTTACAGCACATTGGTCAATACAATGCCTATGTTCAGACTACATTCTGATTAAGTACAGAATTCAGCATCTGAATGCACAGTGCGCAAAACCAACCCCAATCCCAACATATCTGTCTCCCTGTCTGTCTGTCTCTGTCTGTCTGTCTCAGTGTCTGTCTCTGTGTGTGTGTGTGTGTGTGTGTGTGTGTGTGTGTGTGTGTGTACAGTGTGTGTGTGTGTCTACAAGGTTTCTATATGGAGCCCTGATTGTCCTGGAACTCATTAACCCAGACTGGCCTCCACACAGGCCACCACCTCTTGGCTGCTTTGAGTCTCAAAGAGATGTTGAACTTTAAAGTTTTGAATATTGGAATTATTGAAGACTTCAAAGACTCTTGGAGATAAACTAAATGTGTGGGGGGTTTTTGTTTTGTTTTCATTATAAGATGGTCATGAGCCATTTCAGGGACAAATGCAGAATGTTTTGATTTTGAATATGAAATGTCCCCACAGGTTCATTGAAGCTTTAGTTGCCAGAGGGTTTGGTGACGTGGCTGAATCCTGAGAGATCTAGATAATGGCCTAGCCATTATCACTTGTATAATTAATAAAAATGATGTTATTGCCAAGAGGTGGTGGGAAGTAAGTGGGACCCGGCTTCCTCCTCCTCCTCTTTTTCTTCTAAGATTTTATTATATGTAAGTACACTGTAGCTGTCTTTGTCTTCAGACACCCCAGAAGGGGGGGTCAGAACTCATTACAAATGGTTGTCAGCCACCATGTGGTTGCTGGGACTTGAACTCAGGACCTTCAGAAGAGCAGTCGGTGCTCTTAACCACTGAGCCATCTCTCCAGCATGCCCTGGCTGCTTCTTATAGTCCCTTTCTCTGCTTCCTGTCAGCCATGCAATGAGTACCCTCTACCATGTGAACCCAGAGCATGAGGCTCTACAATCACCATAGGTCCCAATCAACAGAGCCAACTACCATGAGTAGACTCTCTGAATCTGTGGCCCCAAATAAAATTTTCCTCCTTAAGTTGTTTATATCAGGTATTTGGCATATCAGCTGTATTTACAGCAATGTAAATATAATTATTATACTGAGTAACATCATTGGATGAAATATCATATCTTCTTTATGAATTTATCAGTTGATGGAAATTTGAATTGGTTTGGGGGGGCCTATTTTTATTGTCAATAATTTTTTGAGACAAGTTTCACATAGTCCAGGATGACCTCAAATTTGCTATGTAGCTGAGGATGGTCTTGAACTCCTGACCCTCCTGCCTCCACTTTCTTTTTTTTTTTTTTTTTTTTTTTGGTTTTTTGAGACAGGGTTTCTCTGTATAGCCTTGGCTGTCCTGGAACTCACTTTGTAGACCAGGCTGGCCTCGAACTCAGAAATCCGCCTGCCTCTGCCTCCCGAGTGCTGGGATTAAAGGCGTGCGCCACCACGCCCGGCAAAAAAAATATGGAACGCTTCACGAATTTGCGTGTCATCCTTGCGCAGGGGCCATGCTAATCTTCTCTGTATCGTTCCAATTTTAGTATATGTGCTGCCGAAGCGAGCACACAGTATAGGAATTACAGGTAGGCATCACCATTCTGTGCTGGGCATTGGGCTATTTTGCATAATATGGCCTGAATATTCATGGAAAGTTCATACAGTTCCGTTCTCTTGAGGTAACACTGATGAGGCAATGCTAACATTTGTGTTCGTTTTGGAGACGGTCTCCCCTAAAGCCCTGACTGACCTTTAACTCACAAGCACCCTGCCTCAGCCTCCCCAGCGCTGGAATTTCAGTCCTGTGCTGTGACATCTGACTCTGTTTTTAACTTTTTGAGTAATTGCCACACTAACTGTCACAGCTGCTGCACCGTTTCAAATTCCTCCCAACCAGGAAGAACATCAGATTTCCTCCAGTCCCCACCAACTCTTGTTACTGTCCGTCTTTCTCATCATAGCTAATGGGTGTAAAATCATGTGGTGTGTCCAGGGGGGTCTGGTGTGGGTATTTGTTTGTGTCTGTGTACATAAGTACATGGGAGGAGTGTGCATGTATGCATGGAGGCCAAAAGTCAACTTTGCATGGTTTTTTTTTTTCAATCCATGTTTACCTAGTTTTTAAAAGATGTGATCTCTCACTGAAGCTAGAACTTAATGACTCCACTAGACTGACTGGCATTGAACTTCAGAAATTCACCTATAACACCACCTCCCTAGCACTGGGTTCAAGAATAGTACCAATCGCTGGGCGTGGTGGCGCATGCCTTTAATCCCAGCATTTGGGAGGCAGAGACAGGTGGATCTCTGAGTTTGAGGCCAGCCTGGTCTACAAAGTGAGTTCCAGGACAGCCAGGGCTATACAGAGAAACCCTGTCTCGAAAAACCAAAAAAAAAGAAGAAGAAGAAGAAGAAGAAGAAGAAGAAGAAGAAGAAGAAGAAGAAGAAGAAGAAGAAGAAGAAGAAGAGTAGCAATCTTGAGTTTGATGTGGGTCCTGGGGATTTGAACCCAGATCCTCAGGATTGCATGGCAGGTGCTTTGCTGAGTCAGCAACTGCGCCTCTTGTTTGCACTCTCTTCTAGATGACTGGTGATGCTCAGCTTTGTATACCAGGCTGGCCTTGAACCCAGAAATCCACCTGCCTATGCCTCCCAAGTGCTGGGATTAAAGGTGTGCACCACCACGCCCGGCTTACCTAGCATCTTTTTAACTGTTAGGTAAATCCTTTGGAATATACAAAGAGACCCCTAGCTTCCACTAATCGAAAGGCTAGGGATGCCATCAGATAGCATCTGAGGCCTAGGACAGAGATGGCCCTGCTTTGCTTGTGTGCTTCCTATCTGATGTTTCCACCATGTATTTTAAAGGTGTCTTAAATTATGGTTTCTTTGTGTTACTATAAAAATATCAAGAAACTGTTACTATGTAGGAACATGGAATTCAGAGTAGCCTGAATCTGTGTTTCTGAACCTTGGTCATTCATATTTGGCTCCAGAATAAGCATCTTTGAGATGAGAGCTGTGCTCTCAGATTGCAAGTACCTGCGATTCCTGGGATGCCTCCCCACACAAATGAGGTATTCACAGTACTTTAAACTCTAGCCAATAATTTTACATTCACCCTGAAAACTCCTTCCCACTCTCCAATGTTCATATATAGCCCTTGTCTACCCCCAAATAAAGTGTCTGCACACCAGCTGTTTCAGGGAAGACCGTCTAAGAAAGCTGTTACAGAGTCCACCTGGTCCAGACTCCCACTGCATCCTTCCAGCCTGGTGTGCAGCTGTGCCTGGACTTGCTGAGGGCCTGAGGGAGGAAAAGGAGGAAGCAGAATCACAGCTGGTCCCCAATCTGCATACCACACTCAGGAGGCAAAGGGAGTCAGATCTCTGAGTTTGAGGCCAGCCTGGTCTACAGAGTGAGTTCCAGGGTAGCAAAGGCTACACAGCAATCCTATCTTGAAAAACAAAACAAAATGAACATTTTAAACAGGCAGCGTGAATGATTGTATTTTCTTCCACGACTTCCTGCTCCTCCTAGTTTTTTTTTTGTTTCTCCAGACAGGGTTTCTCTGTATAGCTCTGGCTGTCCTGGAACTCACTTTGTAGACCAGGCTTGCCTTGAACTCAGAAATCTGCCTGCCTCTGCCTCCTGAGTGCTGGGATTAAAGGCATGTGCCACTACGCCCTGGTTCCTGACAGAGAGCTTCTTAGTAATGTGACCTCTCTTACCATAAACCTGGATTCCAGGCATTCCAGAAGAGGGCATCAGATCTCATTAAGGATGGTTGTGAGCTATCATGTGGTTGCTGGGATTTGAACTCACGACCTTCGGAAGAGCAGTCGGCCCGCTTACCTGCTGAGCTAAACCTGGATTCCAATCTACCCTTTTCACTGTGACTCAAGCTGTTCAGCCAGATCTTAGCAAGAGGTTATCTCTGACTGTTCAGACTTTGAGCCATCTTTGCTATTCTATTTGTTTCAAAGTTTATAGTAAGTGTATCCCATATTTTAAAGATGTTAAAGGGTGCTAGAAAGATGGTTCCCTGGCTAAGAACATGTAAGGCTCTCTTCAGAGGACCACAGTTCTAAACCCAGCACTCACTTAAGACAGTTCAGGACTGTTCTGGGAATCTTTCTGGTACAGGCAATCTGATACAAATGAGAGGTGATGTCACTGGTGGACCAAAGCCAGGACAGCTCCTGAAAGGCTTCCATCCGGGACCAGTTCCTATTCTCACTTTACTCTAAAACCATAGGGGTGGGTTACTGAACTATACTTATGCCATCTCATGAAAGTATTCCTATGAATACTTTAAGTGCGGGAACTATTTTGGATAAACTGGTCTCTGGTCAGGTAGACTAGTTATAAATTACTAGAGTAAATTTTTTTTTTTTTTTTGGTTTTTCGATACAGGGTTTCTCTGTATAGCCCTGGCTGTCCTGGAACTCACTTTGTAGACCAGGCTGGCCTCGAACTCAGAAATCCGCCTGCCTCCGCCTCCCGAGTGCTGGGATTAAAGGCGTGCACCACCACACCCGGCTAAAAATGAATCTTTTGAGGAAGACCAGGAGGAAAAGAGGAAGAGGATGAGGTAGAAGAAAGGGAAAAGGAGGAAGAGAAAGAGGAGGATGAAGAAGAAGAAGGCGGGAAGAGGAGGAGGAGGATAAGGAGTGTCTTAGCTACTTCTCTATTGCTGTCATAAGACACCATGACCAAGGCAACTGATAGAAGAAAGACTTTGTTGGCTTACCACTGAAATGGCTTACCATTTTAGAGGGTTAGAGTCCATGACCATCATGGTGGGGAGCATAGCAGCAGGTCTCCAGGCATGGCACTGGAGCAGTAGCTGTCTGCTCACATCTTGAGAGACAATGAGGATGGCACCAGTGTTTTAAAACCTCAAAGCCCACCCCCACAGTGACACACCTCCTCCATCAAGGCCACACCCCCTGATCCTTCCCAAAAAGTTCCACCAACAGAGGACTAAGTACTTGAACACAAACCTATGGAGGACATTCTCATTCAGATTACCACAAGGGAGAAGGAGCAATGCTACTGGAAATACAATCTCAGCAGTGATAAAGTACAGATTAAAAAGAAAAGGGGAAACTTCAGAAGGCCACTAGACACTTCTAAGCACAGAGACTAGATATTTGAGAACAATTTTGTGGTGATCTCCCAGGCTGCACAGAGCAGCAACGGAGGTCACAGATGGCAGCAAATAGCCCATGGAGTCCTCTGATAAGGAAGGGACAACTCAGAATCCATACTTGTTAACTCAAACTAGCAGGTAATACTCAAGTTTCAAGACGAAGACTGAAGGCTGTTTTTTTTTTTTTTTTTTTTTTTAACTGTAGCTGTCCTCAGACATTCCAGAAGAGGGAGCCAGATCTCGTTACAGATGGTTGTGAGCCACCATGTGGTTGCTGGGATTTGAACTTATCACCTTGGGAAGAGCAGTCGGGTGCTCTTACCCGCTGAGCCATCTCACCAGCCCCCTGAAAGCTGGTTTTGAAACTATGTTTCCACCTCAGCTCGTCAAGGAGGTGCTTGATGTAAGGCTGATTGACACATGGCCCCCCCATTCAGGCTGAACAATGGTTGTCAGGTGGGGCTTCCTGGGAGGGGTGACTAGCTTTGGCAGCCTCAGAGAAGCCACTCTGGGACTGCATCCCTCAACATTAAGTTGTTTTCTTCTTGTTTTCAGAGAAAATCCTATTCCAGTTAAGCTTCAAGCAACATTTTCTACTAGCCAGAAAGATTTCTGTGGATATTGCACTCAAAACATAATGACAATGTGGTCCTGATTAGGAATTTCTGGTTTCTTTCAGGTTTCTATGGATCCTAGCAGTTCACAATGAAGGAAGTGCACCAAGTCCTTCAGTATTTATTCAAAACCTTGTCTATCTACCTAACAAAATCCTGGAAAGCAAAATGCCCAAAAGTAAGTATGCGTTTGAGAGATGAGATCTATTCGTGTATTACTAACCCCCTACCAGAAGATGTTGGTTTGAATTTAATACTTAACCCTAAATTTCCTCTTCATTAAAAACAAATTATTAGCCAGGCATGGTGGCACACGCCTTTAATCCCAGCACTCGGGAGGCAGAGGCAGGCAGATTTCTGAGTTCGAGGCCAGCCTGGTCTACAAAGTGAGTTCCAGGACAGCCAGGGCTATACAGAGAAACCCTGTCTCGAAAAAACCAAAACAAACAAACAAACAAACAAAAAAACAAATTATTATGGGGACTAGACAGGCTCAGTGGTTAGGAGAGCTGGCTGTTCTTCCAGGGGACCCAGGTTTCATTTCCAGCACCCACCCAGTGGCTCACAATATGTATATATGGTCTATAACTCCAGTTCCAGAGGATTCAACACCCTCTTCTGGCCTCTGCATGCACCAGACACTTATGTAGCACACAGACTTACATGCAGGTAAAATACTTATACATATATATAAAAAAAAAGTATCTATCACAACCTGCCAGTGACCTTTACCAAGGAATTGAAGTTGAATTGGAGATTCAACTGATCTAGTGTTGTAGTAATTATTTAAATCCTCGCCCGAGGTTTCTACCCAGCCTTGGCTATTTAAGTTCCCAGACAAGACATACACAACCTTTTTATTTACAATTAGCCTTAAACAGCACAATAGCTGGGTGAATACCTACCCTCCATGCTGTTAGAATCTACTTTCTACTTATCCCAAGTTACATTTTGGCTGTTCTTAACTCCAGTCGGCCAGCCCTCAGCATCTTGTTCTTATGGCTCATGAAACTCATGTTGGCTTCTCCTTCCTCCACCTGTACTCTCTTTCCCTCATGGTCCTCCTCAGACCCCAAGCCCAAACCCCTAAACCCCACCCATGTCTCTTCTGCCCAGCTATTGACTGTTGACATTTTTATTTACCAATCAGAAATAACTTGGGGGCAGGGTCACTCAGCATCTTACTGTGAAGGCTCTCTCTAGAGGCAGCCAGTCTTGGGGACCCCAAATTAGCATTAGAATACAAGCAGCATTAGGCTACCCACTACAGTAGAGGATTCTAAGTTAGTGCCCTTCCTGGCATTCTGTGAAACTTTTATTCCGGATAGCTCACAGAGAAACAAAGACAAACATAATGAGTGTTTCTCATCGCTATCAGAGATATGCTCAGGATCCGAAGGTCTCATGGAAAAATGGGGTTTACATAATGTCTTGGGCACACTAAGCTGCATTGCTGAGGAGGGAGGGAACATCTTGCCCAGGGGCGTAAACAAAGATAGGTGGGAACAGAATTCACACTGCAGGATAGTGTAGGGAAGTCTGTGATGTTACATGTCACCCGGATTTGTTTAAGTCTGTGTATAGACATATGTGGCCATATGCACAGAATGGAATTGGTCCTCTCCTTCCACCATACAGGTCCCAGGGATGGGGCTGGGTATCAAGAGCTGTTACCTACTGTGCCATCTCTACAGCCTCCAAATTGTCTTCTTGGCAACATATCCCTTCCAGTTCACCTGGGAGCATACAGAAAGCAGGAGCTTCACAGAATCAAGCCCTTGTTGATTGTCTTTCCTGAGATGGCTACAAGCAGAGGCAGGAGAAAATTTGGGAGGAAAAGGTTAAGACAATAATCAGGCATTGGGAAAGCTCGGTCCAGGAAGGGTGGGCTCAGGATGTGGCATGCCAGCCGGAAGGGCACCCATGCTCTCTGAGGAGGAGGCCCTCAGGATCTGCTGCTGCTCACGTTCCTCCCTCAGCTGCTCCTGGTGCCATGCAAGGCTGCCTGTGGAGATGCATCAGAGTCCTGGCATCCCTAGTCATCCTGGAGTTCTTTCTTCAAGAGAATATCGCAGCAGCACCTGTGGAGCAGCAGTATAACACATTGCTGGTGAGGACCAGGGATAGAGGATTCGCCACCCATCACAGGAAAGGAGTCGTCCGTCCCACTTGTGTTAAAGCCTCTAGGCTTGTCACAAGAACCCTAAAGGAGAGAGTCTGAGCAATCCAGTCAGTGTCAGAGAAGACATTACCTTTGAGTTGGCTTGAGAGAGATAGGATTTGAGGAGGACAGGAAGAGGAACAGGTGGTCCAGGCCTAGAGAGGAGGTGAAACACAGCTACCTATAGAGGAGGTGCTGACCAGCAGGACATGAGCCACCTCTTCACTGTACCTACAAATGATATCCCTGCCCTTTCTCAGATGAGAAGCCAGAAGTAATGTTCCCCAGTGTAAACCTCAGCGTGCACACACGCACACACACACACACACACACACACACACACACACACACATACACAGAGTAGTCGAGGCTTTGGGCGGTCATGCTGTGTATAGTCAGACTAAGCAAGTAAAAGGACTTTCAGGCTGAGCCAATGTGGGGAAGACCTTAAAGGCAGGGCCAGGTTCTGTCTTTTGGAACCCAGCAGAGGCCCTGAGCCCAGTTAGACCACATTTGCTAGCTTGGCCTTGATGAAGCCATGCCAGGTGGGTAGTGACTTGGCAGGCAGGTCCTCCCTCCTTCTACAGGACTCCAGGGCCATGTGCCTGTGGTGGGAAGGCTCTGTGGAGGCTCCTGACCCGGTGGGGAGAGCAGCAAGCTAAGCTCTGACAGATAGTACATGATGGATCCTCCGGATCATCCAGTCTCCCCTAAGGAGCACGTGCCCCCAGTTGTCTCCAGGGGATGGAAGAATCACCCCTGGGGCTGATAATGCTGTCACTTGTACTCAGAGTGAAAAGAAGAAAATGATTCAGCAGATAGCTCAGGAGGAAATCAGCTCCAAAATCAAGAACCATTTGAAACATTTCACAGAGATGCAGGAAAGTTCCCACGTTCTCCAGCATGTCACCTACACAGTTCTGGCTGGAGCTTCTCTCCAGCCAAAGAGTGAGTATGTGGGAGGGGCCATTAGACTTGGCAAGGACCAGGCAAGGTCTGTCTTTCTTTCTCTTCCCTCCCTCCCTCCCTCCCTCCCTCCCTTCCTTCCTTCCTTCCCTCCTTCCCTCCTTCCCTCCTTCCTTTCTTTCTTTTATAAGATGACAGGGTTTCTCTGAGTAGCCCTGCCTGTCCTGGAACTCACTTTGTACACCAGGCTGTCCTTGAACTCAGAGACTGGCCTGCCTCTGCCTCCTGAGTGTTTGGCTTAAAGGCAGGAGCTACCACCTAAGGTCTTTGATCTAGAAAAAGAGAATGGGTTCAGAAGGACTGGGCTGGCAACTATCAAGAAAAAGCTCGCCAAGGGAGGGCCAGCAGGTACAGGTTTCCACTGAGGTTCATTTTTCTTCCCACCTGATCCCCCTTGAACGTCCAGAAGGATCAAAAGGCCAGAGTAACTCTGTGAGAGAGTCTGGGGTGATATTCATTCACACCAAACTTCCAGGGATGGGAAAATACATAGAAGAGGAGCCAGGGATATCTGGGGCAGAAGTGGGTAGACAGAAAAGAAAATAGTGGAAACTATGGGCCACTGAACTGCAAAGCCCAGTGAACTGGACTAGCCAGCCATGAGGTTTCAAAGGGACTTGGAGATCTAGCCTGGGGCTGGGTAGTCCTTAGTAATTGAGATAACTCTGGAGGTCAAGGCCAGGCAAAAATAATTTGTTTACATGGCAATAGCTACATAGCTCCATTCTAAAGAGAGCTTTACTCTCCTGAAGCTTCTCCCACTGACCCTTTTCAAAGTATTAAACAAGTGAGACTTAATAGCTTTGAGAAAGGTATTCAACTCCCACAACCCCAGGAGATGTGAGCCTGGCTTGGGAAGTTGCATTAGGTGAGGGCCTGGGAAGAAAGTCCTGGGATCCATCTGCCTGGCTGAATTACTGGGGGTGTCTCTGTGTTCCTTAGAGATGCTGACGGTGGGGATCTTCTCAGTGCAGCACAGTTACAGGACTCACCTCTTGGACACCATGACATCCTTGTTCCAAGCTTCCTCAGAACAGGACCTGGAGTATATGCTGGTCCTGGTCCTCCTGTCAGACACTGACCCCAAATGGCTCAACCAAACAGTTGCCAACATTTCAGGTCTTTTCATGCCTCACATTGAATCTGGGAGGCTGCTGGTGGTCCATGGTCAGCTTGATAGCTCCAGAGCAAAGAGCAGAAATGATACTTCCCTCTGTGGAAAACTATATTCTAGGCAAAAAACAAGTCTTGCTCTTCTCATGAATTTTGCCCTCAACCTCTCTGAATACTTCCTGTTGCTAGGAGATAATGTGAAGACTGCCCCCAGGTTTCTGGCTAACATCTTCTGGGCTTTGCCAGCCTGGAAGCAGCTCCCTTGGGTGAGCCTAGACTTCTCCAGCATGCCAATCTCTGGAAAGGTTTTCCATACTGAGGACCTCTCCCGCTTCATCTCCCTCTTGCTCCTCTTCCCCAAGGACGTTCCCACTCATGTGCTTCTCTCTGAGTTCAGGCTTCTCTTGTCTCAAAATGTCCCTATCCGCCTCAGTCCCTCCATTTTCTACCGAATGGACAGCGACTCTGAGTTTGAAGACACATGCTTTCCTGCAGAGAAAGACAAAGACTTGGGCAGACCAGACAATCCCGCTGGGACTGTCTTTACAGACATGATCTCATTTTGGAGTACAAGTCCACAGTTTGCTTACTTTCTCAATGATGACTACTTCTGGGCCTTGGACCCTCTAGAAGGCAACTACTTGCTGGTGGTTCTGGATAAGCCACAAAAAGTCATCAAGGTAGCAGTGGAGACAGGCTCTACTAAGAATAGGTTGAACTTATTAAATCATGGCCAACTATTACTGGGCTACAGCCCCATGGAATACCCCCAACGCTGTGCTCATTATAACTTGGTAGGACCATTGGTGAGAGGTCAGTTGGAGCAGATGGTATTTTATGAAGAAGATGCTGTGACGGAGATCAGTTGTATAAAACTGCTGGTGACATCATCTCATGACTACCCCGTCAGGATCACGCAAATCAAAGTCTGGACAGAAGTGGAGGACGAGGAGAGTTGGAGGATACTGTAAGATTTCTATAAGACAGGGTCTAGGAAGGGAGAAATAAAGCCATCAAATGACCAAGAATGTCTTCTTGTGAATACAGTGATCCTGGAACTTATTCTCCAAAATAGACACTATGCTGGTTGGTTCCTGTCAACTGATACAAAGCTAGATAAAACCGAGAGGAGGGAGCCTCCATAAGATCAGCCTGGCCTGTAGGTCAGGAAAGCTGTGTAGGTCAGGAAAGCTGTGTAGGTCAGGAAAGCTGTGTGGGTCAGGAAAGCTGTGAGGGTCAGGAAAGCTGTGTGGGTCAGGAGAGCTGTGTGGGTCAGGAAAGCTGTGTGGGTCAGGAAAGCTGTGTGGGTCAGGAAAGCTGTGTGGGTCAGGAAAGCTGTGTGGGTCAGGAGATCTGTGTAGTCAGGAGAGCTGTGTGGGTCAGGAGATCTGTGTGGGTCAGGAGAGCTGTGTAGTCAGGAGAGCTGTGTGGGTCAGGAGAGCTGTGTAGAGCTGTGTAGTCAGGAGAGCTGTGTAGTCAGGAGAGCTGTGTAGTCAGGAGAGCTGTGTAGTCAGGAGAGTTGTGTAGTCAGGAGAGCTGTGTAGTCAGGAGAGCTGTGTAGTCAGGAGAGCTGTGTGTAGTCAGGAGAGCTGTGTAGTCAGGAGAGTTGTGTAGTCAGGAGAGCTGTGCCTCACGTTCTGAATCAGGAATTGATGTCTCAGACAGAGTGAAGTGCTCCTAAAGAACATCACGACAGTCATGCTCTGGCTTCCTCATGTGCACTCACACACACACACAAATACACACAAACACATCACAAACACACACATATGCAAGCACACATCACACACACATACACACAAACATCACAAACACACATCACACACACATACACACAAATATATACAAACACAACACAAACACATATGCAAGCACACATCACACACACATACACACAAGCACACACAAACATATCACAAACACACATATGCAAGCACAAATCACACACACACAAACACATCACAAATACACGTATGTGCAAACACATCACACACACATACGAACACACACAAATACACATACACACAAGCACATATCACAAATACACACAAACTCACAAATACATACAAACACATCACACACACAAATATACATACATCATACACACAATACACACAAACATGTAACAAAACACATGTACACACATCACAACCACACACATACACACACAAACATACACAAACACAGGTAAATACACACACACACACACACACACACACACACACACACGTATCTAAAACCCATAAAAACACAAAATCAGATACCACAATATGCAAAAGACAAAAACAAAAACTAGCCGGGCGTGGTGGTGCACGCCTTTAATCCCAGCACTCTGGAGGCAGAGGCAGGTGGATTTCTGAGTTCAAGTCCAGCCTGGTCTACAAAGTGAGTTCCAGGACAGCCAGGGCTATACAGAGAAACCCTGTCTCGAAAAACCAAACAAACAAACAAACAAAAAAAACAAGAACAAAAACTAAACCTTGCTAACCCTCTTGGCTTTTTTTTACTATACTTTTTAAAATTTAGATGTTTTCATTTTTGAGACAGGGACTCTCTGGGTATGTACTGCATGTATGTGTTTGTGTATTGTTGTCAGCACACTCACTTGAACGTGTTTCCCAGCAGAGACCCAAGGCCTCAGCTTACCCTGGAGCTGAGTTAAGCGCATTTGTGAGCCACCTGACATAGGTGCTCGAAAACAGAACTTGAACTTGGGTCCTCTGCAAGAGCAGTCTACACTCTCATCACTGAGCCACCTCACACACACACACACACACACACACACACACACACACACACACGCACCCTCCACTCCATCCCACCCCTAGAAACTAATGTTTTCTCCAGGGCACAGGGCGGGTTTGCTTATGACCACAATGACTCCCTCTTCTGAGATTTAAAGTCTGCCTCACCAGTGATATTACAGCTCAGGGAGAATTCTCTTTCCTCCCTAGAGAAGATTTGTTTGTTCCCTAACCAGAATAATGAAGGTAATGTCTCCCCGTGAAGCAGAGGTTGGGCAAGTTTGACAGTGGTCCCCTAGTAAAATCAGAGCTTAGGGTAGCATGTCTCAGCCATGACGCGGGTTCTCTGTGCAGCATCCAGCCAAGCGTCAGTGAAGTCAGTCCTCACTAGACTCCCCCTGGGACCAGAGAGCAAGGGGAGCTGTGGCCACATGAAGCCTAGAATGTCTGCTTCCCCGGGGAGGTCTGGCATGGCTGCCGAGCAGCTGGCTCCCTGGTGTTCAGGGAGCGCCTTGACTTCTTCACTTAACAGCAGCAGCCATTACATTTTCTTTTGTGCATTTTTCTTACTTCTTTCATTATTTGTACTGTTCGAGGCTCTTAGGCCGTGTCAGTAAACAGACAGATTCTTACCCCAGGAGCCTATGCACTGAGGCAGAGGCAGAGGCAGAGGCAGAGAGGCAGAGGCAGAGAGGCAGAGGCAGAGAGGCAGAGGCAGAGAGGCAGAGGCAGAGAGGCAGAGGCGCAGAGGAGAGAGAGGCAGAGAGGCAGAGAGGCAGAGAGGCAGAGAGGCAGAGAGGCAGAGAGGCAGAGAGGCAGAGAGGCAGAGAGGCAGAGAGGCAGAGAGGCAGAGAGGCAGAGGCAGAGGCAGAGGCAGAGGCAGAGGCAGAGGCAGAGGCAGAGATGGAGACATATACATGAGTGTGTTGCAGAGCTTTTCTATCAGGGAGCAGGACAATAGGCTAAAGTCATAGAAGGAAGTCAGCCCCAGCACTCGAAGTTCAAGGCCAGCTTGATCTACATGGTGAGTTCCAGGTCACCCAAGGCTACATAGTCAGTCTCTCTCTCTCTCTCTCTCTCTCTCTCTCTGTCTTAAGAAAATGAATTACATTAAATTAATTAATTACAATTAAATTAAGTGAAGGGGAAAAGAGGTAGAAATCGACTTAGGATGCACAGAAGAAATGATGAAGCTTTAGCCAGAGTAGAAGCATTGGATGAGGGGTTAGACACTGGACATACTTAAGATCAAACCAAGATTAGTGAAGATTGGTTGTAGCATTTGAGAAGAGCAAGATGTATTTGTTAAAATTTATTCTTCAGGGGCTGGAGAGATGGCTCAGTGGTTAAGAACACTGACTGCTCTCCCAAAGGTGTTGAGTTCAATTCCCAGCAACCATATGGCAGCTCACAACTATCTGTAACTCCAGTTCCAGGGGATCCAATACCCTCACTCAGACATACATGCAACCAAAACATCAATGCACATAAAATAAAAATAAGTTATTTTAAAGTATTTTTTTTAAAAAATGTATTCCTAGCCGGGCGTGGTGGTGCACGCCTTTAATCCCAGCACTTGGGAGGCAGAGGCAGGCGGATTTCTGAGTTCGAGGCCAGCCTGGTCTACAAAGTGAGTTCCAGGTCAGCCAGGGCTACACAGAGAAACCCTGTCTCGAAAAAACAAAAAAAAAATGTATTCCTCGGTATTTCATGGTATCTGTTGGTATTGATATATTAATTTTACTAGAAAACACCAAAGGGATGGTTCAGTGGTTAAGAGTACTTAGCATTTTTTTCAGAGGACACAGGTTAAGTTCCCGGTGTCCACATGGTGGCTCACGAACATTTTGAACTCCAGTTACAGGGAATCTAATGCTCTTTGGTGTCCTTTGCAAAACACCCATACACATGAAATTAAAAGAAATCTTTTAGAAAAGATAAATTATTGGAGCTAGAGAGATGGCTCAGTAGTTAAAGGCACTGGTTTCTCTTCCAAAGAACCTAGGGTTTGATTCCCAGCATCCATGTGGCAGTTCAGAACTGTCTATAACTCCAGTCCCAGGGGATCTGACACCTTCTTCTGACCACCTGGGCATTGTATTGAGGTGCACAGATATACGTGCAGACAAATTACCCATGTCCATAACAATAAATAATTTAAAAAATTGAAAGATAATTACTATAACAATACCTTATGCTGCCAGCATAGCCTGTTTTGAAATTTTTAAATTGACAGATATAATTACGTGTTTATCCTATACAATAATATACACACACACACATATATAATTGAATAATTATCTCTTTTTTTCCCTTGTTCTGGTCAACCCTGCTCACTCCGGCCGGCTCTGCTCGCTCCAGCCGTCCCCTGTTCGGCTCTGCTCACTCCGGACAGCCCCGCTCGCTCCGGACAGCCCTGCTCGCTCCGGTTGGTCTCTCCAGTCCAAGGATTCGTTTTCTTATTATTCTTCATAAGTACGCTGTAGCTGACTTCAGATGCACCAGAGGAGGGCGTCAGATCTCATTATGGGTGGTTGTAAGCCACCATGTGGTTGCTGGGATTTGAACTCATCACTTTCGGAAGAGCAGTCGGGTGCTCTTACCCGCTGAGCCATCTCACCAGCCCCCGAATAATTATCTCTTACTAACATATGCATTACCACACAAAGTTACTATCTTTCTGTGGAAAACTGTGGGGAGTGGGCGAGGCCGCATGGGCCAAAGATGGCACCCTGTGACCTCGCTTGTTTACCTAAGTCTCAATCATGCACAGTAAAAGCAGCACGTGTAACTCGTTGGAGTGGTTAATGCAACATCTCTCCATACCATTCTATCAGCCAATCCTGCATGCTGCCTTGAATGTGTGCGTCTATGATTGGGTGGTGTGAGGTGACGTGAGTGAATGGAAGAGAATAAGTTGTGGGCAGACCCAGAGGATAAAAGGATTGACGATTGATGATTGACTGGAGGATGATCGATGAAGAAGGAGAAAGCTGGGAAAGCTGCGAGAAACCTCCAAATAAAGAGAAGCGGCTGCAGCTGCTTTGAACCTGCTTTTGGAGTTCATGTCGTTTATTCCCACTCTCTGCTGGTCAGAGATTGGGGCTGTGACAGAAAACAAAAGAGTGAGACTATAAAGTCAAAAAGAACAAGGAAGCTTTGGAGGTGACAAAATTAATCCTATATCTTAACTGTGTATAGGTTACACAAATCTATATGTGCTCTAAAATTCATGCAACTATATACATCAAAAGCCTACTTTAATGCATAACAACTTACAAAATAAAAAATAATTATTGGCAATTATTTTATGTGTAAGACTGGTATGGCTATTTTTAAGGATTTATCTTATCAAGGTATACACTAAAATATTTAAGGGCAAATATATATATGAAACATAGGGTTTGTTTAAAACTAATATTGGAAAGAGCTAGGCAGTGGTCACACACACTTTTTTTTTTAATCTTTATGTTCCTTTATTAGAGCAAGATTCCTGACATATACGGTGATGTATTTACTAAACAGAGTCCTGTGCAAAAATTACACACTATCCAACTAGAAAGATTTTTGTTCACACTTTGCCTATTGATGGAGTAGGTCCATTTATAAAGTTTTTTACATCAGAAAGCTTTGAATTTGACCAGGCTGTCGATTAATCATCTCTGGAAAAGTGGCATTGACCTTTAGCTCTACTTTACAGCATTAAAAAGCTTATGCTTCAGGTAGCTTCCCCAAACATTATTCTCTGCACAATGGCGCTGCTGAGCAGACAGCTCTTCATCCACCCGGCTCAGAGTCACATCTGAGAGCTTCCGCTACACACCTGTGACAGATACTACCAACCACCTTCACCGACTGCTGACCCTGACAGACCACCTTCTTGGCCAGTTCACACTGCCAATAATGGTGTGTCCAATGAGGACACACCAGCAGCTGTCCTTCACAGATGGCATAGAGCTACAGGTCAGGGTCACACACCTTTAATCTCAGCACTGGGGAGGCAGAGGTAGGCAGATTTCTGAGCTCAAGGGTAACCTGGTCTACAGAGTGAGTCCCAGGATAGCCAGGACTACACAGAGAAGCAATCAAACAGACAAACTGGAAGGGTTGAGCAAGTTGGATTGTTCAGTGGTAAAGTGCTTGTGTTCAGATCACCAGTGGCTGTGGGAAAAGATGGGGGTGGTGATGTGTATCTATTTCAGCTCTCTGAAGAGGCGTCGAGAGGATCCTGAGGCTTATGAGCCAGCTGGTACAGTCAATCACTGAGCTCCAGGTTCAGTGACTAACCTTTGTCTCCAAAAGTATGGAATATGTTGGGTATAGCAATAAAGACTTTAATCCCAGCTTTCAGGAAACAGAGACATGTGGATCTCTGAGTTCAAGACCAGCCTGGTCTATATAGTGGGTTCTGGAACAGCCAGAACTATTTAAAGAGACCTTATCCCAAACATAAGTAAATAAGTAAATGGAATATGATAGAGAGTATGGAAGAAGATACCCGATGCCAACCTCTGGCCTCCAACAGGCATGTACATACATGCACATGTGTGCACACATACATACCCCTCAGGGGAGTAAAGTGTTTGGGGGGACAGATAAAAAGCAAGCCTGGGAGTGAGTTAAGAATTGCTGAATTTCGCCGGGCGGTGGTGGCGCATGCCTTTAATCCCAGCACTTGGGAGGCAGAGACAGGCGGATTTCTAAGTTCGAGGCCAGCCTGGTCTACAAAGTGAGTTCCAGGACAGACAGGACTACACAGAGAAACCCTGTCTTGAAAAACAAAACAAAACAAAAAAACAAACAAACAAAAAAGAATTGCTGAATTTCATGATTTGTATTTGAAACTTTATTACACTATCCTGCCTGTTTTGGAATATATTGTGTTATTGTGTAATTTGAATTTAGAAATACATGTTAAAAGAGCTGTTAGGCTTCAAGATCAGACCCCTTATAATCCGGGAGACTTTTTTTTTTTTAACACTGGATCTTGGCAAGTTATTTGTTTATCTTCCACTTCATTCATTCTGGTCATAAGGGAGAAAAAATTTTTTTGAGATAGGGTTTCTCTGTGTAGTCCTGGCTGTCCTGGAACTCACTCTGTAGACCAGGCTGGCCTCGAACTCAGAAATCCGCCTGCCTCTGCCTCCGGAGTGCTGGGATTAAAGGCATGCACCACCACTGCCCTGCATAGGTGGAGAATATTAATGATACAGTATCCATCCTGTGGCCTGTTGTCCTCAGAAGATGTGAAAAGTGGGTCCTTGGGCTGTCGCTCCTGCTCGGTAAGTGTCATCTGCTTTGTCATTGTCACTTTTCCCAGTCTGGTTTCTCTAGATCATGTCTTAGCATAAGCAGGATTTCCTTTTTTGGTACCCTATGATGCTCCAACAGTTACTCATATTTAGTTCCCTATTGAAGACCATGAAACACATGTATAGTAGTATACTTCCTCCTTGTATTACACTGTATGTTCTATTTTCCCCTTTATTTGAGGGAAAAGTTTAAATGCATGGGAGGCTGGAGTGAAGATTCAAGGGTTAAGAACACTTGCTATTTTTGCTTAGGACCTGAGTTTGGTTCCTAATACCACATCCTGTGCCTCACAACTGCCTACAACTCTACCTCCAGGGAACTCAGTGCCGTCTTCTGTGGGCACCTGCATATACCTGTATTACATTCACATACACACACATAAAATACTTTAAAAATATTTAAAGCTGTGTGTGATGGCCATCTCACCATCTCAGCACCAGGGAAGCTAAGATAATGTGGGTTGCAAGGGCTCACTGCTAGCCTGTCTGGTCTGGCCTAATCAGGGGTGTCTTGGTCAGTGAGAGACCTTGTCTCAAAGAACAAGGTGGACTTTTGAGGAGCAATATTATAGGCTGACCTCTCACCCTCATGGACATACATACCTATGTACAAATATAAGCACACAGAAACACACAAACACATACACACAGGGTAGGGGTAGAGAATTGAGTTAGATAAAAATCCAGAAATGCATCTTTTCTTTCATAGGGGTAAAGAGCAAATGACTGAGTTCCAGAAAGGTGGAATTTTTCTTCTCAGATGCTATCATGACCTTTCTACTGCCCGGCTCTGTCTAGAGAGGTTCCAGGACCTCCTCGTTCTACTGGGTGGGATGTGGCAGGAGAGAATTCTTACAGCTTAGCCCAGAAAGGCCTTCAGGTCACACAGCAGCCTCTCTCCACCATGCCTGATGTACTCATTTTTAGAACTAAACAGTATGGTTGATATTTTAGGGAGGGGGGGATTCATGAGGTGTTGAGTCAAATCATCCTTTAAGCCACTAGGATGGTGTGGGGGGTACTGAAGTAAAGCTTCAGTTCCCTCTTCCATACCACATACGTGGTCTCTTTTTAAGGCTCCTTCAGAGGAGGTAGAGAAGGGGAACAGGGCTACATCATCAGAGCAGTGACCCGCAGAATGACCTGTGGGTCACACAGCTGTTAATATGTGACATTGGGCTGCATTCCTGAAAGGCATGGAGGTTGGCATGTCATTGTCAGCCCTCTGTGGTTATGGCCTACTTACCTGCAAGGTTTTTCCTGTCTATGTGACATGACAGTTGAGACCACACAGTATCCAGGTTAAGCCACTCTCACCTACCTGGTCCTGTGGTTTCTGGAGATGAACTCTAACTGTGTGCCCATTTGAACTGTAAGAATTCTCTCCTGCCACATCCCACCCAGTAGAAAGAGGAGGACCTGGAACCTCTCTAGACAGAGCCGGGCTGTAGAAAGGTCAGTGGGTCTCACTTCTTAGGTTCAGCAAGATGGGGGGGTCAGAAGCTCCAGAACGTAACCCCATGGGGCTCCCAAAACAAAAGGAAGAAGGCTGGTTGTGGTGGTGCACACCAATAGGATATGCTGAAGAGGCAGAGGCGAAAGGATCATGAATTCTTAGCCAGGTGACTTTCAATCATCGGCAATTGCAGTTCTTCTGACCTCTTTGGGCACAAGGCATACACATACATTCATACATACATGCAATACATTCACGCACATAAAATAGGAAATTATTTAAAATTTTTAAAAAGGGGCTGGAGAGATGGCTCAGCGGGTTAGAGCACCTGACTGCTCTTCCGAAGGTGATGAGTTCAAATCCCAGCAACCACATGGTGGCTTACAACCACCCGTAACAAGATCTGATGCCCTCCTATGGTGCGTCTGAAGTCAGCTACAGCGTACTTATGAAGAATAATAAGAAATGAATCCTTGGACTGGAGAGACCAACTGGAGCAAGCAAGGCTGTCTGGAGCGAGCGGAGCCGAACTGGGATGGCCTGAACGAGTGGGGCCAAACTGGAGCAAGCGGAGCCGATGGGAGCGAGCGGGGCTGGCTGGAACAAGCGGGGGCCGTACAGGAGTGGCCGGGAGCAAGTGGGGCTGGCCGGAGCGAGCGGGGTCGAGCAGAGCGAGCGGGGTTGACTGGAACTAGGGGGAAATTTTTTTTAAAAAGGAAGAACGTCCCCCTTTCAACCTTCTGTACATTGATGGGCACTTTACCACGCCCTATCACAATGGGACTTTCTCTTAGACAGTGTCCTAGCTGCTCTGAAAATTCTGACAAGAATGTGTCCAGATCTGAGGGACATTTTCAGCCAGTCGATAAAAAGAAAACACAGCCTTCATTGGGTCACTCACAGTTGCCTGGAAACCAAGATATCATTGTTCCTACTGCCCTGAAGGAATTCATTTTTTATGTTGATAGTGACATGTGCGGACCTTTCATCCATCATTGTATCTCAAACAGGAAACATCCCTCTGTTTGGGAAATGTGTGCGAGACAGCATGGTCATCTTGGCAAATGTGCAGCCCCAGTGGCTTGTGTCTATTACTTCCGGTTTCCTGCTTGTGCTCTCAACAGAGCTGAGTCTGTAACCCTAATGGCTTCTGAGTTCTGGCAGTAGCTGCTATCTAGTTAGTATTTTGCTCCTTGACAGGCATCACACTAAATAAATAAAAAAAAAATACCTCAGTAGAACTCAGAATAACTCTATGAACCAAAGATTATGATGTACATTCGCCTATTGATAAACAAATACAGAGGGATGGAGTAAGTTGTCTGGCCCAGGTCACAAGGCCACTAAGGGCTAGAGACATTCTTGTGTTGCACTACTATAGTCCTTGGTGAGGACCCATACTTGGTGGGATGCTAGATTTGAACCAAAAGGAAGCCCATGATTTTTAAAAGATGTTAATTATTTATTTTGTGTATGTGTTTCGCCTCCATGTATGTATGTATGTATGTATGTACGTACACCAGGTGTGTGTAGTGCCTGAGGATGCCAGAAGAGGGCACCAGAACCCCTAGAGTTAGAGTGCCAGTTTCAAGTGGTTTTATGGGTGCTGGGAACCGAGCCAGGGTCCTTCACAAGAGCAGTAAGCTCTCTACGAAGCCATCTCTCCAGTCCCCTACTGACTGATTCTGACAAACTAATACTGTAAGCAAAATCACTTGTTTTGTTTGAAGGACTAGGAAATGAAGTTGCCCTGTCACTCTTCCTGAAAGACGTTGCTAGGCATTTCAATTGTCTGGCAAAGTAGCCTGTTTGGGAAAAAAAAAACAAAAAACAAAAAACAAAAAACAACAACTTCCATCTGAAAGCTTCCTGTTGTATTTTAAGCCTGTGCGTGGCTCAACATTCCACTCTCCGTGAGACTCAAACTAGCGAGATTTCTTATCATGCTCATTAGCCGGGCTCCACGTCAGACAAAACTGTCATCCTTTGGGATAAGTCTAAGTTGCAGAGAGAAGAAAGCTCTAGAAAGGAGGGGCTGAGACTGCCAAGATACCCACGCCCTGGGCCCACCTAGTCCGTACGGAAGAGGCGGGGCACAGTCCCCTCTAGTCGTGTCTCCATCAGGCCCTCCTCCATAGACCACGCCCCGGAGAGCTCCGCCTCCGGGCCCGCCCCGCGGCGCATTGTGGGATCCGTCCGCCCCACCGGAGCAGGACGCGGCTATAGGTCATGGGGATCCAGCCGGTAAGACCCTCGTTCTGTGCCCTGAGCCCGGGGTCACCGCCTCAGCTGGTTCTGGGCTGTCTGCCCCGCGGGGCTGTGCCATACCCACCTTGGATGCTGGAGTCTCGCTGCACGAGCTGCGGGCTGAGTTCGCTGCTCCGCGCTGAGTTCGCTGCTCCGCTTTCTTCTGCGGTTTTGGCATGCTTTCTCGCTGGAGCTCAGGATCACCGCCCCTGGTCCTGCACCCACTCCCTGGCTCTTCCTCAGCGTGGCGATCACGCTTCCTCTTCTATCCACAGAGCCCGGTCTTGCTAGCCTCTCTGGGGGTGGGGCTGCTTACTTTGCTCGGCCTGGCTCTGGGTACGTATTTGGTTCGAAGATCCCGCCGGCCGCAGGTTACTCTCCAGGACCCGGATGAGAAGTACCTGCTGCGATTGCTAGACAAGACGGTAAGTTGTGAAGAAGTGGGCTAGGGCGGAGAGTGGACCTAAGTTCTCTTAGTTTGAAGGATAGCATCCAAAGTGGTTGCTCCAAGAGACTTGGCAGGCCAGACCTGCCTGATGTAACATCTTGTCATCTATCCTCTAGACAGTGAGCCACAACACCAGGAAGTTCCGCTTTGCCTTGCCCAGCGCCCACCACATTCTGGGGCTGCCTGTGGGTAAGGAAAAAGGGAGTGGGCCTCTCTACTTGGCATCGTATGAGGGCGAGTCACTTAGCTGTTTTTCCTGTGCTCACCATTGCCCTTCGGTCAATCCTTCATCCCATGAGGGACCACTTTTTTAGGGTGTGGCTTCTGTGCCCCTAGGCATCTCTAACCTCCAGTCTTCCCTCTTTCCTTAGGACTTATTATAACCCGCCTCATATCCCAGAAAACACTAATTTTCCATTATGTAAATCCTCTGCTCACCTGCTGCTGTAAGGCCCTGGCAGTAGGGAGTTTCAGAGGTGGGAGGAGGCAGGAGATAACTGCAGAGGGATCCTCTCAGTGGGACAGTCTCTTGAACCCACATCAAGAAGAAAAGCATCCTTTTCTTTCACATCTGAGTCTTTTGAAAGGTGACCGGACACAGCACGTCCACTGCAGCTTGTGTATCTCTCCCCATGGTTCCCAGGTAAGCACGTCTACCTCTCTGCCCGAATTGATGGCAGTCTGGTCATCAGGCCTTACACTCCTGTCACCAGTGATGAAGACCAAGGCTATGTAGATCTTGTCATCAAGGTAAGTGTATAGAAAGGGAATCTCGGAGCTGGGGAGGTGGCTGGGTTGTTGGGGAAAGCACTTGCCATCCAAGCCGCAGTTTGGACTCCGGCAAAAGTTGAAATCTCACCATGCCTCTACTGGAAAATGGGAAATGGGTACCTGAGAATTACTAGAAACTCAGAGTTTGGGGGAAGCTATCCTTTCGAGAACAAGAAAGATCCTGTCTCAAACAAGATGAAAGACACTGACCAACATCTGAGGTTGTTCTTTGGCTTCTCCACACTTTCCAGGGCAGGTGTGCATGAGCACACACACACACACACACACATTACACACATCACACATGCATGCATACATGTGCATACACACAGAGAGACACCAAAAGAAAAGGAATTCCGAGACTCTGTTGGATTTTTAGAAGCTTCCTGGATTCCTTTGACAGTAGGAAGTGACGAGTCCTTTGTGGGTCTAAGGGAAGGGAGAAAAGATTATGGGTGTAATACGTACTGATTTGGTTTTTATTACATCTCAAATGTGGCATCTTCCTTTTTGCCTCATCAGGTTTATCTGAAAGGTGTGCACCCCAAATTTCCTGAAGGAGGGAAGATGTCTCAGTACCTGGATAGCCTGAAGATTGGGGATGTGGTGGAGTTCCGGGGGCCGAGCGGGTTGCTCAGTTATGCTGGGAAAGGTGAGTATCTGTCCTTTTCTTCCTACAGTCTCACTTCTCCTGTCCCTACAGTCCAAAGCCTCCAGGCCCAGCCCCAGTCCCATCCCCAACCTCCTTGTTCCATTCCTCACCAGAATCTGCATGTGTGCATGGGTGTACCTGGGCAAAGTTTCCTGAAGTACCCATGCTATATGAAAAGGCAGATTTTACCTTGTGGAGATTACCAGAGTAAACCTATGCCTCTCCTTCCTTCACCAAAAAGTCCCCACTGGCCAAGGACCAAAAGAGAAAGCTTTTCAGTCCTTCCCATGGAGACAACCGAGTACTGTGCCCTGTCTCTGGTGATGCTCTGGACCACTAGGGAAATTCACCCTGGCTCCAAGCCTACCACCTTCGCCAGGGAACAGTCTTCTGCCAGAGGTCTTCGTTCCGCACACCTCCCTTGCCTGCGCTGCCTCTGAATTTTCCAGGCTGTGTGGGATCACTGGGCTCTTAAGTATGGCTTCTGTGCCTCCACCTACTGAGAAGCAGACAGCCCAGCGTCATTGTCCTTCCTGAGTAATTGTCCTGGTCTGTTAAACTCAAACCTCCACCCAAGCCCATGCCAGGATCAGATTTCATAGCAGCTGCTAAACAGCCTAGGGCATGCTTTCTGTTCTGTGTGTTTACTTAGTTCTTAGTTTGAATCGACTCTTAACTCTCTACTTGGCTTCCCAGGGAATTTTAACATTCAGCCCAACAAAAAATCTCCGCCTGAACTGCGAGTGGCGAAGAAATTGGGAATGATTGCTGGTGGGACAGGTCTGTATCCCTTGTGGGGTGGTTTTAGCTTAGCACTCTTGGGGTTTGCTCTGCAGGTTCCTTCTCAGGTTTGGTAATAGAGGACAAGTCCTTAATCTAGGGACCAGCACTGCCCACACTTCCCCAGTAGCTGATAATCATAAGAAAGTAGAAAGAACAGTAACTAAAATGCACAGACAGAAGGAGAGCAGCAAATCAGGAGGGTCTCCCACAAACTGGGTGGATTTAATGACGTCAAGAGAAACAACCAAGTATGAATACTTGAGAAGGGAGAAGGCAGGCCTGTAGTTCTAGAAATTGGAGTTCGAAGCAGCAAGTTTAGCGCCAGCCTAGGCTGCGTGCATAAATATTCTAACCAAGCCTGGGCCGTTTAGTGAGCACTGTGGGAGAGCGCCTACCTAGCATGTTCAGTCCTCTGTATCACATAAGGAAAAGAAAGAGGACTATATATAGTAGGACTATTTGTTAGATACCTACTACCCTATAAATAGGTAGCTGTGAGCCTTTCCCTTCTGCAAATGAGGGAATGGAGATTCCTAGAATGTTGGTTTCTGTAGGGTTATTTAATTAGTAATGGCCACAGCCAGGATTCAAACCTGTGCTTGATTCTAAAGAACGTGGTCTTACCTTCTCTAAGCAGTGTTCCACAATTCTTAGTCAGAAGGGATGTTGGCAGTATATGTATGACTTTGGTTTTTTGTTTTTGTTTTTGTTTTTGTTTTGTTTTTTGTTATGTAGCTCTGGTTGGCCCAGAACTCTGTCCTCACAGGAATATGACAGCCTTTTCTACCCAAGTGCTAGGAATTAAAGGCATGCACCATTCGGCCTAATCTATAATGTCCTACCTTCAGGGGACCCTCTGAACAAGTGTTTCAGATGAACTCCTTAGAAGGAATTCTATACTGTCTTATATGACTATTAAGGTGCAGAAAAGTAGGTCCCGGTGAACATGCAGGCGGAGGTCAGAGGATTGGCTACATCAGGAGGACATATGCAGTGTGATGATAAACTGAGATGACAGGGTTGCTCAGCGAAGGAGCTAGACAGAGAAGAGAGAGCATAGCACATCTCACCATGGGGTATCCTCATGCAGGAATCACCCCAATGCTGCAGCTGATCCGGGCCATCTTGAAAGTCCCTGAAGATCCAACCCAGTGCTTTCTGCTTTTTGCCAACCAGGTTGGTTTCCTTTTCTGAGAGTCAGCACTTCAGGCTGGCTGTGTAGATAGATGGGCTGAGACAGCCAGAACTGGCTTGGGAACTATTCTAGCACATGTCCAGAAGCACCTCTGTGAATCCAGAGTCCTTTATCACAATAAGAAGGAATGAGGGGACCATCAAGGAGAAGACCAGGGTGAGGTCTGGCACTCTCCTCTGGGAGTCAGGAGCAATAGGCACTCATGAAATGCATTTATACACATGTAAGCAAAACACTCATTAAATAAAAATAAGAAAAGAAGGGGGGCTGGAGAGATGGCTCAGCGGTTAAGATCACTGACTGCTCTTCAGAGGTCCTGAATTCAATTCCCAGCAACCACATGATGGCTCACAACCATCTGTAATGGAGTCTGATGCCCTCCTCTGGTGTGTCTGAAGACAGGGACAGTGTACTTACATAAAGCAAATGAATAAAATAAAAAAGTAAAGAAGGAACAAGGACCTAGTATTAAGCCACAGAAGCAAGAGAAGATGGAGGTGTGTCTCATGATGACCATAGGCCCTTGAGCCTTCATGGGCAAATATTCCTTTGTAATGTGTAACTGAAGGCCACTTGCAGATCTTCAGCACCCTAAACATACTGTAAGCCTGGCCTCTCCCTAGAACACAAGCATGCCTTTGGTACTCCTTTTCTTCTTTGTTGGGAGGTTGTCACCTCAAAGGACTTTGCTGGTATGGACCTTCAGTTTCTAAGTCTCTGCTTCCCCGTTTGCATTTCAGACTGAAAAGGATATAATCCTGCGGGAGGACCTAGAGGAACTGCAGGCTCAATATCCTAATCGCTTTAAGCTCTGGTTCACTCTGGACTATCCTCCAGAAGGTATCTTGCCATTTCTGAACATCTAGATAGTATCCTCGTTATCAAAATCAAGGCCTTGCCCCTCTGCGAGTTCTGGTTTCAGTAAAACAGATCCTCCTCCCGACACTGCCAGAATCCCAAATCCAGGTACACACAGCGATCCCTTTGCGTCAGGCTCCTATCTTCAGGTGGGTGGTAGGGCTGTGGCTGTAGTCGCTGCTCCAACCTGAGGCCTTCTCAGGACCCCTTCTGGTCTTCCCAAGGGTCTGTCCTGGAAATATCACATTCCCTTGCTGGTATGGACCTGAAGCACGTGTTTTCCTCTCTTCCCTATCCTCCAGACTGGACCTACAGCAAGGGCTTTGTTACTGCCGACATGATCCGGGAGCACCTGCCTGCCCCAGCAGAGGATGTGCTGCTGCTGCTCTGTGGGCCACCGCCTATGGTGCAGCTGGCCTGCCACCCTAACTTGGATAAGCTGGGCTATTCCCAAAAGATGCGATTCACCTACTGAGCTTTGCAAAGCCTCCCTGATCCCATGTGCGCAGTTGTCCCTGGTTCATTCTTGAACACCAAGAGGCCCTGGGGCCTTTGCTGAGAGCATCAGCCTTTTGTGTCTCGTCCTGGAATCTGGGTGCTTGCAGAAACAGCACTCCCTCAGCTATGCTGGATGCAGGTCAAGGCTAAGTCACTCCCTTGAAGCTTCCTTTATCCTAATTTCCTTGTGATAAAAGGTCCAGATGAGGCTCAAGGCGCAGTCTCTAGGGCCAGAAAGAAGGACTTGTGTACATTTGTAATAAGGCTGTCTAGTTTCTGAGAGCATCATGCTCACCTCTGTGTCTGTGGTGAAAGGAATGGACAGGGCAATGCACTTTGCTCCATATTCATCACTTCATCCACAACTTAGATGAGTACAGGTTGCGCGGGCTTATAGACACAGTCCTACAGAAACTGTAGGAAGGGAATTATTTTCTGGAATTCTAGACCTCAGAGAAACGAGGCCGACGTGTGGTGTATCTCAGGCCCTCCCCAGGATGGAGTCAAATGGTTACTCATAACTTAAGATTGCTGCTTGTACAAAGAGTGTCTGGCTGTACAAATAAATGGAGCTGAGGCCCTAATGATCTCACGGAATCTTTGTGTCTGGGGTCCTTGTTTTCTAAAGCCTAATGACATTGGAAGGGAAGGGCTTCCAGCACAAAATCTCCTCCTGGGTGTTTTAGAGAACTTCTTAGGAGTTGTGCCATCTGCTGAAATGTGAGCTGCCACCAGACACAGGGCTCATGCCTGCAGCTGTTCTGCAGAGCCCGAGCCCAGCTCCTCCCTGGAGGCTTTAGAGGTGAAGGGGAGGAAACAGTTGGAGGGGCCTTTAGAGTATGGATATCCCTCTCCGTGGCCCCTTAACTTGGTCAGTCTTCCCTTTCTGGGTACCCATCTTCATGTTAAGCCTTCAGGGTACCCGGCATACCAAACAATGTGTTGTCTTTCCATTTGGAAGGGATGTCTTTAAAAAGTAACCTGACGTCATCAGCTCTGCACAGATTTGGTGACTGGACCGAGTTGGCCTCTCTCAGGCCCGTCAGTCCTAAATAGCTGTCTAAGCTGGAGAACTCTTGATCCAGTCTACTCAGTTCTCCCTGGATACGACTAGGCGTGGCTTCATTGTTAATCTCATTGGGAGAAAACAACGCTTTGGATTCAGTAGGAACGCCATTTTAGTTTTGCTTTTCATCTTATTTTATATGCATGGGTGTTTTGCCTGCATGCACATCTATGCACCACATGCAAGCAGTACTCAAGAATACCAGAAGATGGCACCAGATCCCATGGAACTGGAGTTACAGAGATTGGAAATCTGTGCCATATGGGCACTGAGAATTGAACACTGGTCCTCTGCAAGAGCAGCCGGTGATCTTAACCGCTGAGCCATCTCTCCAGGCTCTCACCAGTTTTTTGTTTGCATTTGTTTTTGTATGGAACTATGTTTCTGTCTCTGGGGCCCCTGACAGAAGGCTTATGGGACCTTCAGAATTCTCTCTCTCTCTCTCTCTCTCTCTCACACACACACACACAAGTAGCAATAGAATAGGTTCTTCAGTAAAGTCCATTGGGTGTTACTCCATCTAATATTAATCTTGATCAGCTAGTATGTGTATGCCACTGCTCTGCGAGCCACCTCACCCTCAGAAAGGAAATTCTTTCTTCGGATTGTTGAACTTGCTGAAGCAGCCCAGCAGAGAGTGTCCTGTGTGGAAGCTTGCTAGTCCTTGTTGCGTGAAGAAATGATTGCAAACATTTCTTAAGGACCTATCATGTGAGCAAGCATGTCTCCTGAGGTTCCAGCTGTGACCAAGGAGAGCTGGTGACAGACTTTCTCCCTCGAACTCCTTCAATCTAAGATGAGAGCACAGAGTGATGCAGAGCTGGGGTCCTAGGACACTAGGGCCCTAATAGGAAGGGATGGAGAAAGACCTAATAGGAAGTGATGGAGAAAGAGTCGGAAAGAATTTACATCTTGTTAGCAGGCATACCCGGTACCATTCGAAGAATTTTGCCTACATTGCACAATATAATCCTTATGCTAATCCTGTGAGTTGAAGATTAAGGATTTGTGAGGAAAAATGCAGCTGGTCAGTGGTTGGCAGAGACAGAAGCTGAATTTAGGATTATCTGTAGCCAAAGCCAAAACAAACCAAGAACTGAGCATTGGAAACTGCTTGAATCTTTTGGAAACAGGTGAGGGAAGAGCAGTTCCCAGAAGGATCAGAGAGCAAAAGCCAGAGGAATGAGAAGCAGGGGAAATTTACTAAGGTCCAAAATACCAAAGAAAGCTGGAAGAAGATGAGGCCCAATGGAAGAAGCTTAAAGCCAGCTTGCAATGGGCCATGCTGTGGGCTGGTGGGGCACCCCTGGCAGATCCAGCTTGCAACGGGCCATACTGTGGGCGGGTGGGGCACCTCTGGCAGATTTCCGTTAGTGTGAGGGCAGCCTGGCCTGCAAGCTCTACCCAGAGAAACCGTCTTGAAAGAAAAAAAAAGAAGATTAAAAAAAAAACTAAAATAATTTAAATAACACTTTAAAAGGGGGAGCATACTGAAGAAACTTGGGCTCAGTCAGAAGTTTCCAGATTTTTGTTTTGTTTTGTTTTTTAATTAATTTATTTATTATATGTAAGTACACTGTAGCTGTTTTCAGATGTACCAGAAGAGGGCGTCAGATCTCATTACGGATGGTTGTGAGCCACCATGTGGTTGCTGGGATTTGAACTCAGGACCTTTGGAAGAGCAGTCAGTGCTCTTATCCGCTGAGCCATCTCACCAGCCCCAAGATTTTGTTTTGTACAGCAGGTAATTTATTATTATTAAAATATAGGTTTCTAGTCAGCTTTTTTTTAAAGATTTATTTATTTATTTTATGTATATGACTACACCATTGCTCTCTTCAGGCACACCAGAATAGGGCATTAGATCCAATTAAGATGGTTGTGAGTCACCATGTGGTTGCTGGGAATTGAACTCAGGACCTCTGGAAGAACAGAGGGTGTTCTTAACTGCTGAGCCATCTCTCCAGCCCCAGGTAATATATTAACAATAGCTAGTTGTTATGAAACTCTAACCATTTGCCAGACATCATGCAGACACTGCCATGAAATGTCCTTAGTCCTGACAGACCTGAAAGTAGCACCATTCCCCTTCATTTTCAGATTAAGTAATGATTTGGAAGGATTCAGTAATGTGTAAAGATGGACTGGCTGGGGAAGGAAACTGGACCTAGAAGAACCTAGAGTCTATGCTTTTAACCAGAACAAAGTTGACTTCACTCTCCTGGGGCATCCATCTAGCATTTGGTCACTTTCCCTAGCATTTAGAGCAGTATCAGCTGTGCATCGTTCTTTGGAGTATAAGAAAATGAACAGTTCCAAAATACTATATTGTGTGGTTCAGTTTTGGCAGAGAAGCACACTCTATATTGTCTTCTAAGATGTGACCTCTGGGTCACATGGGAACATGGACTGGCACAGAAAATTGTCAAGCTAGGCTTGTTTGAAACTTCTCCCTTTCTGATAAATAACAGGAACCAAAAGTTAAATCAGTTGAGTGCTAGATTCATGGTAGTCGTTCCATACATAGCATACCAAAGGAAGAGAGGGAGGGATTAGGAAATTGGATATAGAAATAAGAGTTTCGTAGCTGTATGGTAGCCCACGTTTGAAATCCTAGCATTTGAAAGGCTAAGACAGGATGACCTCGAGGGGTTGCAAAATTAAACCCTTTCTCAAACAAAAAAGTGTGGGTTGGCGTTGTTGGCGCACTCCTTTAATCCTGGCACTTGGGAGGCGAATCTACAGGGCGAATTCGGGACAGTCAGGGCTACAAGGAGAAACCGTGTCTTGGAAAAAGGGGGAGGAAATGTTTCTGTACTAGAGATATAGTGGCTTGCCTCGAGGTACAATTCCCAGTACTGAGAGAAGGAAAAAAAAAAAAAAAGTGTTTCGGAGCTGAAAAGCAAGGCTGTGGGGTGGGAAACTCAGCTTGCCTTCCCAGCTCCCAGCTCCCTGCTCCCCGCTCCCTTTCCCATCACGCGCCCAGCGTACGCCCGGAGAAGAGGCTTTTGCAGTCGGCCAGTGTGTGGCCAAGCTGGAACAGCCAGAGCCAGCGATTGGTCAGATCAGGGGCGGGGCGGGGCGAGCGCGAGCGCGCCCTGATGATTGGCACGCGCAGGAATGCCTGTATCGGAGGGGGGGCGAGGTAGCGCCGGGAAGGTGACGCGGCTGCGGAGGTGACGCCGTGCGGTCGCGCGGCCCTTCCGGCGCGGGCAGGGCGCTGAGGATCCGGCGCCCCTCGGCCGCAGGCCGCCTCCAGTGCCGCGGGATGTAGCGCTCGGGCCCAAGGGCCCCCAGCAGAGGCAGCCAGCCAGGCCGTAAGTGTCCCGGGGGTGGGCGGGGCGCGGGCCCTGTGGGCTCTGAAGGGGACAGCACGGGAGTGGCCCGCCCCTGGATCGCCGCTCACCGCCCGGCCCTCCGAAAGGTCCGCCGTAAACATTTCCGGCCCCTCCCACCGCGCACCGCCTCCGTTCGGGGGGCTGCTCGCCGCCGTCGGGGCCCGGCAGTCCGCGAGTGCTGTCTCCGCAGCCGCGTGGGAGACTGCCGCGTTCCAGCCCTGCTGGCCACCCCCAGAGTTGAGCCTGCGAAGTTGGGTGCGGGAACACCGGCCCTGGGTGGCCGGGAGCCCTTAAGGCCACCGCCGCGATCCGCAGGTCAAACGTGACGGGGCTCCCTCCTGGATAGGGTCGGCCGGGAGGTTGATGGAGAGTCGACAGGCATAAGGTAATACTCAACTAGAATGTAAACAAGATGCCGAAGTGTTGGGAAGGACTAGATTTCATCTCAGAAATCTAGGGTTGATGGATGCTGGCTTGTTTGAGAATTTGAGTCTCGCACTTGCTTTTAAGAAAATAAAGTAGCTCGCCGTCAGTTTCTGGCGCTTCGTAGTTGGAAGAAGCTGGACGAATTTCAGTTTACATAGTTTCAGATGTCAGCGGAGCACTAAGAGACCATGGGATCTACTATAATAATAATCAGATTATTTCCCTCGGGTCTTTAGCAGACGGACCAGAAAACCCATCAATTAACAGTTGTGTGGTAAATCAAACGAAGATGGCAATAGGTGGTTCTTTTTGGAACCAAAGCCATGTTAGGATGTGCTCACTGCTTTTTTTTTTTCTTTCTTTCTTTTGATAGTGCAGGGCAGGCTGTGACGGTGCAGTCGTAGTTCCTGGGAGTTTATAGCATCAGTACACTGCCAGGAACTCAGATAGGATGGCGCTAAGTGGATTGCAATGTCAGGGTTCCCGGCCTGCAGCCACTGCATTTCTTTATTACGGAAGTAGTTTCTGTGTCCATTTTGTGTGTGTGTGTGTGTGTGTGTGTGTGTGTGTGAGAGAGAGAGAGAAAAGTCCTTGAGAAGTCAGTCTTAAAAAGCTGGTGTTTATCAGTGAAGTATTGGACATTGCTGTGGGCCTTCAAGCACTGCACCTACTCCCACAGGATAATCTCCGCTAGGGTGTTCACAGTAGCCCAGAAACGACAAGATTTCTGAGGAAGAAGTAAATGAGTGACTTCCCTCGTGTGAAAGAGAGTCCTAGGAAGCTTCATTTCATAGCCTCCGCCCCCTCCTCCCACCGTGGGGAATGTTCAGTACCTTAAATCGAGTGGTAGGCTAACTTGTGTCACTTCAGAGTGACCTCATTTTCTTAAGCTTCCTGATGGAAAGTGCATTATTCGCCGCTCTGGGTAACCATGCTACCATGTAAACCCCTGTTTACACAACTGTATCCCTGGAATGTCCTGCCTCAGAGGTCCATGCCTATCATATCTTAAGATCTATGAAATTTTGATCATCTCAACTAAAGCGAAGCTTTTCTTCTCAGTTCCTCCAGCACCTGTTAGCTCTTAGCTTCATAATGATGCTTTCAGAAAACAAATTATCCCCTAGGTGGAAGGGACGCACACTTTTAATCCTTAATCTCAGCAATTGGGGGGCAGGGACAGGTGGATCCCCAGCTTGGTCTACAGATTGAGTTCCAGGATAGCCAGGGCTACAAAGAGAAATCCTATCTCAAAACAACAACAAAAAGAAGAAAAGGAGGAGAAAGAAAAGAAATTCTTCGATAAACACCCTTAAGATATTTTTAAAATGTGTACAACTGTTTGGTCTGTGTGTGCATGCCTGTTGCCCACAGAAGATGAGTTGACTCCCTCAAAACTGAGCTGATGTGAATGCTAGATATTAAAGCAAGGTCCTCTGGAAAAGCAGCCAGTGCTTTTAGCCATTCGGTCAATGCTCCAGCCCTCAGCAACCCCCTTTTGGTTGCTGCTTTGTTTTTTTGTTTTGTGTTTTTTTTCTAGACAGAATTTCTCTTTGTAGGCCTAGCTGACCTGGAATTCTGTAGGTCAGGCTGGTCTGGAACTCAGATTTGCCTGCCTCTACCTTCCAAATGCTAGGATCAAAGGTGTGCACCACTACCACCATCGCCAGCTGCCACCGTCGCCTGGCTTAGCAACCCTTCTTAAAGGACGTCACCAACCAGTCAGTCCAAGCTCCTTACTCTGCTTTTGCCTTCTCCCTGAAGCAATAGCCAGAACTGTACATTTTATAGTACTCAATAGATGCTCTCAGATTAAAGGACAGAATTTACCCTGTTGTAGGCAGCTGCATTCTCCCTGCTTCTGTAGGAAGGAAAGCCAGGCTGAAGCTACTACACACCCTGCTAGACTATCCTGCCTGCCTGCTTGGCACTGAGGAGCTGTGTTAAGTAACATGGAGTTTCTCTTGTTTGGTACTGGTATTCATCAAACTTGTTACATTTTGTCTTTAATGGTCCTTTGTCCCCAGTCTGCTCATCAAACAGTTCTCACCATACTGAACTTCTTCCCATTTTGCTGCTCAGAAATGGGGGTATGACTAATGTTTATAAAGTTTGTAGCAAACTTTATAACTCTACAAATTGAATTGCAAAGATCTTGAAGATACTCTCTGGTCAAACCAGTTCCGGGCGCTTGGCTTTTAAGCAGGTACCTACCAGTTTCCTTGTGCTTCAGTGGGACCATGGGGGTGTACAGTTTAAAGTTGGTATGGGGATAAACAGTTTTAAAGTGAATTTGGGGCTACACAGTTTACTGTGAGTGCTATACTGTGCAAACTATATTGACCAAATATTTGTAATGTGCTTGATTTTTTTTTTTTAAAGCAGTTAGCATGGGACATGCCTATAAGCCCAGCATTCAGGAAACTGAGGCAAGAGGATGATTGCCAGAGTTTCTAGACCAATTTAGGTTACTTAAAATGCCCCAAGCCAGGCAGGACAGCAAGCAAGACCCTGTCTCAGAAAGAGCTGAGGTAATGCCATGAAAAATCCCTCTTCATCCTCCTCCTCCTCTTCTTCTTCTTCTTCCTCCTCCTCCTCCTCCCCCCATCCCTTTCTGTGGATCTGGCTGTAGGGAAGTTTGCCTGCCTGTGAGATTAAAAAGACCTCTTCCGGGGCTGGAGAGATGGCTCAGTGGTTAAGAGCGCCAACTGTTCTTCCAAAGGTCCAGAGTTCAAATCCCAGCAACCACATGGTGGCTCACAACCATCCATAACAAAATCTGATGCCTTCTTCTGGAGTATCTGAGGACAGCTACAGTGTACTTACATATAATAAATAAATCTTAAAAAAAAAAAAAAAAAACTCTTCCTTAAAGGAAGTTAGATTGTGACTTGTCTCCCCTTCAGATTCAGAGGCAGTGACACTTGGCATCAAGTAAAGCTCCCTTTACTGTAGTGTGGGGCCTTGACTCATTTTTTCCCAGTGGAGCGATGAAATCAACCTCCCTAACAGGCTGGGTAGAGGAGAAAATGGATCTTTGTCTGGACTGCTAGACTGGTCTGTAGAATAATGAGAGGCAAGCTGCATAGATAGACCCCCAACTCACTCACACTCTTATAAGAGACCTGGAACCTTAGATCAAATCTAGAAGCTCTGCCTTAGACTCCAGGGAAAGTATGTGTCATAGCCTGGAAAACTTGGAAACTGCTTCAGAGAATAAATTATCTTCAGAATCTCTAAGGGCAAATCTCCAGCTAATTGGCTGGTGATTAAAACCCAACTTTTTCTCCAAGTTTGGTGCAGGATTATCTCATTTTAGGGACACAAATGCCTCTCCTTCTCCACAGCTTTAGTCTCCAACAGCTTACATTTATCCAGTTGGGAAGCTTAGTGGTAAAAGTTTATTAGCTTGAGTGGAAGAAATCCCAGCAAAAACGCCCTCTGAGTTTGGCCCAGTAATAATTTGCTGTGCTGGGTGTGTCCCATTTGAGAGGAAAGGTGTTTCCTCTAAAATGCATAAGGACTTAGAGGCAGACACAGAATAGGATTCCAGAGTCTCTTGGAATCAAGTCTCACTCCTTAGGGCTTTGTGTTGATTTAAATTAACAGCCTAAGATGCTTGCAATTTCCTGTTGGTGAGTGGTCCACACTATAGGAGCAATGGTTTCAGGGCCGAGTGAGTGTTACTGCTCTTCTCTGCCAGACCTCAGACCCCTCTCTCTTCCTTTCCTGTCTCACCTTTTCTTGGTCAGATAGAGAAACAAGCAAAAATACCAGCTTGGATTGTTTCTGATCTTTGTACTCTTATGTACAACCTGAAGTTTGTGTTCTCCTTGTGCCTCTGGTGGAATGTGTAAACAGCACCCAGTGAATTAAGTGTGTGACCATCTGCTTAGAGTTCTCTTCCTACACTGTCCTGCTGGAGCAGTGAGATCATGTCACAAGTTAACTTACCCATCTAGTTATACCAAAGACAGGGACAGAACTTGTTCAACTTCTGCTTTGCACAGGACCTTATAGAACTAACTGCATTCATTAAGTATTCAGTGAATGAGTTGGCTTACTCTGGGGGAAAGGATAAGAGATAGCCCTATGATAGAAAGAAAAGGGCACCAACCTTGACCAGTGGTATGGTGATAAATCATGCTTGCTGGCTGGCATGTGCCCATTCAGTCACTTTGAAATACGGATTCAGACCAAAACTTTTGGTCTGTGTCATTTAGGATGCATGTACTGTCGTGCTCCAGACCTCCAATGCCTGTGTGTCGTCTCCCTCCTGTTGCCTGCTTTAGTAACTAGAGGTTTAGTGTTCCTTTCTTGTCAGACTGCTCAAAGATGACCAAAGCTCTTTGTCTGTTTGTTTGTTGCTCACTGTTATGGATTAATCTCTGGGAGCTGTTTATTCGGTAAGACTTCCCTTTGAGGAAGGATGTTTTGAGGTCAGCTGTTAAGATTTCCCAATATCGCTTCTCATGTGAGTTGCTTATCCGCTGGGCTTTCCAGGGGCCTCCAGTTTCCTGTTCTTCTTGAGCTCAAGTGTTGATTGTGACTGTGTGTGTTGGCAAATGTCTTGTCCCAGTCTTGTCCACTAAAAGGAGGAGGAACTGGCTGTGTTGACATAAGGTATATTAGGTAATGAGTTATTGTTTGTGTCTCTCCGGAGGCTAGATTTGACTCTTGGAGCTGTGTGTGTGTGCGTGTGCATATATGCACGAATGCATATGAAGCAGAGGATGATGCATGGCTTGTATGAGGATTGCCTTCACCTCAGGGCAGATTAAGATATTAGTCAGGCATCTCCAGAACCAAGAGAAGGCAGGCAGGCAGGCAGGCAGCAGGCAGATAGGTAGGAGCATTTGTTCAGGTAATTACCAACTGAAGGCTGAAAGGCTGTCTGTCAGTGCTTACCTTAGAGTCCAAAGGCCAGAGATCCTAGTGTTCTGAACTGAATGTCTACAAGAGGATTTTATCATTTGTTTGAGGCAGGGCATCACTGTATAGCTCTGGCTGGCCCAGAACGTCCTATGTAAACTAGGCTGGTCTTGAACTTTCCAAGATCCACCTGCCTCTGCCTCCTGAGTGCTGGGTTAAATAAAGGTGCATCACACCACCACACCCTCAAAGTTCCCTCTTCTTCTGTTTCATTCTGCCTGTCGGGTAGCCAGTTAGATAATGCTCACTCATGGGTGAGAGCAGATCCTCCTTGTTCTGGTCCCTAAATCAAATGCCAGCCTCTTCCTGAAACCCCACACCCCCGAGAATGCTTTATCAACTATCTGGACGCCCCTTAATCTAGTCACTGATCCCTAAGATTAACCATAACCTACATATACCTAATTATAATCCCTGAGAGGGAATTGAGATTACTCTTGGGTAAAAACTAATCCAGATGCCAAAGATGTTTGTTTACATAGTGAGCTGCCATGGGTGAAGCAGTGTGTCTCTAGGGAATAGTCATGTTTACTTCCCACCATGAAGGAGGCAGTCTCCCAAGTTTAAATGTCTCTCTCATCGTATAACCCACGGTGCTGTCTCTGCGTTGCCCTGTGGTACTCTTCTGGATAGGGGTGTTGCTATGAGTAACAAAGCCCTGTCTCTGGAAGGAGGAAGACTTGGTAATACCACATAGAAGTCTTTGGAAACTTACTTCCCTTTGCTTTATACCTCTCTGAAGCCTAATTTGAAAATATTACATAAAAAAAAGTCCAGTGCAAAAAAATCCTACAATGTTTGAGAATCTTCTGGGAAGTCTGAATAAGGATTGTGCATGGCTGTATCTAGTTTATACAAAAGTATTTTGAGTGGGGCTTAGATTTATGGGCTGTGGTGGTTGGGACGCACTCTTGCAGAGCCGGTGATTAGGTGTGTGTGTGTGTGTGGCAAAGGGCGGACATGGGAGTCTCCTTGTCTCAAGCTTCCTGCTTCTGGGTAGGTCATTGCTTGCTGTGAGGAGTGTGATGAAAGCTTCTTATTAGAGCCTTGAGCCCAGGCTGTAACCCTGAAAACGAGCGGATTTGCAGAGGAAACAACCAGTGGGCATACCCAGCCTTTTCCCATGCAAGACGTGCTTGCCATGTCTATCTAGATAAAGGCTGAATGAGTACAGTTGACACTTAAATCCATTCCTAAGCTTGTATGCTTTTTCAATATTGTAGCCAGATGCAGGCTTCACTTAAAGAAAAAAAGTAGGCATGGTGGTGCGCCCTTTGATGTCAGCACTCGGGAGGCAGAGGCAGGTATATTTCTTGAATTTGAAACCAGGCTCATCTCTAGGCCAACTGGAGCTACATAGTGAGGTGGTCTCAACTCCCTCTTCCCCAGCCCCACAAAGAAAATAGATTTATTTGTGTACAGAAATGAAACAGCCAGTTAGACTTGAGAGCATAGCCTACAGCTGGTCTTGGTGTTTCGATGTCAATTGCGCATCTATGCCTTTCATGGGGAGGATGGGTTTGAGGAGTGGTCGGCCTTTCTCACTAGTGGGCTCCATTCCTGTGGAAAGCCTTTTCAGAGACGTGCCTATTGGGTGGTGTTGACAGTTAGTACAGTAACAATAGAACCTGTGAAGGCAGAGAACTAGGTGTTATCTTATTTATATTTATATGTAATGTGATCATATATATGTATATGAGATAATATATATAAGATTATATATGTGTATATGAGATTTTTATATATGTATATAGGTGAGATTGGAGAGTTTCTGGTGAAGCATAATGTCCTAAAGGAGACAGAATTTTTTTTTTTTTTTTGATTTTTTCGAGACAGGGTTTCTCTGTGTCCTGGAACTCACTCTGTAGACCAAGCTAGCCTCGAACTGAGAAATCCACCTGCCTCTGTCTCCCAAGTGTCGGGATTAAAGGCGTGTGACACAAGTGCCTGGCAAAGACAGCAGTTTTTTGTTGCTGTTGTTGTTGTTCTTGTTTTTTCGAGACAGGGTTTCTCTGTGTAGCCCTGGCTGTCCTGGAACTCACTTTGTAGACCAGGCTGGCCTCAAACTCAGAAATCTGCCTGCCTCTGCCTCCCAAGTGCTGGGATTAAATGCGTCCACCACCACGCCCAGCAAGACAGCAGTTTTTTTTTTTGTTTTTTTTTTTGGGGGGGGGGGTTCGAGACAGGGTTTCTCTGTATAGCCCTGGCTGTCCTGGAACTCACTTTGTAGACCAGGCTGGCCTTGAACTCAGAAATCCGCCTGCCTCTGCCTCCCGAGTGCCGGGACTAAAGGCGTGCGCCACCACACCCGGCTAAGACAGCAGTTTTTATTTAAACAATGAGCTAGCCTCTACAAAATGTAGAGGCAGGGTAAGCTTATTAGCTATGTCATATTCAGTGTAGTATTACAGAAATGAATCCAGTGTTGTTATGTTTGTATCTGCAGTGTCCACCATCACAGGAAGATCTCTGCCCTCTGGGGCTGAGAGACCCCAACCTTTCTTCAAGCTGAAGCTGCAAGGCTCTGAGGTACCAGCCAGATGTCTTCCCACAAAGGCTCTGCCGCGACACAAGGCAATGGGGCTCCTTCTGGTAACAGAGAGGCTGACACAGTGGAGCTGGCTGAGCTGGGACCCCTGCTGGAGGAGAAGGGCAAGCGGGCAGCCTCCAGCCCAGCCAAGGTAAACTGTTTTCCAGAGTTGCTCTCTGAGCCAGTGCCCTACTGAGCCTCCTCAGGCTCAGTTTAAGATCTCCCTCACTTCTAAACTACCCATAGTACCTTGGGAATAGTTCTGTGCAAGCCTTTTTTTGCTTGTTTTAGATGTCTTTATTTTTGTGTCTGAGCTTTGGGAGTTAATTTCCCAAAAGAGCACTCAGTATTTTTGTAAACTCAGTTTCCAGCAGAAAAGTACAGTAAAATAATCACTAAATAGACATGAATTAAGGTAATAGACAAAAATTCCTTCCACTGTGGCAAGTGGAGATCTCTCAGGTAAAAGATTGTAGAAGTTACCAGTGCAGAGCTGATGTGAAAGCTCCCTATCACACCCACATCCCTGCACCGTGAAGGAGGGAAGGGTGTGAGAAGAATGGCTCTCCTCCCTCTGGAGGAGTAAGGGGAAGTTTGTGTAGCACCCAGGCAGAGCACTGCCATGTTCTTCACAGGAAGGCTAGGGCTTGTCCTTTAAGGGAGCTGGAAATAAAGCTGCGGAAACATTGCCATCCTGAATGAACCTTTGTTTCTAAGGAGAAGAGAGAAAATTGTGGGTATTGATTGGGGTGGGCAAGCTAAAGTTTCACCATAAAATCTAAGAGGGATTAGAGGGATTAGGGTCTTACACAGGAGAGAATATGACCATAGCTCAGAGAAAGTGAGCTACCACGCTTCCATCTATTCTGGAGCCCTGGACCAGAGACAGCCTTGTGCTGCTCTGTCTCTTTTTGTTTCTGTCTTTAAGGCACATACTTTCTTGGGGGCTGGGTAGTAACATATGCTGTTAATCTCAGAATTTGGTAGGCTGAGATAGGGGGATTGCAAATTTGAGCCTAGCCTGGGCTATATAGACCTTTTCTCTATAATGGCATCAGCAACAAAAATTGCTATGCTTAGCTGGGTATGGTGGCACACATCCTTAATCCCAGCATTAGGAAGACAGAGGCAAACAGATCTCTGTAAGTTCCAGGGCAGCCTGGTCTACATAGGGAGACCCTGTCTCAAATAAAAGAAAGGAAGGGAAGGAAGAAAGGAAGATAGGTAGGTAGGTATGATTGCTGTGCTAGGTGCCCAGGAGTCAGTGCTTCTGCCTTGAGTGGACCAGTTCAGAGGACCCATATGCCTGGGAGTTGCTGTGAATGGGAAGTGATTGACATTTTGATTTTTAAAGGAGATATGTATTTTATGAGGAAGAAAGAGTGATATGAATACATACAGCACATGCATGTGACAACCTGTAGAGGTTAGGAGAAGGTATTGGATCCCTCAGGACCTGAGCTGCAGGCAGGTGTGAGCCACTGTGCTGGTGCTGTGAAATGAACCTGGATCTTCTGCAAGAGCAGTTATTTTGTTGTTGTTTTGTGCAACTCTGATTGGCCCAGAACTTACGAACTTACCAAGTAGACTAGACTGGCCTCAAAATCACAATGATTCTCCTGTCTCTGTCTCCCAGTGATGGGTTTAAAAGTATCCGCCATCAGGGTTGGCCACACTTGTCATGATAGCAACCCCAGAGTATGTGATCCCGAGCAACAAGTAATATTGCCACAGTCATCACTAAGTCTGTCGTTTCGTTTTGAACGTTAGTGGACTGGGACTGAGTGTGATGGTGCAGACTTTGAATCCCAGCTCTCAGGAGGCAGAGGCAGGTGGATCTTCTCAGTTTGAGGGGCCAGTCTGGTCTATATGATGAATTCCAAGCCAGCCAGAGCTACATAGGGAGACCTGGGGGAGCGGGGTGGGAAGGAGAGAGAGACAGAGACAGAGACACAGAGAGAGACAGAGCATTAGTAGACTGGAAGATAGGACTACTTGGGAATTTGGGGAAAGTTGAGGACTACCTGTCCTCAAAAAGAGAATGGGGGCTGGCAAGAGGGCTCAGTGAGTAAAGGTGCTTGCTGTCTAGCCTGATGAGCTGAGGTTGATCCCTGGAACCTACAAAGTAGAAGAGAACCAATTTCCTCAAGCTGTCTTGATGAATGTGTGTGTGTGTGTGTGTGTGTGTGTGTGTGTGTGTGTGTGTGTGCGCGTGTGTGTGTGTGTGTGTGTGTGTGTGTGTACACACGCTTGCGCGCACGCACACACACAAATTGTAAAAAATGTTTTAAGAGAACAGACACATAACATCTAAGGCAATTTATATCTGTAATAAAGTTTAAATAAGTAAGAAATTAAAATTAAAAAAATGTCTAGGCTTGGTGCACTAAGCCTGTGTTCTTCCAGTGATAGTCTCAGTCTGCGTCCTGTGTGCCAAACCGAACTTTCACTCAGTGTAGACAAAGTACAAGTCTCAGACGACTGTGGCGAACTCAGTGTTATGCTGTTGGGGCGGAGGCCCAGCGTTCTGAGGATGAGGCTGCGTGGGATGCGTGGATCTCCCCAGAAATGTGCAGTTTAGGAGATGATGTCTAGACTGTTGCTTGTGTTTCCTTAGGCTGAAGAAGAACAAGCATGCCCGGTGCCTCAGGAAGAGGAGGAGGAGGTGCGGGTACTGACGCTTCCTCTGCAAGCCCACCATGCCATGGAGAAGATGGAGGAGTTCGTGTATAAGGTGTAGCCTAGAGCCGGGAAGGACGGGGCAGGGCGGGGCCGACTTGTCTGGGATGTCTCTAACAGGCAAGCCTACCTAGAGTTGAAGAACACTAGCTTGATGACCTGAGGTCAATCCCTTGATCCTCATGGTAAAAAAAAGAGAGTAATTCTCACAAGTGGGAGTTTTCTGATTTTCACATGCACACTGTTGCACTTGTATGCCCACACATACACATATAAAATAAATAAATACAACTTTTAAAATGAAGAAAGAATTCCTGCTTTACAAAGATATAGAATTAGCACAGTAAGAACTTCAGAGGAGTAAACAGGGAGAGGAGCAGGAGCCAGAAGACTCCAGGAAAACATCAGAGGAGAGATTTGTGTCTGTGAAAAACATGCTTATGATTTCTTTGTCTTCTCTCAGTATATTAATTTTGAAAACTCAAGGAGCATAAAGAAGGTTCCCTATAAAGTGGCCAACATATCAGCCAGTCCCCTGTTGGGTATCTCGAAGGCCAGACTTATTCCCCTGGGAATTGGGACCATCTGAAGCCTGAGTGACCACCTCCTAAGCAGGTTCTCTTCAGTGTGGTTTCCCCAGGAAAGCTCCTTTTTACTACAGCTCGTCTAAAGGCATCATGTGTATTATAGGTCTGGGAGGGACGTTGGAGAGTCATCCCATACGATGTGCTTCCTGACTGGCTGAAAGACAATGACTACCTGCTACATGGCCACAGACCACCTATGCCCTCCTTTCGGGCTTGCTTCAAGAGCATCTTCCGCATCCACACAGAGACTGGCAACATCTGGACACATCTGCTTGGTGAGTGATTTGGATGAGAAAAAAAAATCTAGTTTGTAGTGATGAGTTCTGTGCCACTGGGTACCATTCTAGTCTTGGGTTGTTGGTAGTAATGCACTCCTTTAATTCCAACACTTGGATCTCTGTGAGTTCAAGGCCAACCTGGTTTAGATAGGAGTTCCAAGCTAACTAAAGAAATAAACAAAAAAGAAATTCTAATCTTACTTGCCAAGGAATTTGTCCATGGGGATAGAATAAAATTTCTCTGAATAGTTGATATTAGGAGTCTAACCTTTTAGGTTACTGTTCATCAGACTTGATAGTTGATTGCTGGTCTTTACCACAAGACAGAAGGCCCAGAACACGAGGGAATAGCACTGCATGTTGGCTTTGGCTTCCTGCTGGAACATCCATGTAGTGGTAACTCCTGATTTCTAACTTGCCACTCTAAAAACAAACTGCCACCATTCACAGACTAATACTTTTGTGTCCTGAGAGTGTGTGCTTGCCTAGCTCCAAGAAGCCATGGCTTTGACTCCTAGCACTGAGTAGACTGGGCATGGTGGCACATGTCTGCAATCCTAGGATTCGGGAGGTGGAAGCAGCGAGGTGAGAAGTTCAGGGTTACCCTAGCTACACAGAGGTTGGAGGCCAGCCAGGAGGAGTACATGAAACCCTGTCCCAAAATAAAAATGTTGGGGTTGGAGAGTTAGCTCAGTGATTGAGAAAACTGGTGGTTCTTCCAAAGGATCCAGGTTCAGCTCCCGGCATGCACATGGCATTCACACATCCTCACACAGACACACATGCAGACAAAGCACTGATACACATAAAATAAAAATAAGTAAATCATTTAAGAGATAATAAAAGTGTCTGTCTTGGTTTGTCTGGCTGGCTAATGGCAGTTCTCATGCACATGGCATTCACACATCCTCACACAGACATACATGCAGACAAAACACTGATACACATAAAATAAAAATAAGTAAATCATTTAAGAGATAATAAGATAAAAGTGTCTGTCTTGGTTTGTCTGGCTGGCTGATGGCAGTTCTCATAGCTAATTCCCCTGTTTACTGATAGAAACTGGCTGCTTCCGTGTGTGTGTGTGTGTGTGTGTGTGTGTGTGTGTGTGTGTGTGTGTGTGTAGTCCACATTTCCTCACGGGTGATTTTTTTCCTTTTTGTCTTGTGCAGGTTTTGTGCTATTTCTCTTTCTGGGAATCTTGACGATGCTGAGACCAAATATGTACTTCATGGCTCCCCTGCAGGAGAAGGTGGTCTTCGGGATGTTCTTCCTGGGCGCGGTGCTCTGCCTCAGTTTCTCCTGGCTCTTCCACACTGTCTACTGTCATTCAGAGAAGGTCTCTCGGACTTTTTCCAAGTAAGTTAAAAGGCCAGCTATAGCAGAGACCATGCGCGTTATTGTCACATCTTGTCCCAGGACTAAGCAGGCACTTGGAGCTGCTGGAATTCTTAACAGATTTCTGTTGTGCCCGGGAAAGTAAAGTTTTCTTTTATGTTTTTAGAAGAAAATGACAGAGTTTTTCTTATAGAAACTAAAACTTCATGATAAGCTTCCCATGACCTCCTCAACAGATGGAAACCAATTCTGGGATATATTTTCTACTGAAACAGTAGTGTCTTTTGTGAAACTTGAGGTGCTAATGGATTGCTTTCAAGAACGTGTACCTAATACTAGCTTATCTTTCTATTGACTGGGGCAAAGTGGGGTGTGGCGGGCAGTCTGCTCCAGACTGCCAGTGCTCTGACCCCACGCAAAGCTTATCTTGTTGGCCAGACGGTGCTAGAAGCATCAGCTCTCTGCCAGGCACAGTCCATGGCCCTAGCTCAGCATGGGGCTCTGTTTACTTGGGTAGTGGTTGCTCCTGCTTTCTTAGTGATAGTGGTAGATTATTTTATTTCTCCCTGTAACTCCAGTAACTAGAGTACATGTGTATTATTTTGCACATCAGTTTCAAGGAGGGTGAGAAATAAATAAAATTTTGTTTTGTTTTGTTTTGTTTTTCAAGACAGGGTTTCCTCTGTATAGCCCTGGCTGTCCTGGAACTCACTTTGTAGACCAGGCTGTCCTCGAACTCAGAAATCCACCTGCCTCTGCCTCCCGAGTGCTGGGATTAAAGGCGTGCGCCACCACGCCCAGCAAAATTTTTTAAAAAACAAAGTTCAAACTAAATTTTTAGGTCAGGAGAGATAGCTCCACGGTTAAGAGCACTGACTGCTGCTCTTCCAGAGCAGTCCTGAGTTTAATTCCCAGCAACTACATGGTGGCTCACAATCATTTGTAGTGGGATCTGATGCCCTCTTCTGGTGTGTCTGAAAACAGCAACAGTGTACTCATAAAAATAAAAATTAAAAAAATCTTTAACAAAACAAAAAACCTAAAGTTCGAGAAGGGTGTGATGCACCTGTCTTCTAAGCTACTCAGGCTGAGGCAGGAGGACCACTTGAGCTCAGAAATTTGAAGCAAGCCTGAACAATATATAGCAAGACCTTGTCTAAAATCATAAAGGAGAAAATAGGTCTGGTAGCTAACATTTGTAATCTCAGCCTCAGAAGGCTATGGCAGGAAAACTGCTGTGACTTTCAGGCTAGCCCAGTCTACATAGTGGATTTCAGGTCATCCGGAGATAGAAAGCAAGGTTCTCTTCAAAAAAAGGAGAGTTGGTTAGGTGGTTCTGTGGATAAAAGCACTTGCCACCAGGTTCAATGACCCAGGTTCAATCCTGGGACCCACATGGTAGAAGGCAGGCACCAACTATGACCTCCATACTCAGGTGATAGTGAACACACAAATAAATGATTTAAAGAAAAAAGTCAATAAGAACAGGAACAACGGGGGGTGGGGGGGTGGTTGGCGAGATGGCTCAGCGGTTAAGAGCACTGACTGCTCTTCTGAAGGTCTCGAGTTCAAATCCCAGCAACCACATGGTGGCTCACAACCATCTGTAACGAGATCTGACGCCCTCTTCTGGAGTGTCTGAAGACAGCTACAGTGTACTTACATATAATAAATAAATAAATCTTTAAAAAAAACAAAAAGCAAAACAGGAACTGAAGCACTTGTTACTCAGAGCGTGGTGGCACATGACTGATTCCAGCGTTCAGGAGGCAGAGGCAGGAGAGGGAACTAAAACTGGAAAACGGTTTACCTAATGACTATGAGGCCTTTTAGCAGGACCTTGTCTCACAAACAAGCAAACAAGCATCCCTAATGATTCTCCCAATCCAAGGGCTTTAGTTTTAGAACTCCATCAGATTGAGGAAATAACCCAGAGCTTGAGTGTTAGTTCTAAAAGTGTCTGATGCAGCCCAGGCTGGACTTGAGTTTGCTCTGTAGCCTTGAACTTCCCCACCTTTTGCCTCCACTATCCAAGTGCTAGGATTACAGGTATGCACCACACACCTCGCCTTCTTAGAGATTTTTTTTTTTGAGGGGGGCCGGGGTGGGGGGGACCTGGAACTCCTTCCTTAGACCAGGAGAACTCACGGAGATCCTCCTGCCTCTTCCTCCTTAGTGCTGGGATTAGAGACATGAACCACCACCACCCAGCTCTTAGAGAATTTTTTACTGGAAAGCAAAATGTTCTCAACTTTGAGTACAGGATAGAGTATAGGGAATGTTGAGGAGTTTGGGTACAGGATAGATAGAGTATAGGGAATGTTGAGGCTGGAGATGGTCAGGTCTGGGTACAGGTGAAAGACTGGGTCATGAGCCACAGGCATTCTTTTCTCATGCTCACGTGTTTGATCTTTGTGGCTTACTTCTAGACTGGACTATTCAGGGATTGCTCTACTGATTATGGGGAGCTTCGTTCCCTGGCTCTATTACTCCTTCTACTGCTCCCCACAGCCGCGGCTCATCTACCTCTCCATCGTCTGTGTCCTGGGCATCTCTGCCATCATTGTGGCACAGTGGGACCGGTTTGCCACTCCCAAGCACCGGCAGACACGAGCAGGTGAGTGGTGACCCGCTTGACGTTCCATGTCTCTAATGCAGAGTTTCTCTCTCTGCCTTTTGAAGGCCGTGGCCCTTAATGCAGTTCCTCAGGCTGTGCCAACTCCCAACCATAATGTTATTTTCATTACTGCTTCATAGCTGTAATTTTACTGCTGTTATGAAGAGTAATGTAAATATCTGTGATTTCTGGTGGTCTTAGGAGACCCCTGTGAAAAAGTTGTTCACCCTTCCAAGGGGTCTAGACTCTCAGGTTGAGAACCTCTGATTTAATTCCAAGTACTCAGGAGGTTGATGTGGCTGGATCAAGTTCAAGGCCAGCCAGGTGATCCTGTCTCAAAGTAAAGATAAAAGGGCTGGACATAATAGTTCCAATGAAGATTGCTTGCCTCTTGCCCAGTACATGGTTCAATCCCTGATACCAGAGTAGGGAGAAGAGAAGGGAAGGGGGCTGAGCGGGTAGGAAGACAGTGTTGTAAAGCTTGGGGGTATTGGACCAAGCGCCGAATCAGCTCAACCCTAAGTTTTAGTTCACAAAATCCACACAAACTGATTTATGTTTAAAACTCAAAAAGGGGCACAAATTTTCAAAGCTGTTTTCCCTTGGTATTTCAGTGCTAATGGGTCAGGTCATAATACAGCTGGTCACTTAGCTTCAAGCATATCTGTGCTTTGATGCTGTGAAAATATAGCAAGCATTTGTTCTTGTGACTGAATCCTAAGCACTAAGACAAAGGATTAAGAATTAGCATTCCGGGCGTGGTGGTGCACGCCCTTAATCCCAGCACTCAGGAGGCAGAGGCAGACAGATTTCTGAGTTCGAGGCCAGCCTGGTCTACAAAGTGAGCTCCAGGACAGGCAGGGCTATACAGAGAAATCCTGTCTCGAAAAACCAAAAAAAAAAGAAAAAAAAGAATTAATATTCCCAAGCCAGGTATAGTGATTCTTTTCCTAGTACTTGGGAGGACGAAGCAGGAAGACTGCATGTGTTCCAAGGCAGCAAGGGAGATATACAGATCAAGACCCCATCTCAAAATAAACATAAATAAAAAAAAAACTATACACCCTGGCATATTTTACCAGGAGCGAGATACCTGGTTTCATGAATACAATACTTTGTGCATAACGTTTAGTAACAACTAATACAATAGCAAGCTTTTATCTTCCTACATGTCAATTCACCAAGGGTCTCAAGTTCTTAATAAATGGAGCAATGTCACCAAATACCACGAGCTTTCAGACGCCTTAGCTCTTTTTCTATTTTGTGTGTGTGTGTGTGTCTGTGTGTGTGTGTGTCTGTGTGTGTGTGTATGGGGGTTTTGCCCACAAATCATGTCTATGCACCACTTGTGTGCCTGGTGCCTATAGAGACCAGAAGAAGATATTGAACCTCCTGAAATGTAGATGGCTGTGAACTGCTGTTTCGGTTCTGGGACTGGAACCCAAGTCCTATCAAAGAGCAGCCAGTGCTTCTAACTGCTGAGCCACCCTTCTTTTTTTGTTTGTTTGTGGTTTCTCTATATAACCCTGGCTGTCCTAGAACTCACTCTGTAGACCAGGCTGGCTTCCCACGCCCGTCTTGTTTCTTTGTTTTTAAAGACAGAGTTTCTCTGTGTAGCCCTGGCTGGCCTGGAACTCACTCTGTAGACCAGGCTGGCCTTGAACTCAGCTATCTTCTTTTTGCTGCAAAGTAGAGCAGACAGTCTCTGCCCCAGTTCTGTACAGTGTGGGAGCAAGAACTCAGTCCTCCTTTGTTACATATTCATGTGTCCCTGCTGCTCCAGGCAGCTGCTCTTCTCAGTATAGACTTCTGTCTGTTCAGATGATCAGACTTGTGGTTACTTCAGTCGTTTGTGATTTTAGTAAGAATTTTGTACTTGTATACTGTGTACTTTGGGTCTGTGTATTCCCTCTTCCATCGGCCTTCCCTGCCTGACCCCTTCCAACCTCGTGATACTCCTGTGCACAGGGTGTGGAGCCATCACTGAAGCAAGGGCATCCCCCCAGTGGCCGCACCCTTCAAAGAAAGATGGCTCGCTTTCCCAATGTCAGCTGTCAGTAGCTCCTCTGGGATGGGACCCTGTGAACTTCTCCCCGAGTCCATGCTGGAATTTTAACTACCTTGATTCTGCAGGTTTTTTAATGATCTTTAGAAAAAATGAATTATTTATGTGTCTTACTGTGTATCTTTCTGTGCATGTGCCCGTGGAGGCCACAGACAGTGTGAGATCTTCTGGAGCTGGAGTTCCAGGCAGGTGTGTGTTGCCCAGCCTGGGTGCTGGGAAGTCTCTGGAAGAGTGGTAAACACCACTGTACCAAGCTATCTCTTCATCCCTTTCTGTGATCTTAGTGGGAATCTACTCTTCTGGCTTTGGAGCCATGCTAGGTCTTGGCTTGGGTCCATACCAAGATGACCATCAGATGATTTTTAACAAATTTTTAAAAAAATATATTTATTTATTTATCTGTTTATTTTTGGTGTGTTTGTTGTTTCTCTGTGGTTTTTTCAAATTTTGTTATTTTTCAAGAAAGAATCTTAGTATACTTATGGCTGACCCAGAACTCAGTATGTAGACCAGGCTGGCCTGGAACTAAGTGAGATCCACCTTCCTCTGCCACCTGAATTCTGGGATTAAAGGAGTACACCACTATGCTAGTTCCCCGTTTCATTTATTTTATCTGTATATGTGTGAATCTGTGTCTGTCATATATGTTCAGGTACCCACGGAGGTCAAAAGAGGTCCTAAATATTTTTAAACATGTATAGTTCATGAGAAAACAGTTGGCTTTTCATAAATACATCAATTCCAGATCCACAGCTGTGCCTTCATGTAGCTACTTCCTGTTGACAGTCGTGTCTGTTCTGTTCAGGCGTGTTCCTGGGACTTGGCTTGAGTGGTGTTGTACCCACCATGCACTTTACTATCGCTGAGGGCTTTGTCAAGGCCACCACAGTGGGCCAGATGGGCTGGTTCTTCCTCATGGCTGTGATGTACATCACCGGCGCTGGCCTTTATGCTGCTCGGATTCCTGAGCGCTTCTTTCCTGGAAAATTTGACATATGGGTAAGAAATGACTCTTAGCGGGGCCTGTGATGGTGAGTGACTGGCCCAGGTCAGAGCTCTGAGTAGAAGGTGGTGAGAGATTTGAGTCATGAAGTATTTAAGTGTATGTTGTGTCTGAAGGAAGAGGATGAGCAAGATAACCCTGGTGTCACAGTTTCTTATAGTGCTCTAGAACAAGTATCACTTTTATGATGTAAAGCAGTTTTTATGGAGAAACCAGAAGAGGCAAATGTTTCCTCCAACTTCTCTGTCCTAAAGGTGGGTCTCTGTTTGTTCCCACAGTTCCAGTCTCATCAGATTTTCCATGTCCTGGTGGTAGCAGCAGCTTTCGTCCACTTCTATGGCGTGTCCAACCTTCAGGAATTCCGTTATGGCCTAGAAGGTGGCTGTACTGATGACTCCCTTCTCTGAGCCTCCCCACCTGAGAGGTGGAGGAGGGACTTCCCAAGTGCTTTTAAAAATAACTTCTTTGCTGAAGTATGAGGAAGAGTCTGAGTTGTCTGTTTCTAGAAGAAACCTCTTAGAGAAGTCAGTACCAGTGACGCCTCAGCTCACTGTCCCAGCCTCCGGGCAGTACACTTCCCATGTGCATTCCCAGCAGTCACCTTGGCAAGGCAACTGCTGTTCCTTCACAGATAGGACGTGGGAGCTCATGTTGAGATTTTACCCATTCCTCCAGCCATTTTGGGGAAAAAAATTATGAACTGGGATTCTTCAGAAATTATGTTTTGTTTTTTCTTGAAGAAAATATCCCTCCCTTACCCTGTCCTTACTTTGTAACCTGGCTGATAACGGGCCATCCATTTTTGTAGCACACTTTTCAGAAACAATTATAACCTGGTCCCATCTTTCTAGGACAAACGAAGCCACGCCTTGTTGTAGCCCGGCTAATCATGGAAGTATGTCCAGGCTTAAAGTAACTTGAGTTTAAATCCTTTTTTTTTTTTTTCTTGGCAGAGTAATGTAAAATTAAAATGGGGAAGATATTTAATATTTAATACTAAGCTTTAAAAAGAAACCTGCTATCACTGCTATGTATCTTGATGCAAAGACTATGGTGATAATAAAAGAAAGTACAGACAACGCTTGGCATTCAAAGAGTTAACGTGTGTTGTCTCAACTGTTTGCACACCCTGAGGCTCGAGGTTTGTGAGGACCCAGCTTCTGCTGAGACACAAATTGAAATCATACCAACAGTGAGATGGGTGTGGTCAGCGAATGAGCATAACTCAGTTCCTAGCCTCTGACCTTTACTACAACTTAGTACCATACAGACTCCTGATTAGAAGAATTACTGTGCAGACTGGGGGTGTCCCTCGGATGGTAGAGTGTGTGCCTAGCACCCACAAAGCACTAGGTTTCATCACCATTATCAGATAAATCAGGCATGATAGGTCATGCCTATAACACCAACACCAAGGAAATAGGTATATACATGAGACTGTCTCAGAAAAGAAAATCATTGTACTACCACAGTATTTTTGGTTTTTTGAGACAAGGTCTCTGTGTAGCATTGGCTGTCTTAGAACTGACTCTGTAGACCGGGCTGGTCTCAAATTCACAGAGATCCCCCTGCATCCACCTCCCAAGTGTTGGGATTAAAGGCATGTGCCACCACTGCCTAGTATATAAGAGTCTCCAGTGTTGAGGCATTCCCTAGAACTTAGTTTTATTAACACTATCTTGTTGGTGCTAGAGAATCATTCAGCTACTGCAGTGCTCCATGGAGAGAAACCAGGGAAGGCTGCATGTGCTTGTGATCCCAGAGCTGGGGAGTCAGGCAGGTAGATCACTGTTCCCTATGCAGCAAACCTGCATTCTTGACTAGTTTCAGGGAATCTAACAATTCCTGAGGATGTTGGCCTGAAGGTCTGTACTCCCTCACACACACACACACACCTACCCGCAGAAGCCCACCTTGTTTACTGTGATTGTTTCACCAAAGGGTGACTTACTCTTCCATACCTTTGTGGATTATACTGAACCTGAATTAAGAGGTTCTATTCATTGAGTAGTGTAAACTGGTAGTGACTCAGCACATAAGCAGGGGGAGGGAGTTGGGGGGGGGGAGCCAGGAATCACACAGTGTAACTGTGTATAACACTATGTACAAGGTTTCAACTGAGGACAAATGATCCATTGAAGAAACAATTTAGCCCAGCATGGTGATGCAGCCTTTAATAGCAGGGAGCCAGAAGCAGAAAGATCTCAGTTCTAGGACAACTAAGATTACATGGACCCTGTCTCCAAAACAAAAAAGAGAAACAGTTCACCTAGGCCAAGAAACAAAAAATGTTTCTTAGTCTCAAGTGATAACCCTGGAAATAGAAATTAAAAGCAGCCGGACAGTGGTGGCCCAAGCCTTTAATCACAGCACTCGGGAGGCAGAGGCAGGCAGATTTCTGAGTTCGAGGCCAGCCTGGTCTACAGAGTGAGTTCCAGGACAGCCAGGGCTACACAGAGAAACCCTGTCTCGAAAAACAAACAAAAAAAAAAAAAAAGGAGAAACCGTCTCCCTCCAAGTGTATGCATGGTTATAGCTGAGTCAGGCTATAACTATTTTGTTAGTCCCACTTGTCCATTTAATCCATCCCAGGAATAAGCACAATGAATACATTTACTCATTTTAGCAGGATTGGCCCAAGTAGCAAACCCCCCTTTAAGAATAATTTTTAAGCTAGGTGTGTTGATAGTGCACAACTTTAATCCCAGTGCTAGTGAGGCAGAGGCAGGTGGCTCATTTGAGGCCAGCATGGTCTAGACAGTTTCTTTTTTTTTTTTTTTTTTTTTGGTTTTTCAAGGCAGGGTTTCTCTGTGCAGCTCTGGCTGTCCTGGAACTCACTTTGAAGACCAGGCCTGCCTCTGCCTCCGGAGTGCTGGGATTAAAGGCGTGCGCCACCACGCCCGGCATGACAGTTTCTGAACAGCTAGGACTACACAGAGAAACCCTGTCTTGAAAAAATTTTTAAAAGATTTATTTTGGGGGCTGGTGAGATGGCTCAGCGGGTAAGAGCAACCGACTGCTCTTCCGAAGGTGATAAGTTCAAATCCCAGCAACCACATGGTGGCTCACAACCATCCGCAACGAGATCTGGCTCCCTCTTCTGGAGTGTCTGAGGACAGCTACAGTGTACTTACATATAATAAAATAAAATAAATCTTTAAAAAAAAAAAAAAAAAAGATTTATTTTGGGCCTGGTGAGATGGCTCAGCAGGTTAGAGCACCCGACTGCTCTTCCCAAGGTGATGAATTCAAATCCCAACAACCACATGGTGGCTTACAACCACCCGTAATGAGATCTGACGCCCTCCCCTGGTGCATTAAAGGCATTAAAGCCTGGCATCTGGCTCATCCTATAGTTTTCTTTTTTCTTTTAGGAAGTTTTCTTGGCAGGAAGATGTGTTTCTTTCCTCCTGTAAGAGGTGTTCAGATAAAATCTAATCCTGATTAGATGTGATATAGTTAGTATGTAAGCACATTAACTCACTGAGCAGCTAACTTTAATGAAACATGAAGGTAAGGGATTATGTTAAACCTGCAGTCACCTTGGATTCCAGGGATGGGAAGCCTCCCAGGATAGACTGGCAGTCGCATAATGTCAGTTACCTGTGAAGGTTCAGGTGCACCGAGACTGTCTCCTCGGGTGAAGGACTTCTTAGGGTCTTGCCGCACCAGAGCACAGAGTGATGGAGACCATGCCTCCCTAAGACTGGCTCAGAGTGTGCACCTCTTCTCTCTTTCCCCACTTTCTTCTCTACTCAAAATCAAAACATCAGTACTCCAAAAATGGACTTGGGAACCACTGGGCCCCTCCATCCATCCATCCCTCCCAGCGCTGCTATATTGATGAAATTTCCTCTTAGACCCTCAGTGTTACCCAAGTCTTTAATTGGTACATTGAAACAGGTAGTCAGCCTCTTAGGGCTGTCAGACTTGGGGGTTTTGCCCTAAAATTCAAATCACATTACAAACCAGAAGGTTTTAAGACTGGGTTTACATGAGTGAGGAATGACCTCTACTCTTTATATACAAGATGAAGTTAAGCCATTTAAAAAGGAGTGTGAATCTGAATTTATAACAGTGAAACCAGTCAAGGTCATCTCCTTTAGTCAAACTTTAGAGTTTATATAATCAACAATTCCTGCAAATACCAATAAAAGAGCTCACAGTCCATCAAACCACAGTGTATCCAGTAGAAACAAAATAGAAACATTCCTTTGAAGCATGAAGTTTCAAGTAAAACCCATGAAGATCAAGAGCTGATGTATATTTTGTAGACAGAGCTCATCAGGGCTAGCTAGGGAGATGGCTCTGGGGGAAGAGTGCTTGAAGGTAGACCTGAGGATATGCTAGGGAAATGGCTGAGGGTGGGGGGGAGTGCTGGCAGGCAGAACTGAGGACCCGAGTTCAAGCCTGAGAGCCAACCAGGAGGCAGGGAAGCCTTGGCTGTCCTGGAACTCACTTTGTAGACCAGGCTGGCCTCGAACTCAGAAATCCGCCTGCCTCTGCCTCCCGAGTGCTGGGATTAAAGGCGTGCACAGCATGCCCCCTGCACAACTTCTCATTTTTAAAATATTGATTATTGTGGGGTGTGGGGTGCCATGGCACAGGTGTGGAGGTCAGAAGGTGACATGTGGGAGTCTGTTCTCTCCTACCTCTGACCTTCCCATGTGTTGACACGGTGCCTGCATGAACACACAAGATGTAGAGGAACCAACAGAACTTTTTCATGAGAGGAAGATCCCTTTAAAAATAGAATTTTTAATCAAAAGTCAATATTAAGTTTATTTTGTGTGTGAATGCCTTACCTGTCCACCAGGCCATCTCTCCAGCCCCAGGGTATATATAACTATAGGTATATAGGGTTCAAGAACTTCAAAATCAAATTCTTAGCGCAATTTTTGTCCAGGGAATTAGGTAATAGCAGTCATTTCTCCCTCTAAGAGAAATCGTCAAAGAGACCAAAGGAACCTTCACCACTGAGAGAATTTTGTTCTGTTTATGGGTTACTACTGAAGAGAGTCAAGGAGAGAGAATAATGAAAGGCAAAGGACAGATGCCAGCAAAGAAGTCAGACTCCTGGATTTATCCTCAGTTCACACAACTTCTAATAGTTAGTTGTTTGTTAGTTTGTTTTAGCTAGATTTTTTTCAGACATGTTTTTTTTTTTTTTTTAAATTTGAACATCCCTTTTTTGTTGTTGTTGTTGTTTGGCTTTTGTTTTTCCAAGACAGGGTTTCCCTGGCTGGCCTCGAACTCAGAAATCCACCTGCCTCTGCCTCCCGAGTGCTGAGATTAAAGGTGTGTGCCACCACTGCTCAGCTGAACATTCCTTTTTTAAAAAGGATTTATTTGGGCCTAGCGAGATGGCTCAGTGGTTAAGAGTGCCGACTGCTCTTCTGAAGGTCCTGAGTTCAAATCCCAGAAACCACATGGTGGCTCACAACCATCTGTAACAAAATCTGATGCCCTCTTCTGGAGTGTCTGAGGACAGCTACAATGTACTTACATATAATAAATAAATCTTTAAAAAAAAAAAAAAAAAGGATTTATTTGCCGGGCGTGGTGGCACATGCCTTTAATCCCAGCACTTGGGTGGCAGAGGCAGGCGGATTTCTGAGTTCGAGGCCAGCCTGATCTACAGAGTGAGTTCCAGGACAGCCAGGGCTACACAGAGAAACCCTGTCTCGAAAAAACAAAAACAAAAAAACAAAAAACAACAACAAAAAAAAAGAAAATGATTTGTTTATTTATTTATTTAATGAATATGACTACAGTGTTGCTGTCTTCAGACACACCAGAAGAGGGCATCAGATCTCATTACATGTTTGTGAGCCACCATATGGTTGCTGGGAATTGAACTCTAGAAGAGCAGCCAGTGCTCTTAACTGCTGAGCCATCTCTCCAGCCCCAAACATGGTTTCTTTGTGTAGCCTTAGAACTCTGTATGTCCTGGAACTTGCTCTATACTTGTTCAGGCTGGCCTTGAACTCAGACGTCTTATCTGCCAGCTTCTGGGACTAAAGGCATGCACCAAGATGCCTGGGGAAATTTGGTGGGGTATGTCTTGGTTACTGCTCAATGGCTGTGAAGAGACACATGGCCCAGGCAGTTCTTACAGAAGAACACATTGAATTGGGGCTTTGCTTACAATTTTGGAGGCACAGTCTATTATCTTCATAGCAGGCAGAGGCAGGGTGGTGGAGACGCAGTTGAGCGTGTGTGGAGGCTGGGAGACAGCAGAACATTGCTGCTGCTCTCTTCTCCAACTCAGGCTCTCTCTCTCCAGAGTTAATAAATAAGTTTGCGGTGGCCCTTGCAGCTCTCAGTTTTCAGCATCCTCACCCCTCACACCCATGCTCCGGCCCCACCCCAGCAGCTTCAAGCCCCACTACTTCCTGGACCCAAGACAAGACAACCTTGAATGGCAACTTTGTGCCTGCCTTGTGACTTTTACCACATAGGCTAGGTGCCTTTTTATCCACACCCCACCCCACCCTTTTAAGAGCAAGAAACTCCTTTGTTCCCTGGAACTAAAGGGTCTGTCTCTCCCTTCAGGGGGACCCATTGTGCTGTCCATAGTGTAGTGCCATAACTCTCCTAATATCCCCCAAACTGAAGGCTGTTTCTTTTTTTTTTTGTTTTTTTGTTTTTTTTTTTTTTCGAGACAGGGTTTCTCTGTATAGCCCTGGCTGGCCTGGAACTTACTCTGTAGACCAGGCTGGCCTGGAACTCAGAGATCCACCTGCCTCTGCCTCGCAAGAGCTGGGATTAAAGGCATGTGCCCCACGCCTGGCTTGAAAGCTGGTTTTTTTTTTTTTTTTTTTTTAAGACTTATTTTATTTATTATATGTAAGCACACTGTAGCTGTCTTCAGACACTCCAGAAGAGGGTGCCAGATCTCGTTACGGATGGTTGTGAGCCACCATGTGGATGCTGGGATTTGAACTTATCACCTTCAGAAGATCAGTCGGGTGCTCTTACCTGCTGAGCCATCTCACCAGCTCCGAAAGCTGTTTCTTTAAGACCCAGGCACACTGTCCATGATGGCTATCTCAGCTAATGAAGCTCTTCCTCTGGTCTAAAGGCCTCAGCATGGCTGCCTATGACCATGATGCTAAAAATTAAAACTTATTGGAAGGGCAATTTTCTGGCTTCCTTTCTACAAACCTGTAACTTTTTTTTTTTCCTTAGGTTTTTTGAGACAGGGTTTCTCTGTGTAGCCCTGGCTGTCCTGGAACAGGGTTTCTCTGTGTAGCCCTGGCTGTCCTGGAACTCACTCTGTCACTTCAGTAAAGCTTTAAATGTGTCTCATCAGCTGACCCAACATGACTCCTGACAACCCAGGAAGGGGTAGATTGTCTTGGACTTTGATGTTAGGCTCATCTCAGGGGCGTTACCTGTGAAGGAGTGTTTGTCTCTCCAGAGGCAGTGAGACCTGGGAGAAGGGAAGGGATAATGATACAGACTAAAGTCTCATGCGATAGTCAGCTTTGTCAGAACATCAGACAGTTTATATGCTCAGGGTTAAGAGAGGTCACCTGGGTAGCATTCTCTGGAGTTCATGCTGTAGACAATCACAAAGACAAGCCGCATGCGGCAAAGACATGTTTTCCTCAGAGGCAGATAACAACAGCTGAAATAAGGTCTTGGCAGCATGCAATGTGTGGGGCAGTTCCTTGCCCAGTAAGAAATGTTGCTACACTTACGCTGTTTATTGGTGCTCATGTCCTTTGAAAGTGGCCTTGGGGCTGCTGCCAGAAGCTGGCATTTCTGGCTATGGTGGAAAGCCCTTTCCATCCTTTCCTGCTCCTCCCTCCATTAAATACCCTAAATGCTGAATTCAACAAACCTTTCTGAGGGTTTGAGGACCATCATCTAGTATCTTATTTGAATATTATTTTACATTAAACAAACTACAAAATTATTATACAAAGTCTATCCTTATTCAATATATATTAGAGGCCTAATGTTGTCTCCTTAGTTTAAGGAAAATTAAACAAACCATCTTGGAGGCCTGCTGTTGCTTCTATACTCTAATAAAAAAACATATTTTCCAGTTGGGTGTGGTGGTGCATGCTTTAATCCCAACACTTGGGAGGCAGAGGCAGGTGGCTCTCTGAGTTTGAAGCCAGGTTCATCTACAGAGTGAGTTCCAGGACCCAGGCTACACAGTGAAACCCTGTCTTAAAAAACAAAGAGGGGGCTGGTGAGATGGCTCAGCGGGTAAGAGCACCCGACTGCTCTTCCGAAGGTGATAAGTTCAAATCCCAGCAACCACATGGTGGCTCACAACCATCTGTAACAAGATCTGGCTCCCTCTTCTGGAGTGTCTGAAGATAGCTACAGTGTACTTACATATAATAAATAAAATAAATCTTTAAAAAACAAACAAACAAACAAAGAAAACTTTACAGGTGCAGAGCAAGCCTCTGCTGGGGAGACTTAGTCAAAGGAGTCATCGCAAGGACAGAGACTGTGGCTGAGACTTTTGTGAGTAAGCTCCAGGAGCCTAGAGACAGACAGCAATCTCCAGCAAATGGACAGACAGGGCAGGCAGTTCCAAGGTGATATGGAGTACAGTATGAGGAGAGTCAAATGCTTAGTGCAGGTGAGGGAGAGAAAACAGCCAGAGAGGTGGACCCTAAAATTGTGAAATCAAATACAGTGAGTGGTAGGAGCCCACTGAAGAAAGATCCACATCCGGGAACCTTATAATCTGCAGGGTTTGTTGTTGTTGTTGTTGTTGTTGTTGTTGTTGTTGTTGTTGTTTTGGTTATGAGGGGTGAAGGGGCTCATTCTTCTCCTAGGTTTCAGCACCAAATCTAAGTGAAGATACAGTAAAACCACTGAATTAGACCACTCCATGGGTAGAAAGAAAGGTCTTTTGGGGATCAAAGTGCCAAGGCTATCATCTTTCTGGGTTGACAGAGGGTGAAGGAGATTTATAACAGTCAGCATGGGGGGGGGGCTCATTGAGTTGATACTGACTGTTTCATCTGAGAACTAGATGTCCTTGCCCAAGGTAGTTGACCTTTAAGGGAAGATTAAGGGAGATTCCTGGTAAACAGGATTCCTGCCTTAGGCCTCAGTTTACCTAATAACAATCCTGGTGTTTACCTGGTAACAACACTCCTGTTGAGGACATTGCCAGCAGCACTGCCATTTTGAGGGATGACTTTGGACCTAACACTCAGTTCTTGAGGCCCACTATGTGGCTATGAGGGAATCAAACAGATCTTGTCAGGCTTGGTGGCAAGTGCCCTTACACACTAAGCCATCCCGTAGGCCCTAACTTTTAAATGTGTGTGTGTGTGTGTGTGTGTGTGTG
>LR753369.1:843495-925295 GCA_902729485.2 Mus minutoides | reverse complement strand
GGGGAATACCAGGGTCAGGAAGTAGGAGTGGGTGGGTTGGTGAGCAGGGGGAGGGAGGATGGGATAGGTGTTTTTCAGAGGGGAAACCAGGAAAGGGGATAACATTTGAAATGTAAATAAAGAAAATATCCAAGAAAAAAAAAGAAAAAAATTGTTAATATTGAGCAAACTTGAATTTTAACAAAAGGAAGGAAGGAAGGGAGGAAGGAAGGAAGGAAAGAAGGAAGGAAGGAGAAAAGAAAAAGAAAAAGGGAAGAAAAAGAAAAAAAGCCTGAGAACTTGACTTGCGGCAGAACCCAAGCTGCACCCACGTGCCAGGAAGGACCCCACAGCTTGTCCTTGGCCAGAGTTACTCCCTAGCTACTTCCTGGCAACAATGAAAGATTAGTCTGATTGTTCCAGATGTACTTTCCAGACCGGCCATGATTGTATACAGTCTTGCTTCAGAGCACCACCTGTTTGCTTACAATAGACATTCAGTTAGATACTTGCCAGGATAGATCCTCCCTCCCTCCCTCCCTCCCTCCCTCCCTCCCTCCCTGCCTGCCTGCCTTCTATTTCCAATAAAACCTTGTCCTGCTGAGGGTTCAAGGCTGCTCCACCTTCCCATCCTGCAATGTCAGGGTTGGGTTGGAGGAGAGCACAAGCCCGAGCTTATAATAAAGAGATCCTAATGCTCTTACATTGATGTGATAGTTTGTATATGCTTGGCCCAGGAAGTGGCACTATTTGGAGGTGTGGCCTTGTTGTGGGGTCACAGTAGGTGTGTCACTGTGGGTATGGGCTTAAGATCCTCACCCTAGCTGTCTGGAAGTCAGTCTTCCACTAGCAATCTTCAGATGAAGATGTAGAGCTCTCAGCTTCTGCACCATGCCTGCTTGGATGCTGCCATGTCCCACCTTGATGATACTGGACTGAACCTCTGAACCTGTAAGCCAACCCCAATTAAATGTCCTTTATAAGACTTTCCTTGCTGGGCGTGGTGGTGCACGCCTTTAATCCCAGCACTTGGGAGGCAGAGGCAGGTGGATTTCTGAGTTCGAGGCCAGCCTGGTCTACAAAGTGAGTTCCAGGACAGCCAGGGCTATACAGAGAAACCATGTCTCAAAAAACCAAAAAAAAAAAAAAAAGACTTGCCTTGGTCATGGTGTCTGTTCACAGCAGTAAAACCGTAACTAAGACAACTGGAAACAGCTCCTTGGAGGTCTTTTACAGTCTTGCCAACCAGGATATCAGCTAGCCAATATACATGTCTCAGTTTATCAAGTAGGATGTCAATTCCCAAGGAGGTCTTGGGAACTTAAAACTTTATTCAACCCCTACTCAAAATGGAAGTTTTATTCCAAATGGCTTCTTGTATTGGTGCAGGTATCTGTCTTGTGTTGGGGTCCGTCCCAGGCAGGGGCAGCTTATCATACACAGGTGCAGGAAGTGCTGCCTGGTTGGTTTGCATCCAAGCTCATTGTGGCTAACTATATAATATTCTAACTGACCTCTCTTGTGATTGGTTTCCAAGAATACCAAAGCACAGAATGTGCCATCAACTCAGGCATGTAAAAGTTTCCTTATAACAGCACAAAATGGCTAGTTAGACAGGCAACGGTTACCTAGGTGTGGAAAGCTCTTGGTGCCATTTCTAGGAATTTGGCAAGAGTTTGACAGTGGGGTAGGACGAGGCTTAAGATGAATACAGACGAGGGATGTGTTGTACTCCTTGTATCTAGGTAACCTTGGAGAACCCCTAGACAGTGACCACAGGACTCTGTTTATTGCTTTGATCCTTGACTACTTTGTCTTTGATCTAGAACTCACCCTGATCTTTGCATGTACCTAGAACGGTATAAAAGCAAACTGGGGAAAAATGAACCTGCTTCAACTTCAGTTTCAGCACTGGCTGGAGTCATGCTATAATGCTATTTTATTGTCTTTTTCTTTTCAATCCTCACTCCATCCCTTAAGATCCTGTTGACCGACTGAGCTGACTTGGTCACCAGGCCTTAACACAGAGGATAACTTGCAGGAGTCAGTTCTCTCTTTTTATCATATGGGTCTCAGGGATGGGACTCAGGTCATCGGGCTTGGTGGCAAGCACCTTTACCTGCTGAACCTACACGGTTTCCTCTCAAGTCCTATACTAGTGACTTCCAACTCAGGTGCCTTCAGAAGGACACTCTCTTTTTTTTTTTTTTTCCTCTGAAGATGAGAGCCAGGATTGGAGCTTTGAGTCCACAGCATTCTGACTTGCACTTCAGCTAAAGTCTCAGATCATCACTGGTTGTAGTAACACACACCTTTAATCCTAACATGTCAAAGGCAGAGGCAGGCAGATCTCTATGAGTTCTAGGCTAGTGTGATCTATATAGTGAGTATCAGGCCAGCTATGCCTACATAGTGAGAACCTGTCTCAAAAAGAAAAAGTCTTGCCGGGCGTGGTGGTGCACGCCTTTAATCCCAGCACTCGGGAGGCAGAGGCAGGCGGATTTCTGAGTTCGAGGCCAGCCTGGTCTACAAAGTGAGTTCCAGGACAGCCAGGGCTACACAGAGAAACCCTGTCTCGAAAAACCAAAAAAAAGAAAAAAAGAAAAAGAAAAAGTCTCATCATTTAAAAATTCCTTGTCTAATTATACTATCTTTCTTTGTTTTTATAAGAATTTCTAGCTGGTAGCAAGAAACTATGGCCTTATTTCTCCAACTATGTATTTCTTATTCATTAACTTACACCCTAAATTCCTATTTATTTGTATGTGAAAGTTACTATGCAAGTAAATGAATTATCATCTTACGGCTAAGAATAAATGCTAAGAATCTGATTCTACCCTTTCCTATCAATAAATAAAAAAGGAGAAACTATAGGTTAGTTAAATTCTATGGGTCACCTGGGAGAATCTTGCTTGTCAGTTCCATGGGGTTTTTAATCACCTAGGATAAACCTCTAGGCGCTCTGGTCTGAATGTGTTTCTGGAGAGAAATAACTGAGGTGTGAGCACCCACCTTGAACATGGGAAGCAGCATCCCATGGGTTGGGATCTGAGAGTGAGTAAGGAGAGCAGGTGGAACTCACCATCTGCTTCCCAACACTGATGAACATGACCAGCTTCCAGGCCTTCCTTGCTCAGCAAGCCACCAGGACTGGGAGCTAAAACAGATCCTTACATAAGCTGCTTTGTCAAGCAGTCTTTTTTTTTTTTGGTTTTTTGAGACAGGGTTTCTCTGTGTAGCCCTGGCTGTCCTGGAACTCACTCTGTAGACCAGGCTGGCCTCGAACTTAGAAATCCGCCTGCCTCTGCCTCCCGAGTGCTGGGATCAAAGGCATGCGCCACCACGCCGGGCTTTGTCAAGCATTCTTATCAAATCAGTGGAAAAAGAAAAGCAACTAACACACTCTCCATTTTTCTTTTTTAGGGTGTTATGTAGTCTAGGCCGGTCTTGACCTTACCAGGTAACTGAGAATGACCTTGAACTTCTCATCTTTCTGCTTCTACCTCTGGAGTGCTGGAAATTACAAGCATGTGCCATCATGATCAGTTTATGCCAATGCTATGGGTTAAATCAAGGACCCTCTGCTCCCTCTACTGAGCTATACCCACAGCCCATGCATTTTCAGTGAGGAAAAAAACCCAAAAAACCCAAAAACAAACAGAACTTCAGAAATGATGCAGGTTTTCGAGAATGATGGGGCCCTTCACTGGCCAACTTCATGACCCAGTGACCTAAGTTGCTGGACACTTACAGTCACCAGAGATCAATCTGGGACAGTGTTTTAAGCTCATTGTCTAATGCCAATGAAGATTAGTGATGTTATGTCATGTGGAAGTATGCAAAGTAGAAGCAGGCTTTATTAAGAATTATTGCGCATGCCTTTCTTTAATCCCAGCACTTGGGAGGCAGAGGCAGGCGGATTTCTGAATTCGAGGCTAGCCTGGTCTACAAAGTGAATTCCAGGACAGCCAGGGCTACACAGAGAAACTCTGTCTCGAAAAAACAAACAAACAAACAAAAGAATTATTGCATAGGGTTGGAGTGGTGCCTCAGAGGTTAAAAGCATTGGCTGCTCTTCCAGAGAGAGGTCCTGAGTTCAATTCCCAGCAACTATGGTGACTCATAATCATCTATAATGAGTTCTGGTGCCCTCTTCTGACCTGCTGTCATACCTGNACACAGAGAAACTCTGTCTCGAAAAAACAAACAAACAAACAAAAGAATTATTGCATAGGGTTGGAGTGGTGCCTCAGAGGTTAAAAGCATTGGCTGCTCTTCCAGAGAGAGGTCCTGAGTTCAATTCCCAGCAACTATGGTGACTCATAATCATCTATAATGAGTTCTGGTGCCCTCTTCTGACCTGCTGTCATACCTGCAGGCAGAACACTGTATACATAATAAATAAATCTGTAAAAAAAATTATTGCATAAAAGTGAGAAATTAAGGAAAAATGAGAAACCAAGAAAAAGTAAGAAAAACTCCCAAGTATGACAGGAGTTTCCTAGGGAGAAGCTGCCTAACTCCATTGTGTAAGGTTTTGTTTTTGTTTTTCTTATGACAATAGCAGAAATTGAACAAAAAATGAGGTAATTTCTATCAAGATTAGTTAATTAGACTGGAGAGGTGGTGTAAGATCAAACAGAAAGACCCCTACTCCAAACACGGGCTGTTCGCACACCCCAAGAATCACGAGAGACCATCTTGATGCAAACTGCAAGAGGATTTTTAATCGGAGCTCCAGGACAACACATATCCCACGCAGGAGACAGAGGAGTGGACCACGAGGCCTAAAGGGTAGGGGTTCATATAGGGGAAGGGTCGGGGGGAAGGGAGAAAGATGACATGATCATGCTGGATTGGTAGATTCAAACATCAGCATCAACAAGTTATTATTCATCAACAAGCAGTATGTGCAAGTCAGGATGTTCGCTAAAACTTCCGGTTAATCTCAAACCTAACAGCAAACAAGGGGGAAGAGAAACAAGGAGGTGCCAACTTTGTCGGTTCAGACCAGGTGGCCCCTCACTCTGCCTGTTTGTCCTTGCATTACTTTTTTTTTTTTTTTGAGACAGGGTTTCTCTGTATAGTCCTGGCTGTCCTGGAACTCACTTTGTAGACCAGGCCGGCCTCGAACTCAGAAATCTGCCTGCCTCTGCCTCTCGAGTGCTGAGTGCTGGGATTAAAGGCGTGCGCTACCACTCCCGGCTCTACTTTTTTGTTTGTTTGTTTGTTTTGTTTTTCGAGACAAGGTTTCTCTGTATAGCCTTGGCTTTCCTGGAACTCACTCTGTAGACCAGGCTGGCCTCGAACTCAGAAATCCGCCTGCCTCTGCCTCCCAAGTGCTGGCATTAAAGGCGTGCGCCACCATGCTCGGTCTTGCATTACTTTTTTATCTATCAGTTCCTGGAACAGCTAGGCAGCTTTAGCACTGACTTATGCAAGCATGTCCTGGCTCAGACCTTTGTAAGCTCTCTAGTACAAACTTTCAGCATGAATTTTATTTTGAATCCCTTTCAGTGGCTTAGCAGATAAGAGTGCTTGTTCTTGCAGAGGATGCAGATTCAATTCTCATCAGCCGTATGGTAGCTCCCAACAACCCATGACTCCAGTTCCAGGGGATCTGATGTCTTCTCCTGATATCCTCGGGCACTAGGCATGCATATATACATGGTGCATGGGCATATATGCAAGCAAAACATTCATATATAAATCTTAGCTAATCCTCTGGCTATTATGGGCCAAACCAGTAGAGGGCGCACATACTCTATGTACGTTACTCCAACATAGCCAGTGATGATGCTATTTACTAGCTACCTTTTTAGGGATGGTTGAAGCCTCTCTTTTCTTTCTCTCTCTCTCCCTCTCCCTCTCTCTCTCTCTCTCTCTCTCTCTCTCTCTCTCTCTCTCTCTCTCTCTCTCTCTCTCTTTCGTTTTTTCGAGACAGGGTTTCTCTGTGTAGCCCTGGCCATCCTGGAACTCACTTTGTAGACCAGGCTGGCCTCAGAAATCCGCCTGCCTCTGCCTCCCTAATGCTGGGACTAAAGGCGTGCGCCACCACGCCCAGCTTGGTTGAAGCCTCTCTATCTCTTGACTTATCCTGTCAGCTGTTGGTACTCATCTTAGGGTTTTATTGCTGTGAAGAGAGAGATACCATGGCCCTATCAACTCCTTTTTTAAAAGATTTATGTATTTATTTAATGTATGTGAGTACACTGTAGCTGTCTTCAGACATACCAGAAGAGGCATCAGATCCCATTACAGATGGTTGTGAACCACTGGGAATTGAACTCAGTACCTCTGAAGAGCAGTCAGTGCTCTTAACCACCGAGCCATCTCTCTAGTCCCATATCAACTCTTTTTTTCCCCCTTGTTCCGGTCAACCCCCGCTCAGTCCACTCAACCCCGCTCGCTCTGGCCAGCTCCGCTCGCTCCGGCCGGCCCGCTCGCTCTAGTCGGCCCGCTAGCTCTGGCCGTCCCCGTTCGGCTCAGTTTGCTCTGGTTGGTTTCTCCGGTCCAAGGATTCCTTTATTATTCTTCAAAAGTATGCTGTAGCTGGCTTCAGACGCACCAGGGGAGGGTGTCAGATCTCAGGTGGTTGTAAGCCACCATGTGGTTGCTGGGATTTGAACTTATCACCTTTAGAAGAGCAGTCGGGTGCTGTAACCCACTGAGCCATCTCACCAGCCCCCATATCAACTCTTATAAAGGAAAACAGTTAATTGGGGTTGGCTTACAGTTCTGAGGTTTAGTCCATTCTCATCTTGATTAAAGTGTACTTGCACACATATGGGGGCAGCCAGAGCTAGCGGGGCCGGCTGGAGCGAGCGGGGCAGATCAGAGCGAGCAGGGTTGACTGGAACGAGGAAAAAAAAAAGGAAAGCATTTGCCTAGATGAAAGAAAGAGGGCAAAGATGTTACTAGGGGAAAATGCATATGTAAAAGCAGAAGTAGCCTTAGAAGACCAGGAGAGCCAGTAGATATGTTTTGTAATTTTAAGATTTTATGTGCATAAATGGCTTGCCAACATGTATACATGAACACCATGTATGTGCCTGGTGCCCAAGATAGTTAGCTTTTGTTCTAGCTACCTTAAGTTCGTCTGCTCTAGAAGTTCTGGGTCCAGATTTGGTGGGAAGGCATTCCTGCCGCGACAGTCTGATGACTACATTACAAAAACTAGACAAAATAGATCTACATTGATCATTTTAACAACTATTTCCAGATTGCCTTCAACATTTTCTATCAATTCTGCACTCTGTCCACTATATTTAAATGTCAGGAACAGTTTGGGACCAGGAAGCTATGACAGGAAGAAAACACTATGTAAAACGAAGAAGCTAGCCGGAGCGTGGTGGCGCACACCTTTAATCCCAGCACTTGGGAGGCAGAGGCAGGCAGATTTCTGAGTTCGAGGCCAGCCTGGTCTACAAAGTGAGTTCCAGGACAGCCAGGGCTGTACAGAAAAACTCTGTCTCGAAAAACCAAAACCAAACCAAACCAAAACAAAACAACAAACAAACAAACAAAAAAAAACCCGAAGAAGCTGCCTGCTCGACTACACTTTATTATCCTTAAGAACCAAATGCCATTCAAAGGAAAACTGGATAATCCAATTAGTCATTCATATATACTGGAACAAGAAACATCTTTTCCTTCTCAGCCACAAAGCAGAAAGTCAAAATCAACGAAAAGCTAATGTCCTAAGAACTCGCAACACTAGTGAACGACCATGGTGAGTCAGAGCAGAGATGGCTGTGGCGTCTTCTTTGAGAAGGATCTTTGCAGTTTCCCCTACTGCGACCAACTTCTGGTAGCTCAGTCAATCCACAAGTTCCTTTTCCTTGGAGTGAAGGAAGCAATCGTCTCATGGCGACAGGCCCATTTAGTACCCTGTGGTTATCCGGGATGGGAAAATCCTCCCTATGGTGAAGGGGAGCCTGATTCCTCACAAACCGACCTAGAGAACTCTGAAACCCCGTGGGTCTCCAGAGTATGACAGGAACGCAGCCTAGCGCCTGCCATCCGCGTGGGGACCGCCAGCCTCAGGACCTTGTGGCCTCCTGCGCACTGTCACACGCGGCACTCCCCACCCCACCCGTCTACCCGCTTTCTGTTCTCTCTTTTTCTGAGCTCTCAGGTACGCACGACTTCTCGGCTCTGCCTCCTAGCGTGACGTAACTCAGGAGAGGCCTGCCCCTCCCGTGGCGTGACGTCATCACGTCGCGCGGTCGCGGAGCTTGGAGCCTGGAGTTTACCACGGAGACTGCTCCGCAGCGGCTGGTCCGGGCGGCTGCGGCGGCGCTCTGGCTGCTCAGCCGCCTGCGAGCCCCGCGCCCAGCACCTCCGCTCGGACGGCCCGGAAGCCCTGGTGAGTGGGCGAGGCCCTGACACATGGCCTTTCCCTTCTGCCCTCAGCCGGGGGCGCGGCCTTCCCCCAGCCCGGGTACCCCCCCATCCCCGGGTCGGTAGGAGGTGCGCTAAGGCGCTGCCTGCAGGCATTGCGCTGCCTTCTCAGCTTCTCCGGAGCTGCTGCAGCCTGCCCCGGGAGAAGGTTTACCCTGGAAGGAAAGGATTCAGCCGAGAAACAGTTAAGGGGATGTTTATTTAGCAAAGCTGCACACTCCAGAGATTGGAGTGGGCTTCCTCCGAAGGTAGGTAGGAGTAGCGCATTGGGGTTTTAAAGAAGTTTCTTAAGAGTATTAATGAGGTGTAAGGTATATTCCTGCATGAAGGTAAGATAACCTCCCTTCCCCTCCCAAATTATAGTGGTCTTCACTTCCTCTTGTAAGGCATTTACCCCCAGCAATCTTGAAAAAAAGCAAGGTGCGGGGAGGGAGATTTGGAAACTGCAACACATTGTAATGAAGCCAGTGCCTTTTGAATGCAGATCCTTTAACGCGGTTTTGGCAGTTTGTAAAGTATCCTTTGCCTTGGTTTCTGATACAGTGGAACATCCCAAGTACAGCTTTACAGATTTTGACCATGGGGAGACTTAGTGCAGTCCGTACTTAACCCGGAGACACAGCTACCAAGATACTGTTGGAGTTTCCATGATTACCGCATATCTAACTCCTTGCCTACCTAGGTCTCTCTGATACTTGATGCTAAGCTTGGTATTCTTAGGGGAGAACGTCTTTCTGTCTTTCTTTCTTTCTTCCTTTCTTCCTTTCCTTTCCTTTCCTTTCCTTTCTTTTCTTTCTTTCTCTCCCTCTTTCTTTCTCTTTCTTTCTTTCACTCTCTCTCTCTCTCTTTCTCTTTCTCTGTCTCCTCTCTCGTCCTGCCTTTTTTTTTTTTTCCCTTCTAGAATGATTTAGAATGGAACCCCTCTATTCACATATTAGCTGTTCTAGAATGTGTCGTTTCTGAAAGGTGAATATATGGTCAGGCTTTGTGCTAGGAGGAAGGTTGCTGCCCTGAGGTTACAGTCATTTATGATACAAATCTTAAAATTTTAATCACAGGCGGGTCCTGTGCTAAAACACGAGGAAGCCTTCATAATCTTCAGATACTGAGAATTCAGCGAATCCCAGTTTCTTGCATCTCACAATTGAAACTATGTTGACTTAAGCAAACCTTTTTTTTTTTTTTTTTTTTTTTTNCACAACCATCCGTAACGAGATCTGGCGCCCTCTTCTGGAGTGTCTGAAGACAGCTACAGTGTACTTACATATAATAAATAAAATAAATCTTTAAAAAAAAAAAAAGAACTTCCAAACAAATGCTTAGTAAATAAAATAGAAATTTGAAACCAGATATTGTGGCTCATACTTACAGTCCTGACTGTGGGAAGATCACCATAAATTTGAGGCCAGTCTAGGCTACAGAATAACACCCATCTGAAACCACTCAACAAAAAAAAAAAAAAAAAAAAAGAAAAAAGTCTGGTAAACCAGTGAATCTGTATAATGTGTTAGTCAAATAGGTAAGCTCTGAATAAGACGTGTGATGGCTTTCTCCTTTAAATTATCAATCATTGTAGAAAATGAGTATGCTACTGATACAGATTTCAGGGTGACTTCCAATGAGGGGGAGAGGGGATTTAATCAATGGCTATGTGGTATTAACTTAGCTTGGTGTGATACCACATGTCTGTAATGCCAGCATTTGGGAAGTGGAAATAGGATCAGGAGTTCAAGGCTGGCCTCCTGGTGAGACCCTGTCTTACCAAAACAAGGGCAGGGGTTGTAGCTCGGTTGGTCTAATGGTTACCTAATATACACACAGCCACAAGGTTAAGACCATCCTTGCCTACATATAGAGTTTTAGGCTATTTGGAACTATATGATATGTTTTTTCCAAAACCAAAAAGAGAGAGAGAGAGAGAGAGAGAGAGAGGTGTCAGCAAGATGGTTCGGCAAGTAAAGATACTTTCCATCCAACCTCATAGGCCAGGTTCCAGTCCCTAAGACCCATGTGGTAGAAGGAAGGGACTGACTCGGGTGTGTGTGTGTATACACATGTACTTGAGTGTATGTACTCATTTGTCTGTCTTTTTTCTTTTCTTTTCTTCGCAAGACAGAGCTTGTCTGTGTAGTCTTAGCTGTCCTGAAACTCACCCTGTAGACCAGCCCAGCTTTGAACCCACAGATCCACCTGCCTCTGCCTCCCAGGTGCTAGGATTAAAGGGATACACCACCATCTCCTGGCTTAAAAGTTTCTAAAAAGTAAAAATAAGAATATTTAAACTAGTATTTTAAGTTCAGGCATATGAATAATTATTACGTATTTAAACTTAGACATATATCTGAATTATTTCATTATGCTGGCTTTTTGTTTGTGTGTGCCTCCATGAATTTTATGTGCATCATAGTGAAGCAGGTGCCCTTGGAATCCAAAGGGCATCAGATGCCCCGAGCTGGAGTTGCAGTGGTTTTGAGCCATCTGACAGTGTGCTGCACGGGCCTCTGCTCTGGTGTGGGTATGTGTGCATTTGGTTTTGCTTTTTGTTGTTGTTGTTGTTTTGGTTTTGGTTTTTGGTTTTTCGAGACAAGGTTTCTCTGTATAGCTCTGACTGTCCTGGAATCCACTCTGTAGACCAGGCTGTCCTTGAACTCAGAAATCTGCCTGCTGGGATTAAAGGCGTGAGCCACCACTGTCCGGCGTGTGCCTCTGTTTTTGAGGAAGAATCTTAATGCCCAAATTGACCCTAAATACTCCCATCTTTCTGCCTCCGCCTCATCCAGTATGGAGATTATGGGTGTGTGTCATCCTGCCTTGTTATGATAAGACTCTAAAAGGATCTCTAACCACCAGTGTTTTCTTTAGTTAATACCCATCACCATGGGGCTAGAGAGATGGCTCAATGGTCAAGAGGACACGGGCGGTTCATCCAGAGGATCCAGGTATAACTCCCAGTACCCACATTATGGGTCTAACTCCAGTTCCAGGAGAGATTTGACACCCTTACACAAAGATAGATACATGCAGACAAAACACCAATGTACATAAGGTCAAAATTTACAAAAAACAAAAAACAAAGTACCTATCAATGTAATGAAGAAGTAGTTGCTAGACCCAGATAAAAAGGGAAATATGATAATAACAGCTATATTTATGGGCCCAGTTACACTGTCATGTTTGTCATTTACCCTGGGGGTAAATACTGCCATTTCATTTTTCAGATGAAGGGTCTCAGATACCTTGTCAAGGTCACATCACTTGAGAATACTACATAGAGGTAGGATTTGCCTCTACAGCATGTGGCTGGAAAAGATGATTCGTAACTGCCATTTTCAGTCATAAGGCTGGTAGGAGAAATAGAAAGCGGTCAGGCCATTTCGGCGAATCCTGGCTAATTTAAAAACCATCTTGAATAATACAACAGCACAGATCTCTAGCTTGTACTGTTCTTCATGATGTCTGTCCCCAAAGCATTGGCAGTTAGCTGGGTAGGGAGTGTTAATCAGAAGTGCTCAGCATGAAATGGCCTAAACCTGCCAACTGCTACTACAGTCCTGCTGAAACAGGACATGTCCTGCTTGCTGTTGTCTTGAGAACATCTGCCTGCACTGTTTTTTCAACATTGAGAGATTTCTGGAATCTTTGGGGGTAGAAAGAAAAAAAAAACTCATTTCTTTTCATACGTGATTCATCATTCTTTCTCTTTATTTTCTTTTCTTTCCTTCCTTCCTTTTTTTTTCCCCTCTTTTTAATTTTTTTTATTTTTTTTATTTTTTGAGACAGGGTTTCTCTGTATAGCCCTGGCTGTCTTGGAACTCACTCTGTAGACCAGGCTCAGAAATCCACCTACCTCTGCCTCAAGAATACTGGAATTAAAGGTGTGCACCACCAGTGCCTGGCTAGGGATTGATTTGTTGTTGTTTGTTCTTTTGTTTTTGTTGCTTTTGTTTTCAGAAACAAGGTTTCTCTGTATAACAGAGCCCTGGATATCCTGGACTTGATTTGTAGACCAGGCTGGCCTCGAGTTCTGTCTTTGTCCTAGTCTCCCCGTTCCCCTATGTGCAGGGAATAAAGAGGGATTGATTTTCTTTTTAAGATTTATTTTTTATTTTTTTATTTTTTTGTTTTTTTCGAGACAGGGTTTCTCTGTATAGCCCTGGCTGTCCTGGAACTCACTCTGTAGACCAGGCTGGCCTCGAACTCAGAAATCCGCCTGCCTCTGCCTCCCAAGTGCTGGGACTAAAGGCGTGCGCCACCACGCCCGGCAAGATTGATTTTTTTAAGGAATGTTTTTTTGTTGTTGTTGTTGTTGTTGTTACTCTTTGGGCTGATGGAGAAACCAAGTATGTCAAAACCATTTAGTTAATAGTGGAAGTACATAAAAGTGTTGTAACAGGAGTGTGTGTGTGAGCACACGTGGGCATGAGTGTGCTAACCCATGTGAAGTTATGGTGAGCCCAGAGCTTGACATCACGTCTTCCTGAACTGCATCTCCACCTTACAGTTTGAGACAAGGTCTCTCACTGAACCCCGAGTTTGCAAGAGAGTCATGGGATCTACATGGCTCTGCCCTAGGGCTCTGGGGTTTTCCATTTGCTTTTGATCTCATTTTTGATCTACAATCTCACTTCATAGCCTAGAGCAGCTCTCTATCACTGCATGCCTCTTGTCCCTCCTCCCAAGCTCATGCAGCATTAACAGGAGCTGCTTACAATGCTCTTCATGTTCTCTTTCTATCCAGATGTGGTCTGAGGGCAGATGAGAAGAATGTGGTGATCTCAGAGGAGGTTGTAGTTATAAATCTCAGAGTTCTGTTCTGAAATTTTATTGACTATTTCTATTTTAGCCATACATGGGGGCAAATGCCTATAATGTCAGCTCTCAGAAATCTGGGGTGAGAGGAGTGGCTATAAGTTCAAAGATGGCTTAGGCTACAACCTGAAAACCAGAGGCCAGCCACATAGCATATAAGGTGGTATGTAGGAGAGGAAAGAAGGCACATGGACCCTAGTGGTATGTTCATGAAACTTTTGTATTCTGTTAAGACATCTGTGTTGGTTTTAATATGGAATCAGGTTAACTCTAGAAATTTTGATATTCTATTGTTCACTCCTAGGGATACAGCTAACTGCCCATTTTATTTGAAGATTTACAATACATGTCATATTTGCCAGATACAAATCAAATAAAATAGATTATAATTTAAATTTTTTTATAAAATTATTTTATGCTTATGAGTGTTTTGTCTGCATGTATGACTGTTTCAAATGTGTGAGCCTGGTGTCTATGGAGGTCAGAAAATGGCTTGACCTCCTGGAAATGGTGTTCTGATTGTTTGCTGCAATGGGTGATAGGAATTGTACTCAGGTCCTCTGAAAGAGCAACTAGTACCCGTTTTGTTTTGTTCTGTTTTGTTTTTCGAGACAGGGTTTCTCTGTGTAGCCCTGGCTGTCCTAGAACTCACTCTGTAGACCAGGCTGGCCTCAAACTCAGAAATTCACCTGTCTCTGCCTCCCAAGTGTTGGGATTAAAGGTGTGCGCCACCACTGCCAGCTAACTAGTACCCTTTTTGTTTGTTTTGTTTTGTTTTGTTTGTTTGTGAAACGGTTTTTCTGTGTAGCCCTGGCAATCCTGGAACTCACTCTATAGACCAGGCTGGCCTCCCAGGGGATGTGCTTAAAGGTGTGTACCACCAACTGCCCAGCGAGCAGCCAGTACTCTTAACCACTGAGCCATCTCTCCTGCCTCAGATTTTTTTTTTTTTTTTAAGATTTATTTTATTTTTATTATATGTAAGTACACTGTAGCTGTCCTCAGACACTCCAGAAGAGGGAGCCAGATCTCGTTACGGATGGTTGTGAGCCACCAGGTGGTTGCTGGGATTTGAACTTATCACCTTCGGAAGAGCAGTCGGGTGCTCTTACCCGCTGAGCCATCTCACCAGCCCCCAGATTGTTGTTTTTAAAAGATGTATATTTAATTAGTACCAGCATCCCTTTAAGCTCTTAGACTTGGGTTCTGTCTTTACCTTGTGGAATTAAAAGTACTATCCTTTTCCTACCTCATGGATTTTCAGCTCTCAGAGAAGGGGAAGCCATATGTTGACATTCAAGGTTTAACTGCTTCTACCATGGAAATCCTGTTGGACTTCGTGTACACAGAAACAGTACATGTGACAGTGGAGAATGTTCAAGAACTGCTCCCTGCAGCCTGTCTTCTCCAGCTGAAAGGTACAGACAGTAAAAGGTGTCCTTGTTCATGACACATTAGCCCTGGAAGTGTTTTCATTGAAGTAAAATTAATCAAGAGACTTTGAGACATCAGGCTAGAAGCATGACATTTGAATCTTTGAGAATGGAAGATCAGATAGAGTCAAAAGCAATGCAAAAGAATCTCTCCGTATAAGAGTATTTGGAGCAGGGCGGTGGTGGCGCACGTCTTTAGTCCCAGCACTTGGGAGGCAGAGGCTGGTGGATTTCTGAGTTTGAGGCCAGCCTCGTCTACAAAGTGAGTTCCAGGACAGCCAGGGCTACAAAGAGAAACCCCGACTAGCTACCCTCATTTTAAAGATGAGGCAGAAGCAAGTGCAAATGCTCACAGCCAGTGTTTGAATGCCTGAACCATAAATGTTCTAATGCATATGTTCAGATGTAGAGCCAGGGTTCCTCTGATAACATGTAAAGAAGATGTTAAGATCCAAGAATGGAAGGCACTTTACACTTGGCCAAGTATCTTAAGTCTGCTCACTGCCTGTGTGTGTCCTAGGTGTGAAACAAGCCTGCTGTGAGTTCTTAGAAAGTCAGTTGGATCCATCTAATTGCCTGGGTATCAGGGATTTTGCCGAAACTCACAATTGTGTTGACCTGATGCAAGCAGCTGAGGTGTTTAGCCAGAAGCATTTTCCTGAAGTGGTGCAGCATGAAGAGTTCATTCTTCTAAGTCAAGGAGAGGTGGAGAAGCTAATCAAGTGCGACGAGATTCAGGTACAGATTTGCCTTGGTGTGACAGTTTCTTTAAGTTACAGATCAGGATGGAGTGACTGCGTCCATATTATGGCTTCATAATCAAATACGTGTATTGATGCCAAAAGTTTTAATTTATTTGCATGTCTATGGAGAAGAAAGTCTGTCCTGGTCCTTCATCAAATATATGAATTCCAGCGGTAAATAATTAAGCAGAAATTGGAAACAAGGTAAGTTTTCTATGCACTACTGTTACACATTGGCTGTACAGTAGTGTTTGTGGTGTGGAGGTTTATAGTTAGGCTGAAGTTGGGAATGAGGAATCCAACAGAGGTCTAATAGATATCTTTGAAGCCTGTACTTTACTTTAGGTTTTTTTTTTTTTTTTTTTTTTTTTTTTTTTTGGTAGATCAGGCTGGCCTCGAACTCACAAATCTGCCTGCCTCTGCCTCCCGAGTGCTGGGAAAGGCATGTGCCACCACACCCGGCTCGTACTAGTTCTTTAGACAGTAGCTTCTAGAAAGATATTCAGAGAGCCAAGTCCTCTGTGTATATTCCTTTTGAGTTTTATTTCTCCACTGAAATATATTACTGTCTGTCCTCAGTTTATATAAGAGGTGGATTAGAAAGTATTAGAATGGGGGCTGGCGAGATGGCTCAGTGGTTGAGAGCGCCGACTGCTCTTCCGAAGGTCCTGAGTTCGGATCCCAGCAACCACATGGTGGTTCACAACCATCTGTAACGAAATCTTCTGGAGTGTCTGAAGACAGCTACAGTGTACTTACAAATAATACATAAATCTTAAAAAAAAAAAATAAAAGAAAGTATTAGAATGGGTTTAATGCTTTGACATTTTATAGGAGAGTTTGCTACCTAAAGAAATTCTGTGGCCATCCAGGCCTGCTGGTGTGTATCTGTAATCTCAGTACTCAAGTGGCTGACAGGATCACAAACAAGCTTGCCTAGGCAGCAGGGAGACCATGTCTTCTCTCCCCACCCCCCACCCCCCCAAAAAACAAAAGCATCATGGGAGAAAAGAAATTCTGTGATACACTTTGTGTCAACCATATAGTCTCTGTTTTGATTGGCTACAAAACAGGTGTGTATGTTACAAAGTAAAAGTTTTACTTTTTTTCTCTTTTTCTTTTTTTCTTCTTTTTTTTTTTTTACATTTTTCTTTAACAAGTGTTGTAAGACAAAACTGATGAGAACAGTTAGTAAACTGCTTGCACCTAGAGAGAAATTACTTCCCAAGTTGACTTTTATATCAGCCTAGAGAGGCACTGTTAGAGATGCTAATAATGCGTCCAAGATTTGCTGGTCTTGTTCTCCTCCCCATGGTGCAGGACCTTTTCTTCTTTGGCAAACTTGCGAGGCATGGCCACAAAGTGTATTCTTCACACTTAGGACCAATGGTTAGCTAGGAAAATATGGCTCCTTTTTTATATTTATTATTATTATTTACCTATTAGATTTTGCTTTTTTGAGACAGGGATTTTCTATGTAGACCAGGGTAGATTTGAACTTAGAAATCCACGGCCGGAACGAGCGGGGGCCAAACCGGAGCAAGCGGAGCCGATCGGAGCGAGCAGGGCTGGCTGGAACAAGCGGGGGCCGTATGGGGGCGGCCGGGAGCAAGTAGGGCTGGCCAGAGCGAGTGGGGTCGAGCAGAGCGAGGGGGGTTGACCGGAACAAGGGGAAAAAAAAAGAAAAAAAAAAGAAAGAAATCCACCTGCCTCAGTCTCCCAGGTGCTAGGATAAAAGGTGTGTGCCACCACGCCTGTCATGGCTCTTCTTGATTTGTCTATGTATGAGAAAGCACAGTGATGATACTAAGTGCTACTGTTTATAGGAAACTAGTACTTGGCATTTACTTTGGGTTGTTTTGTCAAACAAAGGCTTATTGAGCACTCACGGGAGAAATCCCTTCCCTTGGTGCATCTACTCTCCGTTTCCCTCTTCCTACCTCCTCTTTTGATTCTTTTGTGTTTCCAAGTTAGAGTTTGGAATTGGTAAGTCTTGGGCATGGTAGGCAAGTACCATGTCACTGAACCACCCTGGATGTAGCTCTACAGTGTCTGTTCTGTGGCATCCACCTCATTTGATCCTCACATCCTGTAGTTATCAGAAACTGTGGCTCAGAGGTAAACCCTCACACCATTGTAGGTAGTAAAGGATAGATCCAGGCAAGCAGCTAGATGTGATGCCACACGTCTGTACTCCAGCATACAGGAGGCAGAGCTGTGAAGTTCAAAGCCATCCTAGACTATAGAAGAAACACTGACTCAAGAAACCAACAAAAGAAAGGAAAAGGAAAATTTTAAAAGCTGGGTATACTAGCTTATACCTGTGTTTCCAACACATAGGCAGGATATTCAGTTTAAAACCTTCCTCTGCTACATATTGAGTACCAGACTAGCTTGAGCTATATGAAACCCTTTCTCCAAACAACAACAACAACAACAAAAAGAAGAAGAAGAAAAAAAAAAATCCAGAAACAAATCAGGCCATGAATTCCCAAGGCCTTTCCCCCCAAACATTAAGCTATGGGTGCGCTCACCACCAGGTGGGCGGATTGCTTCTGACTGCCCTCACTAGGAAATCAGTACAGAAATCATTCATTTTGGACCTATTGTAGAATCTGGATAAAATAAGATGGACCAGAAAGAGCAAAATAGTGGGGTGGAGAGATGGCAGTTAAGGGCATTGACTGCGCTTCTGAAGGACCTGAGTTTAAATCCCAGCAATCACATGGTGGCTCACAACCATCTGAGATCTGACACCCTCTTATAGAGTGTCTGAAGGCAGCTACAGTGTACTTACATATAATAAATAAATAAATCTTTAAAAAAAAGAAAATTAAAAAAAAAAAAAAAAGAACAAATAGCTAGCTATGTTCAGAGGCCAGGATGAAAAACAACTTAAGCATCCTCTTATGTAGGATTCCTTCCTCACATATCAAGACTGGCTTTTGCTTTTCTTTTTTTTTTTTCTGGAATGACAACAAAAGGTTTTTTTTCCCCTGTTCTGGAAACCAGCACAAAACTGGAACCTTGACTCCCAATTGCTACATAGCACTTCCTCATTTAAAAAAAAAAAAAACAACTAGGAGCTAGGCTTTTTTTTTTTTTTTTCCCCTGAGACAGGGTTTCTCTGTATAGCCCTGGCTGTCCTGGAACTCTCTTGGTAGACCAGGCTGGCCTCGAACTCAGAAATCCGCCTGCCTCTGCCTCCCGAGTGCTGGGATTAAAGGCGTGTGCCACCACGCCCGGCTGGCATTTATTTTTATAATAAATATCCTGCATCCTCCCCATCCCCGGTCTGAAGGATGGGTCACCTTGACCTCCCACATATTTCTCCTAGACTGTCACAACCTGAGTCTAGCCTGTTGTACAAAGAAGACTAGAACGGATCTTGTAGCTCTTGGCCCTTCTAAGTGTTCTACCCACGGTCACCACAGCAGTGTTTGCAAACATCTCTTTATTACTGTCTTACTGGAAGCATTCAAGTGATATCGAGTTGCTCTCACTGTGATGCCTTCAGCAGCCTGGTGCTTACCTAAAATCTGTCACCACCCACCCTTCTTCTACCAGGCTGGACAGCTAAAATGTCCCCATGTGCCAGTTTTCTCTGTTCTATCTAGGTCAGTTCTGACCTCTAGAAAATTCTTTCAAGATGGACTAATTTTCCTTGTCTGGTCTGATAGCCACTAGGCACATTGCGGTTGGGTATTGGAATGTAGCTAGCACTGCTAAGAAGCTGAGCTCTATTTTTGTTAAATGCCACTGCAGTGACAGGTAGTGCAACTCTAGAGCTTCTGGTGCACTCTTGCTTTTCTCTTTTCTTTTTCTGATTTAGAGTGCTCTTGGGGATTTTGAGATAAGATCTTATTTTGTATCCCTGGCTGGCCCTGAACTAACTATGTAGGCAGTCCTCCTTCGAGCCTCCAAGTGCTGGAATTTTCAGCATATGCTGCCACTTCTGACCCTTTGAGTATTCTCTCTTTATTCTTCCTGCTAGTCATCCATCAGATTCTGGCTTGCTACTTGCGGGAGACTCTTCCTGACTCACTAGAAATGAAGACATTTCCTGTTGTTTCTGTCTCATGGCTCTGCTACTTCCCTGTATAATTTTAATCACAACAAGATTATACTAATTGATAACTGGTAATACTTACTTACAATCCCAGCACTTGGAAGGATAAGACAGGTAGATGAGGTGAAGGCAGAGCCTGGCCTACAGGGCCTGGACTTGATTTGTCACCATCAGTAAAGTCAGTACTTCACTTAGGAGAAGTTCAGTAAATTTGTAAAATTTATAAAAACATACCCAAACATTTCTGCTTTCCAAAGTACCACAGTTCTTGGGGAAAGGTGTACTAGGTTACAGTGAGCGGTTCAAATGAAGCCTTGGATGACATCTGCCTAGAGACTGCTGCTGAGAGAACGTGTGTCCTGCACCCTTTGGAAAGTCCTAGGTCTTATTGTGCCTGTCGCTTTTCTGGTGGGATAATACATACTTTAGAGAGTGTTTCTTACTCTCTATCTATCTCTATCTATCTATCTATCTATCTATCTATCTATCTATCTATCTATCTATCTATCATGTATAATCTAAGTTCTCCAAAGATCTGAATCTGTATGTCAGCAGCACAGAATCTAACACATAGTAGTTGCTTAACTGCTGACTACCCATACTTTGAAAACTGAAATGTTGTTATTTATGACGATAAAGTGAAAAAGTGAAGTTCTTGCTTCAGAGACAACTACGAATAAAAATTATTTCAGTTTTAATTAGGATAACAGATTTCCTCTCCCATGTTTACTAAAGTTGCAGAAATGATCAGGCAAAAATTCAAGAATGGATGCAGTTCTGAAAGGAAGGCCAACATGTAACTCATCATTTATTAAACACTGTCTTTGTTCTTTTTCAAATTTAATTTTATTTATAATTCATTTTTTATACTCTATATTCCATTCCCCACTCCTCCCCATCTACCCTCAACTGTTCCACACCCCACGCCTCCTCCCCACCCCACCTCTTAGTTCTTTTTAAATTGCATATAATTCTCTTCCTGTATCTGAAAAGATTGTTTTCCCAGAACTTTCTTCATATTTCTGGGAGATGGGAAATAACAGTAATGGATGACAGGTAGCACAAAGGAGACAGTAAGCAAGGCTGCTTCAAGTTTGTGAGAAACCTGTCACTGGGAAAGTAAAAGTCTGTGATGTGTAATTCTGCATTAATAGGTGGATTCTGAAGAGCCAGTCTTTGAGGCTGTTATCAACTGGGTGAAGCACGCCAAGAAGGAGCGAGAAGAGTCTTTACCTGACCTCTTGCAGTATGTTCGGATGCCCCTGCTGACCCCCAGGTACATTACAGATGTAATCGATGCTGAGGTAAGTCTCATAAGGCACTTGGCATCCAGAAACCCCACTAACTCCACAGCCTAGTTACTCAAAACCAGCAGCTTTAATGCAGGAGAGTCACCTGGCTCCCTCCAGCAGGAATGGTGGAACGATAAAGCTGGGAACTTTCTAGGCATAAGAAATGCTTATTGCTTGGCAAGTCACGCCTCTATCACAAATGAAAATCCATAATTTAATTTAATTTTGCCCTGTGCTGTTTTTTTGTTTTATGTGCCTCTTATGTTTTATAGAAAACTGTGTACTGAAAAGCATAAAACAAAACAAAACAGAAAAACTGTGTACTGGCTGTGAGGTGGTGGCGCATGCCTTTAATCCCAGAACTTGGGAAGCAGAGGAAGGCAGATTTCTGAGTTCAAGGCCAGCCTGGTCTACAGAGTGAGTTCCAGGACTACACAGAGAAACACTGTGTCGAAAAATCAAAACCAAACCAACCAAACAAACAAAAACCTGTGTACTGGTCTCTCTTAAACATGAATTGTTATAAATTACCCTGGAAAAAAGGAGACAAAAGTTGCTTTATTTGTCAGACCCTCATGATTTTACTTCTATTAAGTTTGATTTACTTAGTTTAATGCAGTTGACCTTTCTATTGTTTTATAAAATTGTTTCTCTAACTTAACCTGCAACAATGTTTTGTATCTCACAGACACACACAGAGTGTTGCGTGGACTGTTGTCCTAGTTTGCTTTCTGTTTGCTGTGGTAAACACCATGACAACAAAGCAGCATTGGGGTGGTGGGGCAGGGTTTATTTCTTACATGTTACAATGGTCCATCATCAAGGGAAGCCAAGGCAGGGGTTCAGGGCAGGGAGCCTGGAGGCAGGAGCTGAAGCGGAGACCATGAAGGAACACTGCTTACTGGCTTGCTTAGCTTGCTTTCTGATACAGCTAGGGACTACCGTCTGTTCAGGAGTGGTGCCTCCCACACTGGTCACTAATCAGAAATGCCTGTCCCCTCTCCCCCAGTCCAATCCCAAAGAGGCAGTTCCTCAATTGACAAATGTACTTTGACAAGCACTGATCTATAGCATTTAGGTGAAGCCCAGTAACTTCTTGGCCAGGACCTGAACATTTTAAAAGTTAACCATAAAAATAGTTTCTTATTCACTTTACAAAAAGTTTGCTTGGTATGTTGTAGTGGGGCCTGTAATCTCTTGGTAGAGGTAGACAGGCATATCAAGAGTTCAAGGTCAGCCTAGGTTACATGAGACCCTGTCTCAAACACGTAAACAAATATTGAGACATCTCCCCCCCCCAAAAAAATTCAGGCTAATTAATGTCACATCTCAAACTCATTTTCCCCTTCTTCCTTAAGACCTCTATTTGTTAGTTTCTTGTTGCTGTGATAAAATACCCTATGTCTTAGTCAGGGTTTCTATTCCTGCACAAACATCATGACCAAGAAGCAAGTTGGGGAGGAAAGGGTTTATTCGGCTTACACTTCATTCTGCTGTTCATCACCAAAGGAAGTCAGGACTGGAACTTAAGCAGGAGCTGATGCAGAAGCCATGGAGGAATGTTCCCTACTGGCTTGCTTCCCTTGGCTTGCTCAGCCTGCTCTCTTATAGAACCCAAGACTGCCAGCCCAGACATGGTCCCACCCACAAGGGGCCCTTGATCACTAATTGAGAAAATGCCTCAGAGCTAGATCTCATGGAGGCATTTCCCCAACTGAAGCTCCTTTCTCTGTGGTAAGTCCAGCTGTGTCAAGTTGACACAAACCTAGCCAGTACACCCTACAAAAGCAACTTAAGGAACAAAGGGTTTATATTGGCTCATAGTTAAAAGTTATAGTTCATCCTGAAGAAGGCATGGCAGAAAAAAACCCATGAACCTGTGGGTCACATTGTACCACAGCCATGACGCAGAGAAGGAAAAGCTGGCACACAGTTGAATTTCTCCTTTTTGTTAGGTTTGGGTCCCTAACCAATAGTAGTGTGGCCTACATTAAGGATAGGTCTTACCACTTGAGCTAAACCTTTCAGATACCCCCTCACGGACACAGCAGTTGGTGTGTTTCCCAAGTCAATCAAGTTGAGGCTCAACCTTCACTCCCTTCTGAATCAGTCTTTACCTTATGTTTTAGTACAGAGCTCCAGAGCTAGAATCAGGAGGCTGAAATCCTAAATCAAACATTCCTGTGGGACCCTTAGGGGGATGACCTCAGATTTTTTCCTTTGTGAAGCAGCAGTGACATTACTCACCTCACACATGGTTGCCAATACTTATATGCCGAAACATTAGAGATATCTATATAACAGTAGTTGCTACTGTTATATATTTTCTTTTCCAATGCATACTGAAAACTTCTTGGAGTCAAACTAATAAATTAGAGCTTTATATGAGTTCACGATTCCAACAGGAAACAGATGGTACAGTTCTAAGAAAGGTGCGCTCGCGCTCTCTCTCTCTCTCTCTCTCTCTCTCTCTCTCTCTCTCTCTCTCTGTCTACACACACACACACACACACACACACACACACACACACACAGAGTTTATAAAGTTACATTTGGAGAAACAGTAAAAGACAGTGGAGACTACAGATCTAGAACAACCAAGCCGTCACCAGCGCTCAGTCTAGCTGGGCTAAGTGGGTATCAGCCTGAAGGGAAAGCCTTGAGAGGAGCCTGCCCTTCAGCAGAACTCATCCCAGCTAGGAGCCATGTAGAGACCTTACTGGTGCGGTTTATAGGGACCGTTTTTTTCTGAACTAGAGAGCAAAGTACAGAGTGGAGGTAGATGCTAATACAGAGATCTATTTCCTGTGTAGGTATATGTGCACATATGTATGCACATGTAGGCCAGAGGTCAATCTTTGGTGCTGTTCCTCAGACCATCCAGCTTGGTTTTTGAAATACAGTCTCTGATTGGCCCAGAGTTTCTGATTGAGCTGGGGCATTACATAGTATAGCTACCATGTCTAGCTTTTTATGTGGTTTCGTGTGACAGGACTTGGGTCATCATGCTTACATGGCAAGGACTTTACCAAATGAGCCATCTAGAGCACCAGTGGGTATAGATGTGGGAGTTGGACTAATGGTGAATACATGCCTATAACTCGGCACTTGTGAGATAGTGCAGAAACATCAGATGTTGAAAGTTATCCTATGTCCTGTTGTAAGTTTGAGACCCTGTCAGAAAGAAAGGATGAAAAGGAGGAAGAAGAGAACAAAGGAGGGAAGGGGAGAGAGAGCTTTGGCAGAATTATTTCAGAGAAGAAATTTTTCCAAGAGAGATTGTGTGTCTTGTCCTTTTGAGACATTCTCTCCCTCTAGATCATTCTGGCCTAGAAGTCAGTCTGTAGCCCTGAGTTGGCTTGAAGTCTCAGAAATCCTTTTAATCTCAGCCTGCCAAGTACTGGAGTTGCAGATGTGAAGCCAGCATGCTCAGCTCCCTTAAGATTCATACTAATCCTTACGTGCTTTTATCTACATACATAAATTGCTTCTTTATATGTGTCATTTTGTTATTGCAATATTAGAAATGGCCGGATCCCTTCTCTCTTCTGTCTTTTAGCCTTTCATCCGCTGTAGTTTACAGTGCAGGGATCTAGTTGATGAAGCAAAGAAGTTTCACCTGAGGCCTGAACTTCGGAGTCAGATGCAAGGACCCAGGACAAGAGCCCGGCTAGGTAAGCTGGTATTCCTGGAAAAATGAGGGAGTGTCTTTGAACTCCTTTTTCAGTTGGTATGATATAGTTGGAAGTAACATCTGTAATGCTTACAGTAGACTTGTTTTAGACCTGCTTTTAATCTCTTTAGACAAGTAGCTGCCATTTTAAGCTTTTATTTCCTGTTGTTTGAGAGTGTCTTTATGGCACATAATTATTGGAGATTAAGTTAGATAAAGTAGAGAGAAAAAGATTTTACAAATTATCATATATTATATAACATTAAATTTCTGTTTCAGCATTTAAATAAAGAGCTTGGAGCTAGGGATTTAGCTCAGTTGTTAGAGTGCTTTCCTAGCCCTGAGTTTAATCGCTAGCACAGCATAAATAGGGTGTGATGGTAAATGCCTGTAATCAGGAAGTAGAGGCAGGAAGATTAAATTCATCCTTGGGCACATAAAAACCTAGAAGCCTGGCTGGAGAGATGGCTCAGCAGTTAAGAGCATTGACTGTTCTTCCAGAGGCCTTGAGTTCAATTCCAAGCAACCACATGGTAGCTCACAACCTTCTGTAATGGGATCCGATGCCCTCTTCTGGTGTGTCTGAAGACAGCAACAGTGTACCCACATACATGAAATAAATAAATCTTAAAAAAAAAAAAAAAAAAGTTGGGCTGGTGAGATAGCTCAGCGATTAAGAGCACCGACTGCTCTTCCAAAGGTCCTGAGTTCAAATCCCAGCAACCACATGGTGGCTCACAACCATCTGTAACAAAAATCTGATGCCCTCTTCTGGAGTATCTGAAGACAGCTACAGTGTACATGCATATAATAAATAAATAAATCTTAAAAAAAAAAAAAGTTAGAAGCCAGTTTTTTTGTTGTTGTTGTTTTGTCTTTTTGGTTTTTCCAGACAGGGTTTCTCTGTGTAGCCTTGGCTGTCCTAGAACTCACTCTGTAGACCAGGTTGGCCTCAAACTCAGAAATCTGCCTGCCTCTGCCTCTGCCTCCCAAGTGCTGAGATTAAAGGCATGTGCCACCATTGCCCGAAACTACAGGGCTTTTGATGATCACATGTTATAGGTAAAACCTGACCTGTGAGGTGAGAGTTGTGGTACCGATTTCTGGCTTACTATTTAGCTTAGACAGGAAGTTTATTACGTCTGCCGCAGATGCTTTATCTGTGAACTGGCAATCAACACAGCATCCAGCTCTAAGAAAGTTAAATGAAGAAATCTAGGAAAGGTCTGGGAATAGTTACTGTCACCTAAGTGACACTTAGGTTAGCAAATACACAGAGGTTCAAATCAAAGCCCTGCCAGGGGCTAATTAGTGATAGCAATTCATCTGATCTTAACTGGATTTGGTGGTACAGAGCACTAGTTCCAGCACTCAGGAGGTCTAGTCAGGTTGATCTCTGTGAGTTCAAGTCCAGCCTGGTCCAGATAATGTGTTCCAGAGCATCCAGGGCTAAATAGTAGACCCTGTCTCAAATACATACATACATACATACATACATACATACATACATACAAAATCTTAGAACACACACTTATTTGATCCTATGCTTTTGTTGTTGTTTTTTTTTTTTTTTTTTTTTTTTTTTTTTTTTTTTTTTTTTTTTTTTTTTTTTGGTTTTTCAAGACAGGGTTTCTCTGTTTAGCCCTGGCTGTCCTGGAACTCACTTTGTAGACCAGGCTGGCCTCTAACTCAGAAATCCGCCTGCCACTGCTTCCCGTGTGCTGGAATTAAAGGAGTGCGCCACCACACCCGACAAGAATTTATTTATTTTTTTATTTTGTATGTTTGAGTTTTTGCTGCTGGCATGTCTGTGTACCAAATGTGTGCAGTGCCCACAGAGGTCAGAAGATGACATCAGATGCCCTGGAACTAGAGTTCCAGATTGTTAGGAGCCACCATGTGGTTTCTAGGAACAGATTCTTAGCCATGGAACCATCTCATCAGCCCCTAGTGTTTTATCATCTCCTTTTCTTATTTTTGATTTTAAAACTAATGTATATTAGAATATTGACAATCAAGATGTCTATTGAGAGAAGAGTAAGCAATGGTTTTTCCCAGTTTTTTCTTGTTTTCAGATCTCTTTTATTCTGTGCATTTGTTTATATGAGTTTCTTTTTTTTTTTTTTTTGCCTCTGCCTCCGGAGTGCTGAGATTAAGGGCGTGCGCCACCACGCCTGGCTTTTCTATGTGTTTCTGAGGGGACCAGATCTCCTGGAGTAGAGTTATAGGCTGTTATGAGCCACCTGAGTGCTAGGAACCAAACCTCCTCTGCAAAAAAAAGTGTGAGCTTTTAACCACTAAACCATCTCTGTGGCCCCCTTTGCTGTTGTTTTTAATTAAATTCTTCCCATTTTTATATTTTTATTTTGTTTTATAATATGTGAGCATTGTGCCTCCATGCAGGATGTATGTGCACCATGGAGGCCAGAAGAGGATGTCAGATTCCCCTAGAACTAGAGTTGCAGACAATTGTGAGCCACCAAATGTGTGCTGGGAATCAAACTTCTTTCCTCTGGAAGAGCAGACAGTGCTCTGAGCCACTGAGTAGTCTCCAGTCCTGCCCACCTCCTGTGCTTTTTAGTGTCACCCATAGTGTATGTTTAATATTAAAATATATAGAAGCAAAAAATTAAAAATCATTCCAAATTCTACCACACAGAAATATATTTAGAGAAAGAGGAGAGGTAGAAAAAAGAATTGGAGCTTGAGAGATGGTTCAGGGATTGAGAGCACTGACTGCTCTCGCACCCTCATCAGGAGATTCGCTACAGTCTGTAACTGGAGTTCAGGGGATTCTGAGATCCTTTTCTGGCCTCCAAAGACACCTGCACACTTGCACATTTAAACTCATGCAGGAACACATACATAAATTAAAAGAACATACACAAAAACTGTTAGAAAAGGTATTAATTCCTGCTAGCCCCGAATTCATTGTATAAACCATTCATTGGCTGACCTTGAACCCAAATGACCTGGCCAGGATTAAAGTCATGAGTCATCACACCCATTTTCTTTTTTAAATTATAATATATGGTAACCATTTTCTTTCTTTCTTTTTTTTTCCTCATTCTGGTCAACCCTACTTGCTCTGGTCAGCCCCACTCACTCCTGTCAGCCCGCTCGCTCTGGCCGCCCCGTTCTGCCCCGCTCGCTTCAGCCAGCCCTGCTCGCTTCAGCCAGCCCTGCTCGCTCCAGTCCAAGAATTCATTTATTATTATACATAAGTACACTATAGCTGACCAGAGGAGGGCGTCAGGTCTCATTACAGGTGGTTGTAAGCCACTATGTGGTTGCTGGGATTTGAACTCATCACCTTCGGAAGAGCAGTCGGGTGCTCTTAACTGCTGAGCCATCTCACCAGCCTGGTAACCATTTTCTTATCATACAAATAATATTAAGCTGGGCGTGGTGGCATATGCCTTTAATCCCAGCACTTGGGAGGCAGAGGCAGGCGGATTTCTGAATTTGAGGCCAGCCTGGTCTACAAAGTGAGTTCCAGGACAGCTAGGGCTATACAGAGAAACCCTGTCTCGACCCCCCCCCAAAACAAACAAACAAACAAACAAAAAAACCAAATAGTACTAAACATGTTCATATTGCTGAGCCAAGGGGAAATCATATAAACCATGTTCTGCCTTTATCCTTAGTGTCTTGGTGGAATGGGATAGGAGTCTAATCACTAGTGTATTCAGTATATTAGACTGAGTATGTTGACCAAAAATTGTTGATATTTTCAAAAACATGGTATACCACTCGAGTTCCTCCTGTACAGAAGTGAATGACTAAGTAGATTACAGCAGTTATACCATGGGTGGCGTGGCACCAAGAGAGACATCGAGTCGTGTGTGCACAGCTGGGGCTTTTTCCCCTTTTTCCTTTCTTTACTATGTATTGAGCACAGTGGTGGGAGGACATTGCGTAGACCATGGTGTGTCTCTCCATGGTGTAAATGCCTTTATGCCCTTCCCAGCTGAGTCAGCTGAGTCAGCTTTTCCTTTTCCCTTTCTGACTCTGTTTCTGTCTCTCACTGTCTCATTTAAATAGAATCTTGCACTCTAGCCCAATCTGACCTAAAGTTCTTAACTCTTTTGCCTCATCCTCTTAAGTAGCTGGACTACAGACACCATGCTGCACTGGCTAGGCATCTAAGGGGAAAAAAAAATCATTTTTGAAAATGGGCAAGTGCTAGGCATATAGCTCAGTGATGGAAGGCCTGCCTCCAGTGGGAGCCTCCAGTTTGGTCCTCAGCCCTTAAAAGGCAGGAGCTCTTGAATACTTATTGATAGAAGCAGAGACCCACCACACTCAGCCTTTAACAACATCACCCTACAGGTGGGATGGCAAGGGCAGGTTAGAAGTTTGTTTATTTACAGCATTAGTCCTAGAACCATGCAGTTACCTTTGTTGTCTTAAAAATAACAAGTCTAAGCCGGGCGTGGTGGTGCACGCCTTTAATCCCAGCACTCTGGAGGCAGAGGCAGGCGGATTTCTGAGTTCGAGGCCAGCCTGGTCTACAGAGTGAGTTCCAGGACAGCCAGGGCTATACAGAGAAACCTTGTCTCGAAAAACCAAAACCAAAACCAAACAAAACAAAACACCCCCAAAAAAACAAGTCTAGAGTCTGTAGCTCAAAGGTAGTAAGTTTCTAGAAGAGCGTATAAAGCAGGCACTAGGTGGCATGTGTGTCAGTAGACCTCTGTTCCTAATTTTATATATTTATATCATGGATTATTTTCATTTTTATCTTGTGTAGGGATCAGCCTGAGGCATACTAGCCAAGTGCTGTGTCCCTCACTTCTCTTCCTAATTCTGAAAATTCTAGAAACCTGCTGTGTTGTGTATGTAGGCTTGTTTCTTCCTCTGAGCCACAGCTTGTATCCATGTAAAGTGGGTTAAGTTCACTCACTAGGGTCTAGGGTACTTTCCAAGACAGAAGGTATGTTTTGTTTTGTTTTGTTTTGTTTTACATAATAACATTCATTAATTGTTTATTTAACTAAACTAAAGCCAAAGAAAATTTTTATGAGCCAGAAAATGCAGAAGATTCTCTAGACGTTCATTGACTACATTTTGTTAAATATTTTGCAGGTCAGAAAACTATTTTCTGACCTTAAGGAATTATATTTAGTTTTATGTAATTCATAACTTTGAAAAAATACTGACATTCTCTTTGACTAGTTCAAGTTTTATTTTATTTTATTTTATTTGTTTTTGGAGACAGGGTTTCTCTGTATAGCCCTGGCTGTCCTGGAACTCACTCTGTGGACCAGGCTGGCCTCGAACTCAGAAATCCACCTGCCTCTGCCTCCCGAATGCTGAGATTAAAGGCATGCGCCACCACACCCGGCCCAATTTTTATTTTTTTAAGGGCCTGCACCAGCTTACACATTAATCTTGTCAGGTGTCCTGGTGTACACCTGTAATTACATATACTCAAGAGGCCAGTGCAGGAAGGATTTTAAGTTTGTAATCATACTGGTCTACCAGCTACTCTGTTTCTCTAGTTAAAATCTCAGAAGTAACTGGGGAGTAGTTCAGTGAGAGCACTTGCCTAGCATAGGAGAGCCTGGGTCCGGTCCTGAGTAACAAAAAGTAAGATAGGAATCATCTGACACTGGTGTGGGGGTGCATATTAGGTCCACTCAGGGGGCAAAGGCAGCTGGATCTCTCTAGGTTCTAGACCAGCCAGGTCAACATAATGAATTCCAGGCCAGCTAGAACTACATAGAGACCTGTTCTTAAAGACAAACAAACAAACAAACAAACAAACAAAACAGCAACAAAACCACGTGGCATAGTAGTACACACCTGTATTTCTAGTACTTGAGATGCTGAAGCAGGAAAAAAATAACAAGTTTGGGGCTGTTCTGAGCTATATTTCTAGACCTTCTACCCCTCTCCAAAAGAAAATGTGTTGTTACTGATGATTTTACTAAAGCTTATTACTTTGTTAGCAGTCTTATCTTTTGGTTGTGAGCCTAGCCTTTAACAGCTAAGCTATCTCTAAAGCCTGGGGAGTAGTATCTCAAAACAGGATCTATCCTTGGAAAACTATGAAATCTTTTATAATGAAGGTTGGGACTCCAGCAAGCTAGAGTTCTAGCCATGTAAACCCATGAAATCCTAAAGTAGGTAGGCATGGTGATAAATCACATCTGGCTAAAACATGGTTTTTTTTGTTTGTTTTTTTTTTTGGTTTTTTGAGACAGGTTTTCTCTGTTTAGCCCTGGCTGTCCTGGAACTCACTCTGGGGACCAGGCTGGCCTCAAACTCAGAAATCCGCCTGCCTCTGCCTCCTGAGTGCTGGAATTAAAGGCATGTGCCACCACGCCCGGCTTGGCTAAAACATGTTAAGTGTTCCACAGTAAAAGTCCTTGAGAGGCAAGCAGAAGGGTGTTGAGTTTGAGGCTAGCCTCCTGGACTACATGGCAAAACTGTCTCAACACAAAACAAATGTGACTCATATTGACCTCTCTGCCCAAATTCTACTGTGAACGTTAGTATTTATGGAACAATTTTGTGTTGACAGGCAGTTGTTATTTTTCTGGGGTCTATAACAAAATCTGTTTCCTGCCTACTGCTGTTTACAAGCTGCTGAACAAAGTCACAGAAAAAAAATGTGGATTTTTTTTTGTTTGTTCTTTGATTGATTTTCTTTAGTTTTGAGACAGGCCAGGCTAGCCTCAATGTAGTTTGTTTGTTGATATTTAAATATGGGAATTACATAATGTAACAAATAATGGCTGAAAAAAAAATCAATGGAAAATTTACTGTATTTTTCTGATCATATCCCTATAGTGTCATTTAACATGTTCTAGCCAGATGGGATCTGGTACATGCTAAAGTGGGAGAACACTTGAGTTCAGGAATTGGAGACACAGAGGAACCTGTTCTTAAAGAATTGAAAGGGATGGGAGTGAAGGGGAGCCGAAGAGAAACCTTGCCTGTCAGCTCTGCTGCTGACTGTATCTGCTTGTCAGATGCACAGTGCTACACTTGCTCTCTCAGGCCACGGTCTCCTGAGACCCTGGCACAGAGGGTGCAAAGCTCCACTTACTCATTGTCTGACCAGTGCACCACCACATTCTTCTCCCCGTCTCATTGTCTGACCAGTGCACCGCCACATTATTCTTCCCATCTCATTGCCTGACCAGTGCACGCCACATTCTTCTCCCTGTCTCATTGTCTGACCAGTGCACCACCACATTCTTCTCCCTGTCTCATTGCCTGACCAGTGCACGCCACATTCTTCTCCCTGGGAGTTATCAGAGTAGATGTCCAGGAGAACTCTGCCAAGGTTTTGCCCTGTGAAGAGAGCCAAGGCCAGAAATGAGACTCTAGGGAAGGGAAAATTTGATACATAGGCTGTTACTTTCTGTAAGAAAATAAAGGGCTGACTTTGTTCTCTTTAACATTTATTTTGTGTATTGGGGGTGCATATGTGGACAGTCTGTGGGAGCCAGTTCTCCCTTTGTACAATGTAGGTTCTGGGGATTGAGGATTAGCAGCCAGTGATTTTACCAATGGAACAGTCTTGGAGGCCTGGGACTCTTTTACAGCGATGAGTGCATCTCAGAGATTCAGACTCTGAAAAGTTATAGCCTCAGAAAGAAGTAGCTTCCTACAACAGGAGGCTGCTCGGCAGCAGCATGAGAACCTGTGCTTGGCTCCCAGCATGTGTCAGGCATGGCAACGCTCACCATGAGCCCAGTGCTGCAAAGGTGCAGAGGAAGGCCCTGCATTTGCTGGTGACTCTGTTCAGTCTAATTGCAGAGCTCCACAGTTCAGTAGGCATTGTCTCAAAAAAACAAGGCAGAGAGCAGTACAGAACACACAGAGGGGAGCACACAGAAAATACAAGGCAGAGCCAAACATACATTCAAACCTATATACACAGACATTCTCAAACACATGGAAACACAAAATAAAATATAGATAGATACCTTCCTATTATACAGCTTTATTTAAGATTATTTCTCAGGCAAATACAAACGCAACCTAGGTGTGCCTGGTGGCACAGGCTTGTAAGCTAGCGGCGCCAGGGATTGAGACAAGGCTTGCAAGTTCAAGGCCTGCCTGGCTATACAGAGTGAGTTCAAAACCAGCCTGAGCCACTAAGTAAGACCCAGTCTTGAAATAAAAGGTTTTAAATGTAATGTAGGAGTGGTTACAGGTAGTGATAGAACCCTGAGGCCCTTGATCCAGTACCTAGTGACTCCAAAAGAAGACAGCAGTTTCCTGTTTGAACCTTTCTACTTATATTTTCCTGTAAGCAGTCACCTAGCCAGGGTGATGTAATCTGCCTTTTCCTGCCTTTGTCCTTAGGAGCCAATGAAGTGCTTCTGGTGGTTGGGGGCTTCGGAAGCCAGCAGTCTCCTATTGATGTGGTAGAGAAGTATGACCCCAAGACACAGGAGTGGAGCTTTTTGCCAGTAAGTCGTGGTGGAACCATTTCCAGCAGAGTTGAAATGTCATTGGTTCCTGACACTAGCTCATATATGACCAGCTTTGAGAGTAGAAAAGCTTCAGAACAGAAGAATGCACGCCCCTTCCAGCCATGCTGTACAGGTTGTTTTGTGAGTGTGTCTACATATGTGGGCATGTCTGTGCCATTCCATGTGTGTGGAGGTCAGAGAATAATTTTCTTTTCTTTTTAAGATTTTTTTTTTTTTTAATTTTATGTATGTGAATACACTGTAGCTCTACACAGGGCTGTGAGCCTTCATGTGGTTGTTGGGAATTGAATTTTAGGACCTCTGCTCGCTCTGGTCAACTCTGCTCACTAATTCCCTGTTCAGTCTGGCCCAAAGATTTATTATTATGCATAAGTACACTATAGCTGCCTTCAGACACCCCAGAAGAGGGCATCAGGTCTCATTACAGGTGGTTGCTGGGATTTGAACTCAGGACCTTTGGAAGAGCAGACAGTGCTCTTACCCACTGAGCCATCTTGCCAGCTTCAGAGAATAATTTTCAAGAATCACATGTGGGTTATCAGCCTTAGCAGCAGACCCTTTACCCAACAAACTATCTTGCTGGTCCCCTTTGTGTATGTGTGTGTGTGTGTGTGTGTGTGTGTGTGTTTGTTTTGAGACATCTCACTGTGTATCACAGGCTCGCTTACTTCCTGAAACTGTCTTGCTGACACACACTGGCTGTGTAACCCTGGCTGGCCTCATGCTTACAGGCTTTCCTCACCTTCCTGAGCCAGGGTTACACACGGAGCCACCACACTTGGCTTGGTTTTTGAGATAAGATCTTGCTGTATAGCTCTGGCTGGCCTGATGCTCAATGTATAGCGCAGGCTGACCTTAAATTATGGCAGTCCTGCTTCAGGCTGACAAATGCTGGCATTATAGGCATGTGCAACCACCACACACAACTTAGTTTCTGACTATTCCGATTAGAAGTTCTCATTGTAGAAGTGTCAGTAACCATATATCAAATTTAGCTGCCACCACCATTTAGGCTGCACAGCTTATACCATTCATTGTTCAGGCTGTGCTAGATTGAACTTGGTTATGTTGAATCTAACTCCTGTTTGACTGAAAAAGTTAAGTCTCCTTTCAGTATTTCAGTACTGTACAATCAAGAACCATTTCTGAAAAGACATGGAAAAGCTTTGGACTGGTCTTATCCTTTAGGGTATTTCAGACCTGGCTCTAGGATTAGCTGTATGCCTGTACTTATGGAAAGATATTCAGTCTCTTAGTCCAGTGCCTTAGAGAAGACAGTAGAAAACCATGATGTCTTTTGTAAACTTCACAATGAGGCAGAAGGATTTCACTCTATAGGCAGTCACTGTCTAGCCCCTTCAGGATGAACTCCGGAGGGGTTTTCCGATGGCAGGGAAGAAGCAAAGAAGATTTAAAAAGAAGATTAAACCAGCCAGGCGTGGTGGCGCACGCCTTTATTCCCAGCACTCAGGAGGCAGAGGCAGGCAGATTTCTGAGTTTGAGGCCAACCTGGTCTACAAAGTGAGTTCCAGGACAGCCAGGACTACACAGAGGAAACCCTGTCTCGAAAAACCAAAAAAAAAAGAAAAAAAAGGAGATTAAACCAGTCAGGGTGCCGAAGGAGAGGTGGGGTTAGAGTGTGCCCATCTGAATGGTAATACTCCTCTTCTCTCCCAAATCCACAGAGTATCACTCGCAAGAGACGCTATGTAGCCTCAGTTTCCTTACATGATCGGATCTATGTAATTGGTGGCTACGATGGCCGTTCCCGCCTCAGTTCAGTGGAATGTCTAGACTATACAGCAGATGAAGATGGAGTGTGGTACTCTGTGGCCCCTATGAATGTGCGGCGAGGCCTTGCTGGAGCCACCACACTGGGAGGTAGGTTTGATAATAAACCATGTTTCATGTAGCTCTTCTACTGTTTTATTTGTTTGTTTTTTGTTTTTTTGTTTTTTGAGACAGGGTTTCCCTGTGTAGCTCTGGCTGTCCTGGAACTCACTCTGTAGACCAGGCTGGCCTCAAACTCAGAAATCCATCTGCCTCTGCCTCCTGAGTGCTGGGATTAAAGGCGTGCGCCACCACGCCCAGCTTCTTCTATGTTTTATAGGAACATAATTAAATGTCTCATTTCAAAGGCTCATTCTTGCTTTTAGAAATGTCTTTGTTTTTGTTTTTGTTTTTGTTTTTAAAGATTTATTTTATTTATTATATGTAAGTTCACTGTAGCTGTCTTCAGACACTCCAGAAGAGGGCGCCAGATCTCATTACGGATGGTTGTGAGCCACCATGTGGATGCTGGGATTTGAACTTATCACCTTCGGAAGAGCAGTCAGGTGCTCTTACCCGCTGAGCCATCTCACCAGCCCCAGCAATGTCTTTGTTAACAGAAACTATTCATTATTTGTAGACATTTCAATTTTGACTACAGAACTGGTAGTTCATGTTCCATTGTGCTATGTGGTAGTAGGCACAGATGATGTTTTATAAACTCCACATGGACAGTCCAAATGCCTTTAAGTATTCCTCTTTTGTTGTTGTTTGTCTTTCAAGACAGGGTTTCTCTGTGTAGCCATGGTTGCCCTTAAATTCCATTTGTAGACCAGGCTGGCCTTGAACTCAAAATCCACCTTCCTGTGCCTCTAGAGTGCTGAGATTTAAAGTGTGCACTACCACCACCCAACTCTTTTTTTAAGAATTTTTATTTTCGGGCTGGTGAGATGGCTCAGTGGGTAAGAGCACCCGACTGCTCTTCCGAAGGTGATAAGTTCAAATCCCAGCATCTACATGGTGGCTCACAATCATCCGTAACGAGATCTGGCGCCCTCTTCTGGAGTGTCCGAAGACAGCTACAGTGTACTTACATATAATAAATAAAAATAAAATAAAATTTAAAAAAAANATTTCCCTATGTAACTCATCCTTGTCTCAAACTTGGGCTTACAGGCATGGATGGGCTCTAAATGCTTGTTTGTACTGCCTTTCTTCCTTCTGAGACTTACGTGACTTACCATTTAAGGGGAAAATGCTCAGAATACAAAATATACATTTACAAGAATGTGCTTATGTAGCATTGAAAGACCCACAACCTGAGAACTCCCACGTTCTGACTCAGGAAAGGTGACACCCCAAATCACTCACGAGAAATGGTCTTGATGTAAATCACATGAGGCTTTATTCGGGGAAAGCCAGAGCTCTGGGGACGACTCGTATCCAGGAAGTGGGAAAAAGAGGACCCGGTTTTTATGGTCCCTCAAGAGGGAGAGAAGGAGGAGGAGAAGGGGATTTTCATGATTTAACAATATCTATTCTTTCTAAAGAAAAATGGGTACAAAAGAAAATGTCATGGATACAAGGAAGGTGGAATGGATACACAGAAGATTGTCACGCTCAGGTGCACAGGTGCAGAAGTGAAAATTTACCACAAACACTTGGCAGTGAGCTGTAGCAGTTGGCAAATAACATTCATTCAAAGAACAGTAGGGGCAAGCACACAGATTCAAGAAATGTTCAGGCTATTATGTTCAGCTATGTAAAGGCTTTCTGCTAATAGTAAAATCTCTTTTCCCAGTTTCAGGGTCTTTGTGACCTGTTACATTCTTCTCAGGATCTTTCAGTATTATACAGTACCATATGCAATTAATATACACTGTGGGAAATTTAAGAATAATAAAAAAAACAACTTGAAGAAATATAATAATTTGTTTGCTTGAAATAGCTCTGCCTTAACTTAGTCTGTTGCCAGGAATGGCCTTGAACTCCTGAACCTTCCAAGTGTTGTAATTACATTCATTCTGCAGTCCCTCTCCCCCCATCTTAACAATGGGTAATTTGTAGAGATAAAAGTTGTTAGAGATTTTTCATTCTTAATTTAACAGTCTATAATTTGTTCACTCTGAACAGATATGATTTATGTCTCTGGAGGCTTTGATGGAAGTAGGCGTCATACAAGTATGGAGCGGTATGACCCAAACATCGATCAGTGGAGTATGCTGGGAGATATGCAGACAGCTCGAGAAGGCGCAGGACTAGTAGTGGCTAGCGGAATAATCTACTGTCTAGGTATGAGCCTGGGATGGGGCTAGAGAGAGCTCAGTGGTTACAGTCTCTGGAGGGCAGAATTAAGTGCATATACTTGCATCAGCAAAAACTCTTACTTATTTCAATATATTGTCCATGAATAGGATTATATTTTTCTTGTAAGCAATACATAGGATGTTGCATATTCTCTGACCTGGACCTCTGGAAAAAATAGAACTGAAAGAATCAGTTAGCCGGGCGTGGTGGCACACGCCTTTAATCCCAGCACTTGGGAGGCAGAGGCAGGCGGATTTCTGAGTTTGAGGCCAGCCTGGTCTACAGAGTGAGTTCCAGGACAGCCAGGGCTACTCAGAGAAACCCTGTCTCAAAAAAAACCAAAAAAAAAAAAAAAAAAAAAAAAAAGAATCAGTTGATTTACTCACAGAAGGCCAACTAAAATGAGCCTGAGAATCTAACTTTCACTTTGGAATGTTCTCCACTTTGTCTTTCAGGAGGATATGATGGCTTGAATATATTAAATTCTGTTGAGAAATATGATCCCCATACAGGACACTGGACTAACGTTACACCTATGGCCACCAAGCGTTCTGGTAAGACCAAACCTATGAAGTGATGGTGTAATTACTGGGTGTGGTATCAGTAGGACAGAATTGTAGTTCTTACTTCACTGTAGACCCATTGTGAATGTGAGTCACAGTCCAGTCTCCTCCACCTCTGCCTTCCCGAAAATATTAGGATGAAGGAAGGTAGTTTAAACTTTGAGCTAGATTGTCCATTTGAGGACAGCGATTCCTTATTCTTTAGTACTTTTTTCTATTCTTGTAGTTTGAGCACTAGCCTCATTTTGTGTGCGCAGTACTTGTTAAATAAGTATTTTTCTACACAGACCTATTGAGGTCTGTGTCTTTGCTTTTTGTACTCTTTGGATGTTGATGTCTTGCTTTTTTAAAGACAGGGTTTCCCTGTGTAGTCCTGGCTGTCCTGGAACTCACTTTGTAGACCAGGCTGACCTTGAGCTCACAGATCCACCTATACCTGCTTCTGCCTCCTGAGTGCTGGGATTAAAGGCACACAGTGACAAACCTGGCTGGACTTTGTTTTGAGGGTCCTACTGTGCAGTCCTGGTCAGTGTACAAGTTGCTGTGAGGTGATCCTCCTACTTCTGGCTTCAAGTTATACCACTACATTGGTGATTGTTTTGTTTGTTTTTGTTTCTCTGTATAGTCCTGGCTGTCCCGGAACTAACTCTGTAGACCAGGCTGGCCTCGAACTAAGAAATATGCCTGCCTCTACCTCCCAAGTGCTAGGATCAAAGGCATGCACCACCACGCCCAGCTGATTAAGATATCACTATATGTAATATAGAGTTCACATTAACTTTAGACTCCAAGTAATCCCAGGATTGCACACATGTGACATATACCTGATAATAAATGGCAATAAGTATCACATAAAATCTCCAATGCCTAAAAATAATATATTTTTTTAATTCTAAATACTGCACACAGGGCTTTGCATGTACTAGGCAAGTACTCTATAATAGAGGTACATCCCAATAACAGCTGAGAGCTCTTAGTTGATGTAGGATGTAACAAGGAGCAAACACAGTGCTGTTCCAGCTAACTGCCTCTGAACAGAGATCACAGCAGAGCCATGGCTTGTTCCTCTCATTGTCTCTAACATGTTCCCTCCTGCTTTTAGTTTAGCCAACTGAAGAGAGATAGACTGTGAGTTAGTGAAAGCAGAGATGAAACACATGTCAGTCTTCTGCTAAAATTTCAGGTCCTAACCTAAGGGTTGTCCAATGCACGCACTGACATTTGCTGTATTCCACTATTGTAGTGCTTTTTTGTTGTTGTTGTTGTTGTTGTTGTTTTGGTTTTTCGAGACAGGGTTTCTCTGTATAGCCCTGGCTGTCTTGGAACTCACTCTGTAGACCAGGCTGGCCTCGTGGCCTCGAACTCAGAAATCCGCCTGCCTCTGCCTCCCGAGTGCTGGGATTAAAGGCGTGCGCCACCACGCCCTGCTCTCTTGTAGTGCTTTGACATGTCTGCACCCCTCATCTCCACAATGCAGCCATTAGCGACCGTGTTTGTTACTGGGTTCAGATGCTAGACTTACTGCCATTCATGTGCTGATGCTCTCTTTTCCCAGGTGCTGGAGTAGCCCTACTGAATGACCATATTTATGTGGTGGGGGGGTTTGATGGTACAGCCCACCTTTCTTCTGTTGAAGCTTATAACATTCGCACTGATTCCTGGACAACTGTTACAAGTATGACCACGCCACGATGCTATGTAGGGGCCACAGTGCTTCGAGGGAGACTCTATGCAATTGCAGGGTAAGGATTTTGAAAGTGGGCTAGAATCATGTATCCAAGGCAAGAATCCATTTGGGATGGAGGTGAAATATGTGTTGTGGGGAACAACCACTGGGGCTGTTTTTCATTCCCGTCCCAGTGTGGGGAGTGGGCCCTTACACATGTAGACAAGTGGTAGGACTTGTATGTAAAGGGATGAAGACCTCATTTCTTTCTTTGTTTTTTCCCATCAGATACGATGGGAATTCTCTGTTGAGCAGCATTGAGTGTTATGACCCTATCATCGACAGCTGGGAAGTAGTGGCCTCCATGGGAACTCAGCGTTGTGATGCTGGTGTGTGTGTTCTCCGAGAAAAGTAACTGTTATTTTAACACCAGCTGGAGCCAGTGACTATTCCAAGGAACAGTTTGTGGGAGAATCAAGGATCCTTTCCAGAATGTTTATTTCTCCTTGGTGCACAGGGTGGTTACAGGCACCAGTGCTGGGATGGTTGTACTTACTCGATGCACGCTCTCCTTTGCACTGGTAACCTTGCTCAGAAGCTGGGGAACAGGTACTCATGGGAAGAGAATGCGCGTTTGGATGTGGGAAGCCAGATCATGGCTCTGTGGTCTGACGAGCACTTTCTTACTGTTTCTAACTTACCATGTGCTTGGGAGGATGTATGTGTGTATGTTTGTATGGATGTAGGTTGTGCCTCATATATTGCAGAGAATTAAGGTGAGTATGGCCTGCTGGATGTGGGCAGTGTCCATCCTAAGTGATTGGAAGGATATCAGTTTATATAAGCTTGGTAAAATGAAAGTCTTTTTCCCTCAGAAGCAAAAATATCTTTTCTAAATACAGAGGTAGCTCAAGGCACCACAGTTCTTTGCTGTAGGAAAACAAGAAGAGATCACTGTTAAAATTTGAGAGGCCAAGAAGGAAGATTCATGCTGTCCTCACTTAGGAAGACATTGTTGGTGCAGAGATTTGAATAAGTGGCTGGAGCTGAATGGAATGTGGGTGAACCCAGAAGATCACTGAAGTGTAAATTGGAAGGCTGGAAAGGACATATTATTTGATTTCACAGTCTTTCTAATGTAAAATGTTGTACCATCTTGGCACTGGAGACTTGAGAGATTAACAGTGGAAAAGGTTAGAATAAGAGATGCTGTAAATGTGCAGAGTTCAATATACCTGTGGTAAACTAGAAATATCTGTGATTTTACAATTGTCTTAGTCCCTGCCAGGGCTCCTATAGCAGTGGCAGTATTGGTCTTTAAATGGGTGAAAAGACCATCTTCCTGGTGAATCAAGTGCTCCCTCCCGCGTTACTCTGCCTCCACACTATTTATTTGGGGATGGGGGGGTGGCTGCAGCCTAGTAGTTCAGGGACGTGATTACTGCCCTGTTGTTTAGGGCACACTTCCACTAAGGAGTGCTTAATACTGCTGTGTGTGGTACATTCAGTTTTCTTCTGCTAGATCTTCTGTACCTGTCTTTACAGTGTATTTTATTCATCCTGAAACAAAATAATCAAGGACAATTGAAAATCTTTTGTTAGTTTCTATACCTCTGTATAGAATGGAAGTTATAGGGGCTGGTGAGATGGCTCAGCGGGTAAGAGCACCCGACTGCTCTTCCGAAGGTGATAAGTTCAAATCCCAGCATCCACATGGTGGCTCACAACCATCCGTAACGAGATCTGGCGCCCTCTTCTGGAGTGTCTGAAGACAGCTACAGTGTACTTATATATAATAAATAAAATAAATCTTTAAAAAAAAAAAAGAATGGAAGTTATAGGCACCTCTGTGTCATGGTGAAACTCTTGAGTTACTGGTATAGCAAATAGGAGAATGTGGCAGCTTAAACAGGGCTACACTTTCCTTTTGCTCTGGAATCCCACTTTTCCTCTTTCCTTGAATTGTGTTTGTTGACAGAGTTGATTTCCTTTGTATTTTTTTAAGAAAACATTAAAAATGGACTCTCTCAAATGGCTTTAAGAGAATTTGTGGGTAGTGCTGCCTTCAGCAGACATGTTGAAGAACATCTAAGCTCAAGGTCTGTCATCTAACCTGTTTACCTTATGCCTGCCAACAAGCTCAACTGCTTCTCTGGAAGCATCAGTAAAACGTTTGCCCAAATTTGTTGGATTTATTGTCCTTTCACACTGTGAACCTACATGAAAAAGATACACGAGCGCATGAAGTGGGCGTGGTGGTGTACACCTGTAATCCCAGCACTCGGGAGGCAGAGGCAGCTGGATCTGTGAGTTTGAGCCAGCCTGGTCTCACAGAGTGAGCTCCAGGGCAGCCAGGGCTACACAGAGAAAGCCTGACTCAAAAAATGAAGAGCAAAACAAAAAGGTAAAGAAGCAGCCTTGAGCAGTTTAGCACACATGAATTTTAGGGGTTTTGTTACTCTAGTAGACTTTGCTTCAGTTAATGCCATGTGGTCATACAAATAGCTGTGTACAAGGCTTGCCACACAACTGAGATCTGGCTGTCCTGAAAACTTGATATGTAGACCAGGCTGGCATTGATCCTCTGCCTTCCCAGTGCTATTATTAAAGGTGTGCATCACCATTCCCAGCTAAAGCCACAAGTCTCTCTTGGTCTCAGAGCCAAGAGAAAGCAGAACAAGAGGATAAAGCTATTTGTCCTTAGCAGATGTATTGTGCCAGCTTATTGAACCACAGCCTGTGAAATGTGGTTCATTTATCTTAGAGAACCAGGGAAGGTTGGCGGGTAGGAGAAGAAAACACAAGAGAAAGGACTGATAAATAGCTTTCAGGCATCAGTGCTGATTTCTGAAATTTGGGCCATGTTCACAGTTCATGCAGTGAAGCCACCACTGAACAGTTACAGAAAACCAGATATAAAATTGATTCTTTAAATTTGCACAGCTTTACATGAAAAAAAAAATATGTTCATAAACAGAATTCCATTCATTTGCTCTTTCTTCATTAAAAAAAAAAGTAGGGGTTGGGGATTTAGCTCAGTGGTAGAGCGCTTGCCTAGCAAGCGCGAGGCCCTGGGTTTGGTCCTCAGCTCTGGAAAAAAAAAAAAAAGTCACCTGAGTACATGACTCATTTCTCATTTTCAGTCCTTCCCGGAAGAGTGAAATTTAGCATCAAACTACAAACAACCCCAGGGCTCTCCACATCATGAATATGTATGTGTATGTCTATGTAACCTATACACTCAGTTGTAGAGCCTATGAAGGCCAGACGGCCCCCAGAGCCTCTGAAGCTGGACTTTAAGTTTGTTGCCTTTGGAAGGGCAGTGTCTGCTCTTAAGTACTGAGCTGTCTTTTAGCATCTCCTTTGTGTGGTAGAGGCAGAGGATAGCTTCAGGTATTGTTCCTCAGGTACTATCCACCTTCTTTTTTTCTTGTTTTAACTTAGTAGGAGGGTAGCTATGTGTGTGTAGTCAGGACAATTCAGTAGAGTCAACTCTCAGACTTATGCAGGTTCCAGGGATCTGACTGCAGTTGCCAGCCTTGCGTATGCCATTGAGTCCCCAAATTTTCTAAATTTTGTCTTTACCCATCACTAGGAGTACAGACTAGTGCCAGCATGCCTGAATTGTTCTCATGTTTGTAAAGTAAGCTGTCATGGAACTCAGGATCAATCAGTTTCCTAGCCCTGGGAAACTATTTGTATGATCGCCATCTGAGTTCTACACAGTTCTGTCATAGTTAAATCCATTCGCTTATGAGGTAAGTAAGGTAAATGATGTCCTTAACCTTTACACTTTTCCCCCACTGTCTACTTTATCAGCAGCTCTTTCTGAAATTCAGATGTGGTTATCACAGTACTTAATATAGAGCCAATTTTTGGTAAATATTGATGTGTTTCAGTCCCCAAGTTCCATAGATTTCCATATCTTTACTATAGAGTTCAGTTTCCTTAACATGCATCAGATCATTGGTGCTGAGGGGCACATTCTACCATTCTGATCTGATTAGTAAAGTCTCTCAGCTGGGCAGTGGTGGAGCAGCCTTTAATCCCAGCACTTGGGAGGCAGAGAGGCAGAAAGGCAGAGGCAGGCGAATTTCTGAGTTCGAGGCCAGCCTGGTCTACAAAGTGAGTTCCAGAACAGCCAGGGCTATCGAGAGAAACCCTGTCTTGAAAAACCAACACCCCCCCCCCAAAAAAAGAAGTCGCTCTTTCTGAGGAAATAGGCTTCAGTCACTGGTTTGCAAACCATTCTTCAATTTGATCCTTTTTTTTTTTTTGTTTTTGTTTTGTTTTGTTTTTCGAGACATGGTTTCTCTGTATAGCCCTGGCTGTCCTGGAACTCACTCTGTAGACCAGGCTGGCCTCGAACTCAGAAATTCGCCTGCCTTTGCCTCTGTCTCCCAAGTGCTGGGATTAAAGGCTGCTCCACCACTGCCCGGCTTTAAATTTGATCCTTTTCTAGTGTACTGTACCCTGTGTCTGAAACCTTGCATTCCTGACAACCAAATGGTTAATTAAAATGATACCTACGGGTCATGGTTGAGTGCCAGCTGTTGACTGTTCTTTCAGAGAATCTGGGCTGGGTTCCTGGCACCCGTGTGGGAGGTTACAATAGTCAGTAACTCCAGTTCCAGACATCTGGTGCCCTCTTCTGGTCTCCACAGGCGTAAACACAATGCACTTACATGTAAGCCAAACACTTATAAAAAATATCTTTAAATAAATAAGTGGGCTGGAGAGATGGCTCAGTGGTTAAGAGCACTGACTGCTCTTTCAGAGGTCCTGAGTTCGATTCCCAGCAACCACATGGTGGCTCACAACCATCTGTAATAGAATCCAGTGCCCTCTTCTGATGTGACTGAAGACAGCTACAGTGTACTTACATATAAATAAATAAATTTAAAATAAATAAATAGATAGATAGATAGATAAACAAACGGTGGGTTAGCAGTGGTTGCGCGCATGCCTTTAATCTCAGCTGAGGTGGCCAGATCTGAGTTTGAGAACAACCAGGGCTACACGGAGCAAAACCCTGCCTTGAAAAACAGAGATAAAAGACCTAACATCCTAGACAGAGCTGTTTCCTAATCCATTTCTGAAATTGTTCTATTATATTTGAGTCTATAATCTCAGGTTACTATTCTCACATATGCAATGTCCATCATCATGTAATGTGGGACTAATAGGGGAGCAAGACTGCATTCTGGAACAGTAAGGTGGCTTAATCCCCTCGTTCTGATGTCCTATACACATTGCAAACCTTAGCCTTCTTCGTGCATTATGCCCGAGGGCAAACCATCTAAGGAAATGACTACGTTTTCAAAATTACTATAAGCAACGCTTTGCTACCTAATAAATGGCCACTATTAGCCTAGGCTTAATATTATCACACTTTTTGCAACACTAAATGTACTAAGCATTATACATACTTCTTACATAGGAAGCAATTGTTTTGTACCTAAATCTTGCTGAGGTTTGGCCTGACCTGAATTATCGCCATCTACTCATAAGGCAATGAAAATATCCCAAGAGTTAGTGGTAAGGTTAGCCATGGTGATTTGCTTAGGCCAATATTAAGGGAGCCTGGGTAACCAGGTATAATGAAAAAGGATTGTCACAAGTAACTCTGACACTTCCGTCCTGCAACAGATAAAGGCGCCTGCGCAATAGAGTACAGACGCCTGCGTAGAGGTACAGCGAGAGGCATGGGCACCCCGCCCCCACGGAGCCGCGCCAGCGTAGTTCCGGGTGAGCCAGTTCAGATCGCGCGTGCGCCGTTGTTGCTGATGCTGTGGCGGCGCGGCGATGGAACCCTGCGAGCTGCAGAACGAGCTCGTGTCAGCCGAGGGCCGGAACCGGAAAGCGGTGCTGTGCCAGCGTTGTGGTTCTCGGGTGCTGCAGCCAGGGACTGCTCTATTCTCTCGCCGGCAGGTAGGAAAGTGCTTGATCCTGCTTAGAATCGTGCTGTCCTGAGCGACCGAGCGGCTCCTGGCTGGTCCTGGTTCCCAGGTTTCCGGAGACCGCGCCCTTCTTCGCGCGTCCTAGCCCCGCCCTGCGTTGTGAGGCCCCGCCCACTGTCTGGGTTGGCGACTGGGACCCGGGTGTCCAGGCACCGTTGCCTGGTCCCCTAAGCTGTTCTCTCTCGCAGAGTCCTCCCTCAGAGGGTGGACCTGTCCTAGGCGGCCCACCCTCCCCCATGCCTTGGGTACCCTGCGCGAGCTAAGGGACGAACCCCGCTCCCTGCTTCCTGGAGCTCTGGCTAACCTGCTCAACTCCGCAGGTGTATCTCCAGCCACCACTCGGTGTCGCCCCAGGCCACCTAAGAATTACTGGATTCCCTTCCCACCATAGCTCTCACCCATCTTTCGGTCCCTACCTACTTCCTGTCTCATTTGCTGCTCCACAGAGGAGCTCCAGGATCGTTTGGTGGAGAGAATTCACACCAAGTGACTGCTAATACCCAACTTTCCTAAGCCCCGGGAGATACAGTTCCCAGGACGAGGCATTTCGAATAGATTTCGAAGGTTAACCATTCTTTTCGTGCAGTTAGGACTTTTTCTTTCTTTCTTTTTAAGATTTATTTATTTATTATATGTAAGTACCCTGTAGCTGTCTTCAGACACCCCAGAAGAGGGCATCAGATCTTATTACGGGTGGTTGTGAGCCACCATGTGGTTGCTGGGATTTGAACTCAGGACCTTCGGAAGAGCAGTCAGTGCTCTTAACCGCTGAGCCATCTCTCCAGCCCCATTATATGTAAGTACACTGTAGCTGTCCTCAGACACTCCAGAAGAGGGAGCCAGATCTCATTACGGATGGTTGTGAGCCACCATGTGGTTGCTGGGATTTGAACTTATCACCTTCGGAAGAGCAGTCGGGTGCTCTTACCCGCTGAGCCATCTCACCAGCCCCAGGACTTTTTTCATGTAGGATTGTGTGTGCGTATGAAAGGTTTATAAAGTTAAATTTTATTTAAAGTGAAAGAGAAAGCACACTCCTCATGAGAAGAGGTAATCTGGAATCTGAATCCTAAGGGTCCCCACCCCAAGCCCCACCCCGTGTGTGTGTGTGTGTGTGTGTGTGTGTGTGTGTGTGTGTGTGTGTTTGTTTGTGTTTGTTTGTTTGACAGGGTTTCCCTATTTAGCCTTGACTGGATTGGAACTTGCTCAGTAGACCAAGCTGGCCTCCAACTTAAGAGGTCCACCTGTCTAGCCCTGACTCCCCACTGCTGGGGATTAAAGGTATGAGCCACAGTAGGGTTTTTAAATAACTGTCTTAAACCACCATCACCCCAAAGAGAAAATTGAAAGGAAAAAAAAGTTTCTGGGCCTTTTTTTTTTTTTTAAGTGGATAGTACAAACTAAATCACTTTCAGACCCTCATTATAAATGGTTTGTAACAAGGTGGTGGAGAGTCGCGTACAGCAGTGTCTGCTCCAGGAGGGAAAGTGTCAGCGTGTCCCCCAGTCTGCGTGTTTCCCAGTCCGAGTGTTCTGATGTACTTGTCTGTAGAGTGGGTGGAAGTCCTTGTTTTAATCAGAATTACACAGACAGGAAGTAGAATTCTCCACTTGTTTTGCGAAGGGATAGAACCGAGACAGGGAATCGGATCCTGTTGAACCTCTGTGACCTTGAACTTGCTCCTGACCAAGTTGATGAGTAGGGAGATTTGGCACTGTGAGTACTATGCCTCCTATATGGGACAGTTCTTGTCCTTGAATGGCAGCTTGCCTGCTTGTGTAAACTGACAGAAACTTAAATGTTCCTGAAACGGTACGTGGTGACCTACGCCTATAATCTTAGCACTTAGGGCTACCCAGTGAGATCAAAGCTAAAAGGGGTACATAATGAGACCCTGTCTGTGAACTGAGTAACTCTTTTAAAAAGTCAAGACGTTTCTTAAAAGAAATTTTGTGTTAGTCAGGCGTGGTGGTGTACACCTTTAATCCTAGCACTCTGTGGGGTAGGCAGAGCTCACTGAGTTTGAGGGCATCCTGGTCGACATAGTAAGTTCCAGGACAGCCAAGACTATTACACAGAGACAAACTTATCTCAAAAGACCAAAGAAAGAAGAAAAAAAAAGATAGTTTATAGTTACAGTTTGTTTGTTTGTTTGTTTTAATATTTATTTATTTATTATATGTAAGTACACTGTAGCTGTCTTCAGACACTCCAGAAGAGGGCATCAGATTTTGTTAAGGATGGTTGTGAGCCACCATGTGGTTGCTGGGATTTGAACTCGGGACCTTCAGAAGAGCAGTCGGCGCTCTTAACCACTGAGCCATCTCGCCAGCCCCTATAGTTACAGTTTTTATTTCATGTGTTTTTTTGTTTTTTTTTTTGTTTTTTTTTTTTTCGTTTTTTCGAGACAGGGTTTCTCTGTATAGCCCTGGCTGTCCTGGAACTCACTTTGTAGACCAGGCTGGCCTCGAACTCAGAAATCCGCCTGCCTCTGCCTCCCGAGTGCTGGGATTAAAGGCGTGCGCCACCACGCCCGGCTTATTTCATGTGTTTTAAATTGATGTTTCATAGGAGGGAACCTGTAAGCAAATTAAACTGTATATTACATATCATATTTTGTTTCTCAACAGAGTACCTTTACAGAGAACAAACCATTTGGAACATACATATTTTTTATTTATTTTTATTTTTTATTTTATTTTTTTTCCCCCTTGTTCAGGTCAATCCCCGCTCGCTCCGCTCGACCCTGCTTGCTCCGGTTGGCTCCGCTCTGGCCAGCCCCGCTCACTCCACTCTCGTTGGCCCCACTCACTCCGGTCGGTCGGCTCCCCGCTCGCTCCAGCCATCCCTGTTCGGCCCTGCTAGCTCCGGCCACCCCCGCTCGCTCCAGTCGGTCTCTCCGGTCCAAGGATTTTTTTTTTTATTTTTTTTATTCTTCATAAGTACTCTGTAGCTGACTTCAGACTCACCAGAGGAGGGCGTCAGATCTCATTACAGGTGGTTGTAAGCCACCATGTGGTTGCTGGGATTTGAACTCATCACCTTCGGAAGAGCAGTCGGGTGCTCTTACCCACTGAGCCATCTCACCAGCCCCATACATATTTTTAAAACTGAATCCCTATAAAGTGTCAACATGGCTCTTTAGTCGTTCCTTGGATTGTTGAGAAATCACTGTGAGGCCAGTCTAGGCAAGCTGACGCTCCATCCTCTTAGGGATGTCCTTCCAGGAGGCAGGAGAAAAGTGTCTGAGTAGTCTAGTTCTCTCTGTAGACTGACCTCAATGTAGGAAAAAATTAAAAAACAAAGAGAAGATGCCCTTCCAGGCCTAGAGAGTTGGCTCAGTGGTTAAGTGTGCTGGCTGTTCTTGAAGTACATGTCAGGTGTCTCACAGTTCTTTGTTGCTCCAGTTGGTTGGATCCAGGGGATCCAGCATCTTTTTCCACCCTCTGCAGGCACCAGACATGGGTATGATACACACATGCAGGCAAAGCGCTCATAAAGTAAAAATAAATAAACCTTTAAGATTATAAAACCCAGTTGGGTGGTGGTGGCACACGCCTTTAATCCCAGCACTCAGGAGGCAGAGGCAGGTGGATTTCTGAGTTTGAGGCCAGCCTGGTCTACAGAGTGAGTTCCAGGACAGCCAGGACTATACAGAGAAACCCTGTCTCAACCAAACTAAAAAAAAAAAAAAAAAAAAAAAAGAAGTTCTTTCATCCCTTAAGAGAACCTGGAGAGAGACAGGGCATGAGGAGGTCTCCTTAGAGGTGGCCCATAGCATTTTCACCTGTAAGGTAGTCTAGTGTAGTCTCCGCATGGCAAGGCTATGAAAACCATCCCAGCATCGACATGATGCAGGGGCCAGTGATAACTCTGCTGTGCGTTTCATAGTCTAAGGCAGTATTTTCCACCTGGGAGTAAGGTTTTTCCCAAAGAGAAAAGTGTAGAGGCATACATAGATCTTTTCCGTGGTAAGAATTGGGAAGGGGTATTACGGACTTCAGTAGGCTGCTGCCTTGCATCATGGGATGCTGCCCCTCAGAGCTAAGAAGTCTTTGGCCCAATTTTTCAGAAAGTCTAAGTTCCAGGAACCCTAGACCCTACATTGCAAATATCTGGCACCTCTCCCACCTCAGTTGACCTCCTTTTGGTACCTTTTGCTACTTACACCATTAGACTGTGAGGGCCTGTGTCCTATCCACGTGTGTATCTTCTATACCAGGCTGTATACATAGTGAGAACTTAGGAGATAATTTGGGTGTTCATAAAAGCTATTAGTCTGGGGTGAGTAATGGATTATTATTGATATACTGAATCAGAATTTTATGGTTTTATTCCCCCACCTCCCCTTTTTAAAGTCAGAGTCTTATAAAGCCATGCCAGCCTTGAGTTCTCTGTGTGACTGAGGATGGTCTTGAACTTAACAATCCTCTGGCTTACAGGCATGGACCACTGCCCCAGTATGTTTTCCTGGGCATTGCACTTATGATAGACTTTATGCCTGCTTGACAAGAACTCTGCCAACTGAGCCACATCCCCAGCCCTAGCTCAGCTTTGATTGGTACCTTTACTCCTGTTTGCAGCATGCACTCTGTGTTTGTTTGTTTGTTTTTAGTCATAGAATCGGTTCCCCATAGAAAATATTCATACCGTACCATACTCACTCTCAGGACCAATTTCTGTCCTACGTCATTTCCTGTGAGTTGATGCAGGCCAGACCGGAAGCACTTGGAGAGAAGAGGGTTTGTGTGGTTGCCTGACTGATTATGGTTCATTAACTGAGGGCAGCCACGTCAGAAACTCAGGCATAGCAGAGACCTGAAACAGACCATGGACGGATGGTACTTGCTGCCTAGCTCTCAGCACCCCTGCCCCACCAACTCCCACAGAACAGCCCTCTATGCTCTGAGCACTCAATGGCTTTCCCAGCCCGACATTCCAAACCCTTCCACAGTCCTCCCCAAAACGTGGTGATCACAGCAATAGCCCACCCTCTGCTACGGACTTATGTCTTAGTTTGATTTGTGACTGTGGTAAACACAGCCTAAAGCCTTAGGAGGGAAATGTTCATTGTATCTTAGAGCTTACAGTCAGTCCATTGTGAGGGGAAGTCATGGCAGGAGGAAGGAGGCAGGACCCTGGAGGTGAGGCTATAGAGGAGAGCACCTCTGCAGGACCCTGGAGGTGAGGCTATGGAGAGCAGCTCTGCAGGACCCTGGAGGTGAGGCTATAGAGGAGAGGGCTCTGCAGGACCCTGGAGGTGAGGCTGTAGAGGAGAGCACCTCTGCAGGACCGTGGAGGTGAGGCTGTAGAGGAGAGTGGCTCTGCAGGACCCTGGAGGTGAGGCTGTAGAGGAGAGCGGCTCTGCCCCCATTGTTTTCTCAGCCTGCTTTTTATACAGCCCAGGACCATCTGCCTAGGGGGACACTACTTACAGTAGCCTCCCACATAAATGTCCCATCAAGAAGAATGCCCCACGATTTACCTGCAGGCCAATCTGATTGGGACATTTTCTCAATCAAATTTTTCTGTTCCAGGTGACTCTAGCTTGTGTCAGGTTGACAGAAAACACCCAGCATACTTTGGACCAGAACTGTTTCAGGATTCAGGGGTGGGATTTTGGGGGTGAGATGGAGAAACTTTTTGCAGTTACACAGTGAAGTATTTTAGGCTTGAGAGACAGATCTAAACCTGGGATTCTTTTGTTTCATATCCACCTTTCCACATAAACTGAAGCCGAGTTGATGTATTTTTGGTGAGCCTTTATTTTGCTTAGCTCCCATTCCATGACACTGAGAGTGGAGTTTTCTGCTCATGTCACGGCAGCGCTCTTAAAAGTTTCAAACACTGGGGCATCTCAGGCTGGATTTGGGAACTGAGGAATTCAGACTTTTCACAATCTTTTAAATGCTCTTAATTATGTATGTGCTTACGCTTGCATGTTTATGTGTACATATTATATGTATGCAGGAGCTCTTGGAGGTCAGAAGAGAGCTTTAAATGCCCTGAAAAGGTAATTACAGGAGGTTTTGAGCCACCTCATGGATTCTGGGAACCAAAACTGGATCCCCTGGAAGAGGAGTGTGTGCTCTTAAGCACTGAGCAATGTCTCCAGCCAGATTTCCTTCTTCTTCTTCTTCTTCTTTTTTTTTTTTTTTTTTGGTTTTTCAAGACAGGGTTTCTCTATAACCCTGGCTGTCCTGGAACTCACTCTGTAGACCAGGCAGGCCTCAAACTCAGAAATCCACCTGCCTCTGCCTCCCGAGTGCTGGGATTAAAGGCATGTGCCACCATTGCCCGGCCTCCAGCCAGATTTTTAATAATCTTAAAGTTGTTGAAAATAGTGACATTTCCTAATTTTAAATATAGTGTTTTAGAAACTGTTAAGTTTCCTTAGCCAGTACAGAGGTTCTGGAGCCATGGCAATGTGAGCCCTCCCTGTAAATGGGATTGAAAGGAGGACTGGGCCAGGAGCCACTCCATCTACAATGGAAAGGGCAGAGTGGTCAGAGCTTGCATAGGTGACGGAATGTGATAGGTTACTAAATGGGAGAAACCTTGCAGGGGTAAAGTGATGAGTTAATGAAGGAGCAGCTGGGAGCAAGAGGAGTATCTCTTCCCTCTCCAGGTCTGACAGTATAGACTGCTGGGCAGGGGCTGTGGTCTCACCCTGACCCTCACTCCTGTGCAGAGAAAAAGGAAAACTCCATGGAGTTTGGAAATTAGAAAAAAAGATGATGATATAGAAGAGAGATGTTTGATTGTAGGAAGGAAAGTTTAAACTCTCCTGGGGTAGAGAGAAGACGCAGTGCTTAGGGCACCTGTTGCTCTCCGCAGAGGACCTAAGTTCAGTTCCCAGCACCCACATGGTGCCTCACAACCACATGTAGCTCCATTTCCATGAGATCCAGTGCCTTCTTCTGACATCCACTGGCACCAGGCATGTGTATACATGAAATTCTAAACATACGAGAAAAGTGAATAGATCTAAAAAAAAAAAATTTAAGTGAAAATGTATTGGGTTAAGCATACTGGAGCAGAGAGCCTGACAGCAGTAACCATGAACAGTTTCTTATAAAACCACAAGCGTAGTTAACAAATGAGTGGCACTGTGTGTTATTTCCCCAGGGGAATGAAAACTTACCTTCATGACAAATGTGCAGTGAATGTGTGCAGCAGCTGCGTTCCTTATAGCTCCAACTGGAGACAGCACGGGTGTCTCGGTCGGTGAGGGGAGTACTAGTCAGGCGTAAACATAGACGAACTACACTTTGTTCTTTGTGTTTTTGTTTTGAGATAGCATCACATGTAATTCAGTTGGCCTCAAACTTGCTATGTAGTGGAGGGTGACCTTCAACTCCCCATCCTCCTGCCTCTACCTTCCAAGTGTTGTGATCATACCACCCCAGCCAGCTTGATAGAGACAGCTTGAATGAGTCTACAGAGAATTAGGCTGGTGAGAAAGCCAGTCCTCAACACTTAGCAGCTTTATGAATCTCTTTGTATAAGGTTCCCTCTCCATCCCACTCCTCTGTTTATTTGACACAGAGTCTCAGTGCTTGGAAGGCTGGCCTGCAGACTTGAACTTGAAGATCTCACTGCGTTGATCTTTCCTGGACTAGAGTGTACTATCATGAGGCCCCTCCCCCTCTGCTTGTGTGTGTGTGTGTGTGTGTGTGTGTGTGTGTGTGTGTGTTTAATGTGAGACAAGTCTCATGTAACCTACATTGGCTTTGACTGCCCCACCCACCCCCGTGTACCATGTAGTTGAGAAGATGACCTTGAATTCTCAATGTTCCTGCCTTCATCTAAGTGCTAGGAGTACAAGCATGGACCACCAAGCCTAGTTTATATTGTGCTGGGGACCGAACCTGGGGTTTTATGTATGCTAGACAAGGAGCTCTGTAAGATGATAGTTTGCTGCCACCTCAGCATCCCACCTAGCTGGGATTTTAGCTTTATACTTTGGGATTATACTTTGCCAGGCAGGTCTGTATAACTTTTTTTTTTTTTTTTTGAGACAGTCTTTTTTGTGTCGTCCAGACTGTCCTGGAACTCTTATGTAGACCAGGCAGGCTGTCCTCGAACTCACTGAGACCCACAAGCCTCTGCTTCCAGGGTGCTGGGATTAAAGGCTGCACCACTACACTTGGCCTGTATAACATTTTTGACAAGAGAACTTTTCAGAAATGAAGAATGAATGCATGGTTGCCAGTGGATGAGATTGACGGGCAAGGCATTGATGGATGGAGTTAGGACAGGGTAGCAGGGCCCTGTTCACTAGCCTACCTGTAATGATGAAAAAAATGGCATAGAAGTAAAGACGCAGGCAAATGAGCACAGTAAATGGAGAACCGAGGAGCCAGAGGAAAGAAGATGAGAGTTCAAGGCCACCCTGGGCAGGAAGACCTTAACTGAAAAACAGCAACAAAACTCAGGCAGCCCGGAAGATCTGGATGAGATCTCAGGGTTGTATCCTTGTTTTCTGGCTGTGAGCTGTGCAAGATGTTGCCTTCCAGGACTTAGGCTCAAGGAATTTGTGTTACTGTTGTTGTTGTTGTTGTTGTTGTTTTGTCTTTTGAGACAGGGCTTCACTGTGTATCCCTGGCTCTCTGGAACTAGCTAAGTAGACCAGGTTGCCTCTGCCTCCCAAGTACTGGGTTAAAAGGCTCTGTGCTGGGGCTGGTGAGATGGCTCAGCGGGTAAGAGCACCCGACAGCTCTTCCGAAGGTGATAAGTTCAAATCCCAGCAACCACATGGTGGCTCACAACCATCCTTAATGAGATCTGGCGCCCTCTTCTGGAGTGCCTGAAGACAGCTACAGTGTACTTACATATAATAAATAAAATAAATCTTTAAAAGAAAAAAAAAAAAAAAGGCTTTGTGCTACTTCTTAAAAGGTTTATGAGCTGGGCAGTGGTGGCTCATGCCTTTAATCCCAGCACTTGGGAGGCAGAGGCAGGCAAATTTCTGAGTTCAAGGCCAGCCTGGTCTACAGAGTGAATTCCAGGACAGCCTGGGCTACACAGAGAAACCCTGTCTCAAAAAAAAAAAAAAAAGATTTATTTATGCCTTCGTTTATGTGTGTGTGTGTGTGTGTGTGTGTGTGTGTGTGTGTGTTATGCATGTGTCTGCAAGTTCTAGCAGAGTCCAGAAGCAAGCATCAGATCACTTGGAGCTGGAGTACACAGAGGTATTTTTTTGTTTTGTTTTTTGTGAGACAGGGCCTCAATGTGTTGCTCTGACTGACCTTAAAGTTATCTACCTGCCTCTGCTGAGATTAAAGAAAGGCATATGCCACTATGCCCAGCTCCTTAGGTTATTTCTTAACACTAAATATGAACTTGTTGGGACAGTAAGTGAAACAGGCCAGTCAGAAAAGGCTGTGTTGTACAGGCCAATCGCACGGACATGAAATGTCTAGAGCTGCCTCTGTAGAGGACAGGGAGAGAGGCAGTTCCGTGGGAGCAGAGTTTCAGTTTGGGAAGATGAAGAAGCAGCTCTGGTGCTGGCTGTTGACTGTGGCAATACAGTCCTGTGAACATTCTTATGTACTGAACTGTACACAGAGAAATAGTGAGGACTGGGGAGGTGCCTCAGCACTTCAGAGGCCCTGGGTTTGGTTTCAGCACCCAGGTTGGGCAGCTCAAAACCCCTCTAACCAAAGCTCCAAGGGATCTGAGGGTTCTGACCTCCACAGGCAGGCACACAAGTGGCCTTCATTGACACAGATATACATATATGCATATAAATGATAAAAACACCAACCTTTAGGGGGAGGGTATAGGGGACTTTCATAGCATTTGAAATGTAAATGAAGAAATTTTCTAATTAAAAACAAACAAACAAACAAACAAAAAACCCCACCAACCTTTTAAAATGGTTAAATGGTCAATTGTAATTTTACCACCACACACATACACCAAAAAAACAACCAAACAAAAATCCCACACGAATCAAATCAAACATGAATCTTAGCTATGTAAAGTAGTATTGTTTTAATATTACTGCTGTTATGATTGTTCCTCCCCCCCCCAAAAAAAAAAAAAAAAAAAAAAAAAACAGGGTCTCTCCGGATGTCCTGGCATTCACTATGTCACTATGCAGACCAGGCCAGCCTTGTGCCAGCCACCTACCTCCACCTCCGGAGTTCTGGGATCAAAGGTGTGCGCCACTACATCTGGCTGTGATGATTAATCTTGTCAGTTTAACTGAGACACCTAGAGTAAATAGATTATCTCTGATTCTGATCTGTGAGGATTAGCTAGTGAGGGCTCTGGTTTAGCCCAGTGGTAAATTCAGAACTTGTGTAGACTGTGGGGCTTGTGTTTGGGCAGTATCTTGCCCTGCCTGGTATCTTGTTATTGGGGTACTCTGCTCCCTGTCGCCCATGATGATGGACTGAGATTGTAAACATTCCTTAATCTATTGCTCTTGCAGATGGCTCAGGATTGGTTCCCAGCACCCACATACTAGCTCACGATCATCTGTATCTCCAGTTTCAGAGGATCCGATGCCCTTTTCTGACCTCAGCAGGCACTGGTCACACACATGGTGCATATATGTACATACAGTCCAAACACTCATACCCACAAAAATAAATAAATAGGAGGAAGAGGAAGAAACTGAGCATGGTGATGCCATTAATCCCAGCATTCAGGAGACATAAGCAGGCAGACCTCTGGGCTTTAGGTTAACCTAGTTTACAGGGTGAGTTCAAGGTCAGTCAGCCTCATAGTAGACCCTGTCTCTATGACAAAAAAAAAAAGGAAAAAGGAGGGAAAAAGTATGTATGTGTTTTCCCTTTTAATCCCAATACTTAGGCAACTGTGAGACAGGATTATGACTTTTGACCAGCCAGGGATATAGCACGATGATGTCTCGAAAGGACTGTGGGTGGGAAGCAGGTGATAGGGCAGCAGCCATGCAGAGGAGCAGGCTTAGTAAGCTTTGCTGGCATTGCATTTTGCAGTAGAGAGTGTGCATGCTATACACACAGAGGAAATAAAAGTGGTTGCTTGTGTGCATATGCACACATGCACCAATTGCTTCCAGCATTGTAGACTGAGAAGATATGTAGGTTGAAGTTTGCAAGGTCTAGAGGGTAGGAGCTGGGGGTAGGATGGCTCAGATGTTAAGAGCACTTGTTCTTCCAAAAACCCATGAGTTAATTTCTCAGCACCCACGTCCAGTGGCTCACAATATCCTCAACTAGTTCCAGGTAATCTGATACCCCCTTCTGGCCTCCACAGGCTCCCCGAACATAAAATTGCATATACTTATATTCACACACAAATAAAAGTTTAAAAAATATCTTGGAGCCAGGCAGTGGTGGTGCACACCTTTAATCCCACATATATACATACATACACACACACACACATATATATATCTTGGAGATAACATGTCAAATTCTAAAGTTAGATTTTCTTTTTTCTTTTTTTTTTTTAAATAAATCCAATCCAGGTACAGATTCCTTAATGGAGAACAATAAACAAATCAGTGAGACATTTTTAGGGGATGGAGAGATGGATCAGCAAGTAACAGCACTTGCTGTTCCTACAAAGGACTCTTCTTGGAGTCCCAGCATTCATAGTGTGGCTCTCAACTAGCTATATCTCTAGTTCCAGGGGATCTAACAGGGACACATGTGATGCACATATATACATGCATACACAAAATCTAATATGACATTTTCAGAAAATGTGAGCATGGTATGAGGAAACTGATGGGTGTTATGAATTTCTTTATATCTTAATTATTTTCATCAGCACATACATGTGTCCAAATGTGGCAGACTGTGTACTCAGTGGTTCTCTCATTCATATATATATATATATATATATATATATATATATATATATATATATANACACACACACACACACACACACACGAGATAGGCAATAGGCAGTAAAGAATTCATTCAGACTGTGGGTCAGAGACTTCCTGAGGTTATGTTTGCGCTAAATACCAACCTCCAAGGGAACAGCCATGCCTTGTGTGCAGACGGAACCATCTTACAGTTTGTTGAGGAAGCAAGGCAGCCAGTGTGGCTGATACACATTGAAGTGAGGGGAAACTAGGCCATGGCGGGCTGAGGCCTCTGTGGACTCTGTGGACAGTGAAGCGGAAAAGCCAGCAGCTGAAGTGCCCCTCCATATCTCTTAAGACTCAGAGCAAACCCTCTGGTTCGCTTTCCCATCAGACCTTGCTGCTGAGCTTGGTGGTCATAAAGGAAAGAGTACACCGAAGCCGGCCTCACAGTGATGTAGTCAGAATAGAACATAGGGCCAGACTCAAACAAGCCTGAGCACTGTGTACTACCTGAGAGCTAAATACATCTGTTGCATGGGAAGTTGTGGGCTGTTGTAGCAGTTTGTGTAGAGTTGGGGAGAGGTTATAGGGGAGGGGCTTTAGAGGTATTCGACCGTGAAGAGGTCCTCATATGATTTGGCCTACAGTTGGCAAAGCATCCCAGGAAGGGAAGGAGTAGGCAGACAGAAGGACAGCTCTGAAAGCAGACATGTTGACTAGTGCTGTGTGGTTTATATGTACACAGGTGGATCAAAAACAAAACAGGGCAAGCCAGGCGTGCTTGGGGCAAGCCTTTAATCCGAGTCCTCAGGAGGCAGAGACAGATATCTGTGAATTAAAGACCAGCCAAGGAATGGAAGACTATGTCTCCAAATAATAATAATAATAATAATAATAATAATGATGATGATGATGATAGTAATAATCAGGGCAGGCACCGAAAGAGCAGCCAGCATCCTAGTGTGTGCCCTGACACGATGGCTGCTGTCTTTGTTATTTTCTCCCATCCCAGAAAGCTGCTACGCGTCAGGGTCCAGTGTGGGCACACGGTTGTGAGCTGTGACTGGAGCCAGTTCAGCTTTTATACCCTTATGTTCTCTCCCACTGCAGCTCTTCCTCCCCTCCATGAGAAAGAAGCCAGATCTGGCCGACGGCAGCAATCCTGATGGTGATCTCCTCCAGGAACACTGGCTGGTTAATGACATGTTCACCTTTGAGAACGTGGGCTTCACCAAGGACGTGGGCAACATCAAGTTTCTGGTCTGTGCAGACTGTGAGATTGGACCCATTGGCTGGCATTGCCTTGATGACAAGAACAGCTTCTATGTGGCCTTGGAACGAGTTTCCCACGAGTAACTGAGGGGCTAGGGACTTGGCTCCACCCTAGCTATAAAGCTCTCCCCACAAGAACCGACACTGGACCTGGTGTGTCAGCTGTGCTGGCAGACTTGTTGGTACTGATATAAATGATGAGCACTGGTGTTTGCCCTTGAACCTGCAGAGAGCCAGTCCTGCCTCTGTCGGGCCTCAGAGCATGCCTCCCACTTAGTCGTCTCTGTCGCACCATGTCCTAAAGCCCTTTCCCCTGTTTTGGAACATGGAAGAACATGCAAGTTCTCTACCTGTGTAGCCTGCTCCCTGGCACTCCGCCTCCACGCCTTGACCCAGGGCTCTCTTCTTCCTCTCAACAAGAGCAGCATTCATTTTTTTTTTAGCCATGATGAAAGGAAATAAGATGCTTACTCGCTAATAGTTGAAACTCTACCTTTTCTCATTCTAGAAGCCAAGTGTAATAGGGTGCACATCTGTAATCCTAGTTTTTGGGAGGTAGAGGCAGGAGGATCAGGAGTTCAAGGCCAACCTCAGCTACATAGCCTGGGCCAGGTGAGACACTGTCTCAGAAAACATAAAGTATACAAGTATTTGAGAGTTACCTCATTGTATGTGACCTACTTGTCCACAATAATTTATTCTTTTTTAAAAGTAAAACATTGGGCCGGGCGTGATGGCGCACGCCTTTAATCCCAGCACTCGGGAGGCACAGGCAGGTGGATTTCTGAGTTCGAGGCCAGCCGGGTCTACAAAGTGAGTTCCAGGACAGCCAGGGCTATACAGAGAAACCCTGTCTCGAAAAGCCAAAAAAAAAAAAAAAAGTAAAACATTTACAAATGTCAGTATTTAAACCTATTCAGAAACATTACTTTAGACATATTTTTAATTCTGTGCTAGAGAGCCCTTCTGTGTTGATAGTGGCATTTTATAGTGAAGATGAACGTGACCCTTCTTCCTCAAATCTTGGTCAGCTTTCTCTTTTTATTAGTTCCTTGCTACTTGAGTCTCTGTTGTCAACCCTAAGGGAACTCAGCCCTAGATGTGCACCAGGCTCTCTTGGAATCACAGTAGAGAGTGTACGATATACAAGAGGTCAGCCTCAGCCAGATAACACCTGGGTTACTTGAACAGACTTTTTTTAATGGCACTGCCACCATTCATTAAATATAGGTTGCAAGGGCCTCGGGATTTTTGTTCACTTGGACTTTCTATACCAACCCAGAATGCAAACCTTTTACACGGAGATTTCTATTGTTACAGGCTTGGTGTCACCTTTTCTTATTAGCCAACTTAAGTCTTCAACATGATTTCCAGTTACTATGTCATTTCTCTTCTGGAGTGACTTGGTAGCTTTAAAGGACTCTGTATAAACAGGTTCAAATACGTTGTCATCATCCCCTCCTCTGGGGGCCTACATTGAGATAAGTAGAGACCTTGTTATTCCTCGTAATGTCAGTGCTTAGCAAGTGGGGGCAGATCAAGAGTTCAGGGTTAGCCTCAGATACATATCGATTTCGAGGCCAGCCTGTACCACATGAGATCTTGTTTCAAATAAACAAACACATGGAAAAATCAACTAGTAGGAACTGGAAAAACATCTCACAGTCAAGAATCTTTGCTGCTCTTTCAGAGGACCTGAGTTCAGTACCCACCTCCCCAGCGGGAGGTTCACAGCTGCCAGTGTAACTCCAGTTGACGCACCTTCTGGTCCCTGCAGCTGCCTGCCCATGTGTGGTGCACATACAGACAAGCAGGTGCACACACACAAATAAGTAAATAAAAATTTTACAGATTAAACAAAAGTTTCTCCCTTGTCATCTGTTTTCTGGGTGTTCTTCCCTTGCTGAAGCTTTTGAAGGGCTCCCTCTTAAAGTCCCTCTTAACCATGTCTTGGGTGAGGTTTTACCAGCACCCTGCTCTCTTCCTTTCCTGCCCAGAGTCTGAATGGGCTGTAAGGTGCAAAGGAGAGACCATGATTTCCAGCAAATAGGCAAGCACTCCTGAATGTGGGGTTTGTAAGAAGACAACTGAGACTGACCCACCTGTCAGAAGGAACAACACAGAAGCCTCTAGGGACACTTAATTCTGCCTCCTTTTAAAAATCCCAGAAATAATACATGTTCATTGTATATCAGTGAAAGAATCAGTATGAAGTTCTAATTAACTCACAGTTCCATCAGCCAGAGCTTGCCAGTGGTGATGTGTATATCCTCAGTGTCTTTCTATGTGTATATGCAAATGTAGTTTTTAAAGCAAACATGAGATCATACTGTACTCCTTTATAACTTGCTTTCTGTGTAACAGCATAGGGAACATCTTCCTTGTCAGTATGCCCAGCCCTGCACACTCTTGCTAGTGTTCCATGGTGGTGCTGGCCTGTGCTGTCAGTGCTCCCCTTGCTAGTGCTCCATGGTGGTGCTGGCCTGTGCTGTCAGTGCTCCCCTTGCTAGTGCTCCATGGTGGTGCTGGCCTGTGCTGTCAGTGCTCCCCTTGCTAGTGTTCCATGGTGGTGCTGGCCTGTGCTGTCAGTGCTCCCCTTGCTAGTGTTCCATGGTGGTGCTGGCCTGTGCTGTCAGTGCTCCCCCTGCTAGTGTTCCATGGTGGTGCTGGCCTGTGCTGTCAGTGCTCCCCCTGCTAGTGCTCCATGGTGGTGCTGGCCTGTGCTGTCAGTGCTCCCCCTGCTAGTGCTCCATGGTGGTGCTGGCCTGTGCTGTCAGTGCTCCCCCTGCTAGTGCTCCATGGTGGTGCTGGCCTGTGCTGTCAGTGCTCCCCTTGCTAGTGCTCCATGGTGGTGCTGGCCTGTGCTGTCAGTGCTCCCCTGTTGTGTTGCCTGTAGTTGCTCATACCAGTGACATAGCAGCAAGGGCACTTAACTGTGCATCTCTGTCCTTGGTTCCTTGGCTTGAGTCACAGAAGCAGAACCTTGGGGCAGGCAGGCTGTCACAGCTTTGCTATATGGACACATTCTTCAAAGCAAACCCCGCCAGTGTCCCCACCCCCACCCACCTCAGCAGAAGGAAAGAACATTCATTTTCTGCTTCCCTGATAATAATAATACTAACCCTGGGTATTTTTTTTAATCATTAAAAAACATTTGCCACTTTCACTTTTAAGTGTCTTATTGTTTTATGTGCACTTCTGGTAAAAAGATTTTTATATTCCTGCTGGCCACGTTCTTTTTTTGTTTGTTCAGAGGGTGGTGGTGGGGGAGGTTGTTTGAGACAGGGTCTCCCTAAGTAGGCTTGGCCAACCCGAAACTTCCTGTATAGACCAAGCTGGCCTCGAACTCAGCCTGTTTCCTTTTTTGAGAAACTGCCAAACCTTGTTGACCCAGTGACCAAAAAAATCTTTAACTACTCTTCTGTGGTTTCAGTTTGATGTGAATGAAATAAAGTCATTTCAACAATGAGGTGGGAGTCCTGTCTGTCTTTGGGCAGAGAGCATGCATACTTTGTGAGAGCAGACGAAAGTGAGTCCTGAAGGAAGGTGCTTAGCTTGAGATCTCAAGTGTCTGACTCCTCACTCAGGACCTCTCTAAAACAATGTCACCTCTGCCATCTCTTCTTCCTCTCTGTCACAGGCTATCAAGTAATACTTGGAACTCCACTGCTCCTCACCTGAGGTGGCTAGAGGTGTCCAGATGTTGCTGCTGTGACTGTAGCATCCTGCACCTGCAGTATGCTGGTGTACAAGTCCTAGGTAGGGTACCTGTGTACCCTGTGCCTGCCTGTCTGGGTGTAATAAACAAAATCCCTTCAGTTCCTACTGGGGAGAGCAACTGAGTTTGCCTAAACCTATTTACTTCTACAAAATTGTCATTTCAAAAGTCAGAATCAAGCTGGAGCCATGGCTAAGTGGTTAAGAGTGCTTGCTACGGTTGCAGAGGGTCCAGATTCAGTTCACAGCAACCATATGGCAGCTCACAACTATAGACCAGTTCTGGTCTATACCAGACACCAGAATCTGACACCTCTGGCCCTCTTCTGGCCTCTTCCAGGACTAGGCATGAATGTGGTACACAGACATACATGCAGACAAAAAAACCTCATATACATAAAGTTTTAAAGAAAAATACCCACAGAATCAGTTGGACTTGGTAGCACATGGCCTTTAACAGCAGCACTTAGGAGGCAGAGGCCAGCCTGGTCTACATAGCAAGTGCTAGGCCAAATAGGAGTAAGACTCTGTCATTAAAAAAAAAAGAAAGGCTGGGCGTGGTGGCGCACGCCTTTAATCCCAGCACTCGGGAGGCAGAGGCAGGTGGATTTCTGAGTTCGAGGCCAGCCTGGTCTACAGAGTGAGTTCCAGGACAGCCAGAGCTATACAGAGAACCCTGTCTTGAAAAACGAACGAACGAACGAAAGAAAGAGAGAGAGAGAGAGAGAGAGAGAGAGAGAGAAAGAAAGAAAGAAAGAAAGAAAGAAAGAAAGAAAGAAAGAAAGAAAAAGGTGGGCAGTGGTGGTGCACGCCTTTAATCCCAGCACTTGGGAGGCAGAGGCAGGCAGATTTCTGAGTAGCCAGATTTCTGAGTTCGAGGCCAGCCTGGTCTACAAAGTGAGTTCCAGGACAGCCAGGACTATAAAGAGAAACCCTGTGTTGAAAAAAACAAAACAAAAAACAAAACAAAAACAAAAAAACAAGCCGGGCGTGGTGGCGCACGCCTTTAATCCCAGCACTCGGGAGGCAGAGGCAGGCGGATTTCTGAGTTCGAGGCCAGTCTGGTCTACAGAGTGAGTTCCAGGACAGCCAGGGCTACACAGAGAAACCCTGTCTCGAAAAACCAAAAAAAAACAAAAAAAAAAACAAAAAAAAGAGGGTTAGGCTGTTATTCTGTTAAGCGCTTATTCTGTAAAAGAAATGTTCTTCTCAAAGACTAGAAAATCAAGTCTTTCTCATCTGATCTCAGTAAGATGATGACAGGGAAAGGAAGTGGGTTCATGTGAGGCCCCATCTTACACTGCGGGTGTGTGTGCATTTGTAATTCACTCCTGTGACGCTTGTGCAGCCTGACCCTGGCTCAGAGTGGACAGGAAAGCGTGGCCCTGCTGCTCACGGTTTACCTTGACATTGAGGGGAAGGGGGGTGTCAGGTCTACAGAGGACAACTTGTAAGAGCTAGTTACCAGCCGGGCGGTGGTGGCACACGCCTTTAATCCCAGCACTTAGGAGGCAGAGGCAGGCAAATTTCTGAGTTCGAGGCCAGCCTGGTCTACAAAGTGAGTTCCAGGTCAGCCAGGGCTATACAGAGAAACCCTGACTCGAAAAACAAAAAAAAAAAAAAAAAAGTTAGTTATTACCTATACCTCATGGGTCTTAGGTATCAAACTGTCACTGGCCCAGTAGCAAAAGTTTGACAACTTGAGCTCAGTTCTGGAAACCTGGAGAGAACCAATTTCTTAAATTGTCCTCTGACTTCACGTGCCCTTCCCCTAGTCACACATACACATGATAATAAAATTAGGGTTTGTTTTTTGTTTTTTAAGAGAAGCTCTGAATATGGTTGCACATGACTTTAACCACAGCACTCTGCAGGCAGAAGCAAGCTGGTCACTAAATTAGAGGCCAGCCTGGTCTACATAGTGTGTTACCACAGCACTCTGGGGGCAGAAACAAGCTGGTCACTAAATTAGAAGCCAGCCTGGTCTACATGGTAAGTTACAGACCAACTGAAAGTATATACAAGGCCTTGTCTCAATAATATAGTAGTAGTAGTAGTAGTAGTAATAGTAGAATTAATAACAATAAATGAAAAAAAAGTGAGAGATAAAACTGTTAAGGTTTAGTCTTTTGCTTATATTGTAATTCTGGCCCCCATGGTCTGGTTGCCCCCAGGGATGGGAGAGTCTGCATCTAGACCCAAGTGACACTATGTGGCCTTGCCCCCCAAGTTATCTCTGATTCGTGAATAAAGAAGCCTACAGCCAATAGCTGGGCAGAAGAGAGATAGGCAGGGTCTTGGATTCCAGGGCTAGAGGTCAGAGGAGACCTTGAAGGGAGAGGAAGGAGAGAGAGAAGAAAGATGTTAGCTGGGCAGTGGTGGTGCACGCATTTAATCCCAGCACTTGGGAGGCAGAGTCAGGTGGATTTCTGAGTTTGAAGCCAGCCTGGTCTACAAAGTGAGTTCCAGGACAGCCAGGGCTACACAGAGAAACCCTGTCTAGAAAAATAAAAACAAAACAAAACAAAATGTCATGGGTCAAGAAAACATGACTGTGAGGCTTGCCAATTGGAGTTAAGAGCAGCCCAGGTGAATCATAGTAAGTAATGAGTGGGAGTTATCGACGGAAATAGATTTTAATAGCATAGAGAATAGATATCTGCCCAGTTCTAATGCTGATTAAGGCTTATTGTAAATAATAAAATGTGTGTGTCTTTTTTCCAGGCAGGTAGAATGGTCAAAGGCAGGGTAGAACTCCTGGATTGGGATTAAATATTTTCAACAGCATAAAACTTTTGATTGAAGGCCATTTAGTCAACATAACTAAATCCATCTGCCCCTAAGCGGCTTAGTTTTCACTGGTTAGAGGTAAATAAGTGTATCACAAAAGAGGGTTGTGCAGTTTCCATAAATGACATTACTGATGCTTCTTTTCTTTTTTTTTTTTTTCCCTTGTTCTGGTCAGCCCCGCTCGCTCTGCTCGACCCTGCTCGCTCCCGCCGGCTCTGCTCGCTCCGGCCAGCCCCATTCGCTCCCGGCCGCCCTCATACGGCCCGCTTAAGGCCCCTGCTTGTTCCAGCCAGCCCCGCTCGCTCAAGTCAGCCCTGCTCGCTCTGATCGGCTCCGCTTGCTCCGGTTGGCCCCACTCGTTCTGGGCGTCCCTGTTCTGCCCCACTCGCTCCGGACAGCCTCGCTTGCTCCGGTTGGTCTCTCCGGTCCAAGGAATTATTTCTTATTATTCTTCATAAGTACGCTGTAGCTGACTTCAGACGCACCAGAGGAGGGTGTCAGATCTTGTTACGGGTGGTTGTAAGCCACCGTGTGGTTGCTGGGATTTGAACTCATCACCTTCGGAAGAGCAGTCAGGTGCTCTAACCCGCTGAGCCATCTCATCAGCCCCTGATGCTTATTTTCTAATAACCTGTGGGCTATAGCCAACAAATCAGCAGGAAGAGAGGACTTTTTTTGTTTTGTTTTGTTTTGTTTTGTTTTTTTGAGACAGGGTTTCTCTGTATAGCCCTGGCTGTCCTGGAACTCACTTTGTAGACCAGGCTGGCCTCAAACTCAGAAATTTGCCTGCCTCTGCCTCCCAAGTGCTGGATTAAAGGTGTGTGCCACCACGCCCGGCTGAGAGGACATCTTTAATTGGCTGACTACTAGCAGGTGCAGTGAGTTCGAGGAAGAGATGACAATTTTGAGTGGATGGCTTTTTGTTGTTGTTGTTGAGAGAGGCTCTCCCAGGCTGGCCTCAGACTCATGTGACTAAGGATGACCTTGAATTTCCAGTCCTTCTGCCTTTACCTTGCAAACACAGGTACTGAGATACATCCCTAGCCAAAGCTTCCTTTTCATTTTCTTTTTGGGACAACACCTCACCATGTAGCCCCAGGCTGACCTGAGACTCTCCCTTCCTCCTGCTTCAGTCTCTAGTGCTGTGTTGACAGGCATGCTCTGTATGCTCAGAGTATAAGCTTTCTCTTTATCATTAGCATCCCTGACTTCAGTAGAGTACATTTGTGACTTTGTGAGGGGCAGTGACAGGTGCAAAAACACTTGAATGCTCATTCCTGAGCTCTCCCCGGTCCCTTCCCATATGCCTCCACTTTAGAACTGGCAGCCTCATTCATCCCAGTTCTTTAAAATCAAAGATCACTTTGCAGAATTTGAATTTAATCTATACACCTGGATTTTATATATACTGTATTTTAACCTCCTTGAGTCACGTGAAAACAAGCATTGATATTCAAAATGTTGCTGGACAGTTTCAAATAGCATGGTTAGTCTTATGGGAAAATGGTTGCAGGAATCCAAGCAGCAGCTGGTCTGAGGTCATAGTGACTGAATCTTCCTGTTCTCAGCAGAGAGTCATGACTGCAGAAAGTCTTCAAGCAATTCAAATGCCCAAGCTTGACTGCATAACTGCAATGAGAATTTAAGCAGGAAGTAATGACAGATGCCCTGGGCTCCTCTTGAATGTGCTACACAAACGTCGAAAGTAATCGGTGTGGGGTGAGATGTGCAATCATTTGATAAATACCAATTAACCCTCCTGAGTTAGTAAAGGGTCTAGTTTATAATTCATAGGCATTAAAACCCCATCTCAGCTAATAAGCAGCCTGGAGAGGGGGCCCTAGGCAGAGAACAATTATGCACTCACCCCCTGGGGGAAAAATAACATAGAAGTAACATCCATTACTACCTAAAACACTGGTCTCAGTTGTCTGAACAGGAACAGCTGCCCAGTCACCGACACCTGCACTATTATTTCACACACCTGTCTGCCCATCCTCGCAGCCCACCCCTCTCCATCTGGTCCCACCTTGCTAGTCACCAGGATCAGGCTCTCGCTGTCTCTCTTTGTGTCTCTGTCTCTCTCATTTTTTGATTCTTTTTTGTTGTTTTTGTTGTTTTCGAGACAGGATTTCTCTGTGTAGCCCTAGCTGTCCTCGAACTCACAGAAATCTGCCTGCCTCTACCTCCTGAGTGCTATGATAAAAAGCATGCGCCACCACACCTGGCTAAGACTTTAGGTTTGCCTACGTTTCAGGTTTTTTTTTTTTGGGGGGGGGTGTGTTTGTTTGTTTTTGTTTTTGGTTTTGGTTTTGGTTTTTTCGAGACAGGGTTTCTCTGTATAGCCCTGGTTGTTCTGGAACTCACTTTGTAGACCAGGCTGGCCTCGAACTCAGGTATCCACCTGCCTCTGCCTCCCAAGTGCTGGTATTAAAGGTGTGTGTCACCACCGCCAGGCTTGCCTACGTTTCGAATGAGCTCCGTGCTCTTACTGGGGTAAAGCCCCAAGAGAAAGACAGAAGGAAGGTGTGCCCCAAATATTGGATCTCTCCCACGGAACCCGTAGCTGAAGAGAAAGGCGGCCACAGGCCTTTACAAACTGCCCAATGACCGCCTTCGGCGACCCAGAATGCGGCCACCCTATAGCCGACAGGACCACCCTGGCTGCAGAGGTCCAGCGCCACACTTCGGGCTGTCGCCGCAGGCTTAATGAGAGCCCCTCTGTGGCACCGCGCGTCTGCGGTCCCCCGCGGACCTCACCTAGCAAGCGCTCGGTGATTGTGTTGTCTGCGGGGCGCAAGCTACACTGAAAGGTGGATTTCGGGGCGCGAACCTCGGACTGTTTGGCCTTGTGGGTCTGCAGCGACCTTGAAACCGCCTTTGCTCTGCTCTCCTCGCACAGGGACCTGGAGGCGTACTCTGTGGGCGCTGGGACAGGTTTCCCCGGTTTCCAGCTCGCCCCGCCTTGGAGTCTTTGTCTAGCCAGTGCCTCCACGGCAGGCTCACGCCCTTCGGTCTGGGAGCTACCCAGAGTTTCCGAACGTTCTGGTGCCTGGGAGACTAGAGCTCTTTGCTCTCAATTCTTTTGTGTTGAAAGACTTGGGTCCATCTGCTAAAACTGTAGGACAGGTCGCAGTAGCCCATCAGAATTTCCCGACCCCCCACCCCCCAAGTATGTTTCAATCACCCACACCCACTTAAAGGCTCTGAGGCTGTGTCAGAGGATAGTTCCTGCCTTTATAGAAGGTCCCTTCTGGGCGTGGGCGGTGCTTATCCCTGTCAAACCGATTCTCGGAGCCAAATAACTAGTTAGAAAGCTTCCTCCTTTCATGTGAACCAAACCAGTAACATTAGGATAGCTTTGTGGAACTTGGGAACAGTCCAATTTGCCATAAAAGACTTTGAAAAAGCACCAACATTACTTCAAATTGGTAAACACAATATTACAAATGATCCTAGCTTTTAAAAATAGATTCGTGCAAACTATGTAACATCGTGCCAAGTATTACATGCATCTAAATATGCCCAAATAACTAAAACACAGCTACATCGTCTCAAATGCTCGACAGTGAAATATTATTTTGTGTAATTTTGTGGCACTTTGGGGCTAGCTTGGCTGCTCTCATGTCCACTTATTCCAGCCGGGGATTGGAAAACTGTGACTTCCTATGTACCAGGGAAATGGTAACACCCTGTGAAGGCTTGGTTTGAACTTCTAGTCTGATAAAGAAGTAAATACAAAAGCACCCCAGAGACCTGAAGTTCTCTTTAAAGAATGAGGTGATAGTCCCTGGAGACTTTTCTAATGATTCTTCATCTCTGTTTGGCACTTTTTGTCCAAGACAGTGTGATCACAAATATAATACGAGAGTTAAAAGACTAACAAGGCTGAAGAGTTGGCTCAGGAGTTAAGAGCGCTAATTGCTCTTCGAGAGGTCCTGAGTTAAGTTCCCAGCATACACAGTGACTCACAACCATCTGTAATGGGATCTAGTGCCCTCTTCTGGTGTGACTAAAGACAGCTACAATGTACTCATATACATAAAATAAAAAAGACTTTAGGTGTATGCAATGATCCATGCCTTTGATCCCAGCACTCTGAAGGCAGAGGCAGGACTATGTGTGCAAGTCTGAGACCAGCCAGAGCTATAGAGTGAGGTCCTGTCTAAAGCCAAACCAGACCCTTTGTCCTCTGGAATGGGTATTGGGGTGAAGAATAGGGAGGCCTGGAGAGCTGCATCAGAGGCAGTTGCTATGAGTGTTGCTATGCAAGCCTGAGGACTTGAGTTCAGATCCCCATTATGTATGCATAGCATCTGCACTGTGGGGACTGTCCTGACTGGTTTTATGTCAACTTGACACAAGCTAGAGTCATCTGGAAGGAGGGAACCTCAACTGAAAAAAAAAATGATTTTATAAGATTCATGTGTGGGACATTTTCTTAATTGTGATGATGGGAGAGGGGCCAAGTCCATTGTGGGTAATGCCATCCCTAAGCTGGTAGTCCCTGATTCTATAAGAAAGCAGGCTGAGGGGCTGGAGAGATGGCTCAGCGGTTAAGAGCACTGACTGCTCTTCCAGAGGTCCTGAGTTCAATTCCCAGCAACCACATGGTGGCTCACAACCATCTGTAATGGGATCTGATGCACCCTTCTGGTTTGTGTCTGAGGACAGCAATAGTGTACTCCTGTAAATAAAAGTAAATAAATTAGCTGGGCGTGGTGGCACACGCCTTTAATCCCAGCACTCAGGAGTTAGAGGCAGGCGGATTTCTGAGTTCGAGGTCAGCCTGGTCTACAAAGTGAGTTCCAGGACAGCCAGGGCTATACAGAGAAACCCTGTCTCGAAAAACCAAACCAAACAAACAAACAAACAAAAAAAGTAAATAAATTAAAAAAGAAAGAAAGAAAGAAAGAAAGAAAGAAAGCAGGCTGAGCATGCCATGGGGAGCAAGCCAGTAAGCAATAGCCCTCCTTGGTCTCTGCATCAGTTTCTGCCTCCAGGTTCCTGTCCTGACTTCCTTCAATACTAAGATACAGAAGTGTAAGCCAAATAAACCCTTTTCTCCCCAACTTGCTGTCTGGTCATGGTATTTCATCAAAGCGGTTGAAACCTGAAAGCAGGGATGAAAAGAAAGGATTCCTGGGGCTTAGTAACTTCCAGTTTAGCTCCTGGCTCAGTAAGTGACAAACTGTCAAAGGAGCAGGGTAGTGAGGGATAGAACAGGATGCCTCATATCCTCTGGCTTCTTTATGGCCTCAGGTACAAGCATACCCATACATATGTGGGCATATACCATACATATATACACCAAACTCACACACACATACACACACACACACACACACACACAAAGTTTTAAAAAATGAGAAAATAAGCCAGGCAGTGGTGGTGCACTCCTGTAATCCCAGCACACGGGAGGCAGAGGCAGATGGATTTCTGAGTTCGAGGCCAGCCTGGTAAACAGAGTGAGTTCCAGGACAGCCAGGACTGCACAGAGAAACCCTGTCTCAGAGAGAGAGAGAGAGAGAGAGAGAGAGAGAGAGAGAAATGGGAGAGTCTCCACATTATACAATTTCCCTGAGTGAGGAGAGCTGAAGGTGTGGTACATCTTCCAGCCTCTTGTGTGACCCTTGAATGTGAAACCAGCCTGAGCTGACCTGTCTCTACTATAGGAGGCAGCAACAGGTGAGTGTTTTCAGAAGACTGGTTATAACTCCCTCAGTCCTCACTTGACTTTGGAATGTGGAGGAGACAGAGGTGCTACCATGGGGGAGACCTCTCCTAGGCCCAGAGCTGGAAGCTGGAACTCCAGGTAGATCTGTCCTGGCATACAGGACTCTCTGCACTTGCCAGAGACAACAGAGACACATGATGCAATGGGATTTGGTTGGTTTTGGCTTCCTCTAGTTCCTGTCCTGCAAGACCCAAGCATACTCACTGTCCTCTTAAGTGAAGGAGAGTGAGCTTCCGGAGGCTGTTGGTTTCCAAGTGTAGGAAGACTTAGAAAGAGAGCCCAGTCTTTGGAATTTCAAACCCAACAACACACAGCTTCAGCCTTGGGGTGAAGGGCTCTTCTTAAAATGGCCCTTCAGATCCCTCCCTGCTCCCCACATACAGCATGTCATGCTGCTCTGTTCCCCTACCAGTTTGAATGTATCCCCCATTCTCCTGACTAAGCCAGAGTCCAGATGGGTATCCCTGCGGACACAAAGGGCTCCATGGCCTGGACCTGGACATAGCCCATGACACACCATGCTGACAGGCAAGATCCTGGGTGCAGAAAGGATTCAGTCCTTCAACACCTTCTTCAGTAAGACAGTCTGGGAAACATATCCCCCAGGCTGTCTTTGTGGATCTGGAGCCTGCTGTCACAGCTGTGTGGGCAGCCCATATTTCTTGCCAGCCCCCAAATCAGTGGGAAGCCCTGCTTAGGGAGAAAACACTTAGAATGCAGGTGGTCCCTTGCCAAGAACAACACCAGAGCCTGAAGCCTATGGCTTTTGTCTGGAAGCTGAGCACTGGGGAGGGAGGAGCTAGGGAATGGGGGGGGGGCGCTGGGGGCAGGGGAAGTTCCTGTGCTTTGCTAAGAGGGGGATTAGTGGCTTGTTCTGCCTAGAAACCACCAGATGTTTGAGTCAAGGGTCAGACCTGGTATGCAGAAAGGAATGGGAGAGAATAAAAACTTAACCTTCTTTTTCTCCCCACTCGGGCTCTGAGGATAGTGCATGCAGCCCAAGGAGCTGGAGTTGAGAACATTCCTGACAGCCGCTTGCTTAGCTTTGACTGAAGTGAGCTCTTTAACAGGATGGACCTGTGTGAACTTGGCTGGTCCTGTCTTCTCTTCTGCATCTGAAGTGCTCCAGTTTCCTGACAACTGTACCCTTCCCCCACCTTTATGAAGCTGATGTTTTAGGTGTTGAACTGTGGGCTGGGTTTTCTGCTTTGTTTCTTTCTTTCTTTTTTTTTTTTTGGTTTTTCGAGACAGGGTTTCTCTGTATAGCCCTGGCTGTCCTGGAACTCACTTTGTAGACCAGGCTGGCCTTGAACTCAGAAATCCACCTGCCTCTGCCTCCCAAGTGCTGGGATTAAAGGTGGTCACCACCACCGCCTGGCTCTGCTTTATTTCTTACTCCATAGTAAAGCAAAATTCTTCTGAAGACTGATTTCCTTGCCGGGCAAAATGGAGTTCTAACAATCAGAAGAGATTTTTAGAACAGGCTCTCATGTAGCCCAGGCTAGCCTCAAAATCACTGTATAGCGAGGTTGACTTTGAACTCTTGATCTTCCTGCCTCTGTCTTCCATGGGCTAGAACTATATACATACACTGCCATGCCCAGCTAGAGAATGGAATGTTAATGATGCCTTAGACTCCTTCTCTGCTCCAATGGGAACTTGAATTTAGAAGTGGGTGGGTCCTCAGAAATCCGCATATCCAGACCTCTACTGTGCTGTTACCCTTAAACAGCGTCATCACAGCAAAGCTTGCAGAGCCTTGGGCACTCTCAGGAAATGAGATTAGACCCTTCTGCCTCTTCCTTTCTCCTTCCTCTCAAGATGAATTAGGAGCTGGCATTTGTGGGCAGCTCTTCCATGCTGAGCAGCAACTGTGCCCATGGGGGAGGAGCTCATCGATCTGGTCATGGAATGAATCTGAAAACTGGCACATGGAACCAGGTGGCCTTTGCACCGGCAGGAGGTCACTAGTCCTTAGCCCTCCCTTTCTGCCTTAGAAGATTACCATGAACAGGAAAAGGGAGAACCACGGACTGCATTGGTTACCGCAGACGTCATTCCGCTGTGCTTTACCCAGCTGTCCCCTAGGGGGAGCTCTGTGTCCTGCTTGGTGTTGGATTTAGGCTTGGAAGCTTGAATAACCGGCTCTACCCAGAGTTCCTGGAATCCCACTTCTCTTGGCTGCTTACTCGCTTGCCCAACTATCTGGTCCAAATCTTCTTTGAACCCTGATCTGTGTCTATCAGCCCTGCTTGTTGTTCTTGGACTCTGTAGATCCTCCAGCTGGGAGAGCCTCCTTTAGCTCTTAAATGCTTTTCCAGTTTGCTCCTTAGTCTGAGAGTGAGGCCAGCTGGAGCCAGTTCTTTGGCTCTAGTGCTCTACAGCGATGGTGTAGACATGGTCAGCCCTTCAGTAGAAACTGGGGCCTTTGGGTTCTGTGCTCCTCTCCTCAGAATGAAGGTAAAACAAAGCATCTCCTGGGCATTGTTGTTGTTGTTGTTTTTGTTTTTTTCATGACACGGTTTCTCTGTATAGCCCTAGATGTCCTGGAACTCACTCTGTAGACCAGGCTGGCCTCGAACTCAGAGATCCACCTGCCTCTGCTGCCCAAGTGCTGGGATTAAAGGCATGCGCCACCGCTGCCCGGCCTCCTGGGCTTTTTTTAGACCTTTCTCTCTCTCTCTCTCTCTCTTTTTTTTTTTTTTTTTTTTTTTTGGTTTTTCGAGACAGGGTTTCTCTGTATAGCCCTGTCCTGGAACTCACTTTGTAGACCAGGCTGGCCTCGAACTCAGAAATCTGTCTGCCTCTGCCTCCTGAGTGCTGGGATTAAAGGTGTGCGCCACCACGCCCGGCTTTTTTAGACCTTTCTTATACTGTCCTTATGTACATAATTGGTAGGTGGATGCCTTTCTGGCCCAATGAACACTATCAGAATTGCTAGGGTACTTGGTAAACCTGCAGGTTCTGAGGTTCCAGGGTGGGGTGGGATGTGTCGATCTGTCTAGAGTCAACTATCTCACCTGTCCTGTCTAGGTCACCTGTGCCAAGAACTCCAAGCCTCCTGTATTCTTTCTTCATCTCTATAGAGGTAAAGCAAAATGCTGCAAGATCATTGGGTGATGATGGGAGGTTTTTTGTTTTTTGGTTTTTTTTTGGTTTTTTTTTTTTTTGGTTTTTCGAGACAGGGTTTCTCTGTATAGCCCCAGCTGTCCTGGAACTCACTCTGTAGACCAGGCTGGCCTCGAACTCAGAAATCCGCCTGCCTCTGCCTCCCAAGTGCTGGCATTAAAGGCGTGCGCCACCACGCCCGGCAATGGGAGTTTTTATATCTTCATTGGTTTGGTTATATAATTTCTATTTCTTGTGTGGTTTGGTTATATAAGTATACAGGCTTGTCAAATCATTCGTTCTACATATAAAATATAGGAGTATAAACTATACTTCAAAATCTCTACTATGTGGAAGGGAATGAAAATGTATTTAGGTAATCACTGTATGAACAGTCAAGAGTTCCTTAAGAGAGAGGGGTTCTGGACAAAGGACATACCACCTGTATCCTTAACAGTGATGTCCCTTCTGTAGACAGAGCAGGACACTGTGCCAAAGAGCTTGCTGGCCTTCCAGCACCAGGAGGCAGCTCAGCTTAGGTTTTAACTCCCTGCTAACACAACACCACCTTTCTCTCAAGTAAAAAGTTGGGGTTTTTCTCTCTACCCAGCCCCTTAAGTATCCACAGCACTTGGAGAGGCATACGGCTCCATCTTTAAGTCCCAACACAACTCTGATGTCCTCAGGCTGGACCTTCATGGTAAACTACAAGGCCAGCTGTGACATCTGTCACTGTAGCTTGGACATTGAGCACTTGACCTACAACAGGTTCATCGGCCAGGTCATTTCTGCCATTGCCAATTCCCGGTATTTGATGGTGCCCTCAGTGTGGACCTTTTGGGGTTCCAGGTCATTTTGATACCCTGCCCTAGTGGCATATTTTTTTTAGTATTTTATTGGGTTCTTATATCTCTACCTCCCTTCTAACATTTATTCCACCCTAATCCCTTCTGACCCCCAACACCAGGTAGGAGAGAAAGATGGTTAGAGGGGAAAGGGGCTGTAGATGTCTTTAAGCCAACAAAATAGACTACTTCCTGCTGATTAGGGACGTTAAGTTTCTTGGCGCAAGTCCAATCTTTGTCATCAGGATATCTCCAACTTCTTGCCAAACGTCAACAGCAGCAGCCTCTTTCCAGAGTGCTCTGGCCCTTCCTGGGGCTCTGGGATTTGTACCTTCTCCAGAGTCCCCAGCATTGAACTGTATGCAGCTGGCAAAAATCACGCCCCTGCTAGTTCACAAGGCATAACATAATCAATCACCTGCTGTGAAGCAGCCTCTTATCCCACACCTGGGATTAAAATGAAAACATAGTCACATAACATAACTGGGTTTTTAAAGAAACCAGAATTCGCAGTGCCTGGATCCAGTTTCCACTGATGGCATCTGTCCCAGCTGAGAAGACCCACCCTAAGCAGCTCTGTGTCAAAGATCAGTGAGCTTTGAACTTTCTAATCAAGCATGGCGAGTACATGGCCTGCCATCGGCTACACCGTGGAAACTTAGTGCCTGTGAATGGGCAAGCTGCTATTGCTGCTGACAAGTCCAAGGGTAACATCCAGTTTGTAAACTGGTGTCCCACAGGGTTCAAGGCAAGTGGAAGGTGAAGAGAAAGATTAGCACATAACCTGTGTGGTTCCTAGGAGACATTCCAGGAGACATAAATGCACTAGGAATGGAAAGGATAGGGCAGGTAACCCTCGATTTGCCTGAGAACTGAGGCATATGGCCAGAAGCCAAAGGAGTGGCTTCCTTGTTCAGATATACCAGGGCAGGACCATAATAGGGCTCACCATCTGAGGGGAATTGCTTCCCACCTCCACAGTGTCTTGCTAAGTAGATCACTCTAACCAGGAGCTTGAGCTCCTCCTGTTGCAGCCTCCTAGGTGCTGAAATTGTACATGTACATCGCACATCTGGCTCAGAGACCACTTTGGGACATACAGAAAAGCCTTCATCAGATTAGAGGATGCAGAAGTCAGAAGGCTTCTTGTGATCTGCACTTGTAAATACTGTCATTTCCTCTTGTAGTAATAAACGTATTTAATCTCCACCTGTGACCCGCCCCATTTCTAGGGTGCTGGCATTGTTTTATGGGGTTTTTACTCTAGAACAGTGGTTCTCAACCTTCCTAATGCTGCAGGCCTTTTCTTTTGTTTGTTTGTTTGTTTGTTTGTTTGTTTTTTCGAGACAGGGTTTCTCTGTATAGCCCTGGCTGTCCTGGAACTCACTTTGTAGACCAGGCTGGCCTCGAACTCAGAAATCCGCCTGCCTCTGCCTCCCAAGTGCTGGGATTAAAGGCATGCGCCACCACTGCCCAGCGCTGCAGGCCTTTTCTATAGTTCCTCATGTTGTGGAGATCCCGCCCCCCCAACCATAAAATTATTTTCATTGCTGTTTTACAACTAATTTTATTACTGTTATAAGTTATAATGTAAATATCTGATATGCAGGATATCTGACATGGGACCCCTCTAGGGGTCTCAACCTACAGGTTAAGAACCACTGCTCTAGTGTAAGACTAGAAAAATTAAACATGGCGGTGGTGACATTAGAAAGCATACTCTGGGGGCTGGAGAGATGGGATGGCTCAGTGGTTGAGAGCACTGGCTATTCTTCCAGAGGTCCTGAGTTAAATTCCCAGCAACCACACAGTGGCTCACAACCATCTGTAATGATATACAGGTATACATACAGATAGAACACTCATGAACATAAAATAAATAAATAAATAAATCTTTTAAAAAAAGAGCATGCTCTGTCTTCTGTGCTGTCACACTGCATGAAGGTGACCACAAGGGACGGGAGGCAAGGAGGCCTGGGCCCCTGGACTTACAGATCATAGTTATTTGCTGACTTAAGGAGTGTTCTGTAGTTCAGACTGCAAAGCAGGGAGCATCTTGGGATACAGCTGTTGTCATTCCCACATTAGGAAAGGTTTAGCTGCTCTGAGGAAGAATCACTGCCTTTTGGAACTGGTGAACTTGCTGCCCTCAATGGCACTGGCTGGAAGTGACTATTTTGTTTAGAAGGGGAAACAACCTTGATTATGATATTTATTTATGTTTAGTGTCGCTCCAGCCTGCTCCGCTCGCTCTGGCCAGCCCTGCTCGCTCCGGCCATTCCCATTCGCCCTGCTTGCGCTGGACAGCCCTGCTTGCTTTGGTCGGCCCTGCTCACTCCGGTTGGTCTCTCTGGTCCAAGGATTCGTTTATTATTATTCTTCATAAGTACACTGTAGCTGACTTTAGACGCACCAGAGGAGGGCGTCAGTTCTCATGGTTGTAAGCCACCATGTGGTTGCTGGGATTTGAACTCATCACCTTCAGAAGAGCAGTCAGGTGCTCTTACCTGCTGAGCCATCTCAACATCCCCCGTGTTTTTATGTTTAATTTGTATTTACTTTTTAAAAGTATTTTGCTCTTTTTAATTGTGTGTGTGTGTGTGTGTGTGTGTGTGTGTGTGTCTGTGTGTGTGTGTGTCTGTGTGTCTGTGTGGGAGTGTGTGCACATGAATACAGGGGCCGGAGGAGGCCAGAGGCTTTAGATCCCATGGAACTGGAGTTACAGGCTGTGGTTAGTCATCCTGTCAGAGTTGGGAGTGGCCTGGGTCTTCTGCAAGAGCAGTAAGCTTCCAACCACTGAGCCCTCTCTGTAGCTCCACAGCCATTCTTGTTTGTTTGTTTGTATGTTTGTTTGTTGAAGACTGAGTTTCTCTGTGTCGTCCTGGCTGCCCTAGAACTCACTCTGTAAACCAGCCTGGGCATGAACTCTCAGAGATCAACCTATCTCTGCCTCTCTAGTGCTGGGATTAAAGGTGTGTGCCACCACTGCCCGGCTCCACATCCATTTTTATACCTAGCAAAATTAATAATACTTCCCCACATAAGGGGATACCAAATAAAAGCATCAAATGAGGACTGATGAGGTGGTTTGACAAGGGAAAAGCACACTGCCTGTCAAGCCTGAGGGCCTGAGCATGATCCCTTGGAACCCACAGAGGGGGAAGAGAACTGACACTGGCAAGTTGTTCTCTGACATGCATGCTGTGGCATGTACACACACACACACACTCATGTACACACACACATGTGCATGCACATATGCATGCACACATACACACAGGCACACATATGCATGCACACACACACTAAGATTTTTTTTTTTTTTTTTTTTTTGGTTTTTCGAGACAGGGTTTCTCTGTGTATCCCTAGCTGTCCTGGAACTCACTTTGTAGACCAGGCTGGCCACGAACTCAGAAATCCGCCTGCCTCTGGTTTTTTTTTTTTTTTTTTTTTTAGAATACCAAATAAGTATTCAAACTTTCCCAGTTGTCCCTGTTTGTTTAAGGGTGTCCTGGAGCTTAGGACCCTAAGCCCTACCCTGGCTAGTGCTGGAATTACAGGATTATTTCTTTCTTATGCTGTTTTTCTTGTTTAGTGTGTGTCTGTGAGAGTTTATGTGCACGAGCATAACTCTGGTCTTTGAACCTGGTGGCAGCCCTTACCTGCTGAGATAGCTCACCAGCCCCTGGAATTACAGGTTTCTGTCACCGCGCCCTGTTTCCTTGTTCCTTCAAGGTGGGAAAATGCCAGATATCAAGCAATTGTCCTTTCCCCAGTTCTGAGATCTTTTGTTTTGGTTTGTCTTTTTTTGAGACAGGGTTTCTCTGTATAGCCCTGGCTGTCCTGAAACTCACTCTGTAGACCAGGCTGGCCTCGAACTCAGAAATCCACCTGCCTCTGCCTCCCGAGTGCTGGGATTAAAGGCGTGCGCCACCACGCCCGGCTAAGCCTACATTTTTAACCTAGCCTTCGCCCACATGGCCAAGAGAGGGCAGTAGAGGTCGATCTCACAAGCTACCTGCTGAGGCCATCTTAAAATGCAAAGTTCCACCCCAATGCTTTACTAGAGAGGCAAAGAATCCAGCATGCGGGATGCCAAAAGAAAGTCTTTTGGCCATAAACATATGAAGTGACTTTTTTTAAAGTTCTTTTTGACAGAAAATTAAAATCTTATGAGGATTTCTAGGAAACTTGTTTTAGAGGCTAGCCGTGTCTGAACACATGGTCTTAGACATCCATGTATTAGTAGCTAGAGACTAATAGCCCATGTCAGGAAGGCTTCTGTTTCATGATGTACGGGACCAGCCCACTGTGCCAGGCACGGGTGGCTGACGTAGAGAACCTTCTAGGGGACAGATTCTGCTCTAAGTAAGACCACTGAGCAGAACCCAGCCCAGCCCCAGTCCCAACCAGAAGAGTGGAAACCCTTAATACTCCTAACCTACTCTGATGACACTGTTCATGCCTCTGCTATTTGGGGTGGGTAGATTCTTGTTGGTGTTAGTTCTGGGGTGACACTGTTCATGCTTCTGCTATTTGGGGTGGGTAATTCTTGTTGGTAGTTGGTTTTGTTTGGCTTTTGATACAGGCCTCTCTAGAGCCTATGTTGATCTCGAACTCATGAGCTTTCTGTCCTGCCTCTCTCTGGTGCTGTGCTAGGGAAGTCCTGCTGTGCCTGGCTCTGGGCAGATTTTAAGCACTAATGTACTTTGAAGTTCCCTGGGAATGTCACTTGTGGCCTTGCTTTGTGTTTAGGAGAATAGGACTATCATCCACGGAGAGACAGATTACCTGTAATCAGCCTTGCCTGATCAACCCCCAGAAGGGTTTTGCTGAAACCATAGTCCAGAACTTAGGTCTATAGACTTGACCTCCATGGAAGAGCTATGTAAACAGCTGTTTGCACTGAATTAGATCTGTGGACCTGCTTAAATGACATATGTTAGCACCAGAACACTCCAATTCCCGCCTATGTGACCCTTAACCTGCGTAGCCAGGACAACGACCTTCAATCCCACAATCCACTTGGCTCAGTCTCCACCCTCAATGGTGTGACCTCATTTTCCGTATAAATTAGGAAGTCACCTCCTCCTCGCTCTTCTCTCCCCCTCTGTCTCTCTTTCTCCTCTTCTCTGCACCCCCTACCCGCTCAATAAACCTCTTCCACGTGGAACCACCTTGGCCTGGTCTGCTGCTTGGTTAATCTGCCCAAAACATATACAGATATGATATTTTTCATATCAACATTCCCTGAAGCTGACTCTACTTCCTATCTTCCAGTGTTTGGAGTTGTGAGTGGAGGGATCTGACAGTCTCTTCCTTGGCTCTGTCCTCTCTGTTCCCTATCAACCCAACCTCCAACTCAGGGCTCTCAGCCTATGCTACTCAGTCTTCTTGAATCTGATGGCCCAGATGGCTTTGAGCTTGTGTCTTTCTGATTCATGTTCCCTTTTCCCATTTTAAACAGCACCAGTTCCCACTGCTATACCTTGGCTCTACAACTATATCTATGGTTAGCCCTCTATTGGGGAATATTTTCCTCCAAAGCTGTTTCTGACAGCCAACCCGGTTCTTCCACTGCTCCTAGGGCTGGGACCAGAAGGATAGTTTCCATACAGGAGGGGAAAGAGGTTAGACAAAGCTGCCTTATCAAAGTACCTAGAAATGACGCCGTGTTAGAGTTTTACTGCTGTAAACAGACACCATGACCAAGGCAAGCAACTCTTGTAAGGACATTTAATTAAGGCTGGCTTACAGGTTCAGAAGTTCAGTCCATTATCATCAAGGTAGGAACATGGCATCATCGAGGCAGGTATAGTGCAGGAGAATCTGAGAGTTCTGCACCTTCATCTGAAGGCTGCTAGCAGAATACTAGCTTCCAGGCAGCTAGGATGAGGGTCTTAAAGCCCATGCCAACAGTGACATGCCTACTCCAACAAGGCCACACTTCCTAATAGTGCCACTCCCTGGGCCAAGTATATTCAAACCACCATAGATACAGATCCATTCATCTGTGCTGCCTGTATCTCCATGGACAAATGGGTGAGATGGCATTTTCTTCCTTCCTTTCCCTCTCTCTAGGTACATAAATTCATTCGCAGCTTCTAGAAGTTCCTATCACAAAAAAGACCACGCCTCCCACATGCTGTCCCAGGCAACAGGAAGGAGAGAATCCAGTGAGGACTGGACACCTAACCTCAGTACCCTTTGTGATGAGTTCCCTACAATGTAAGTCGGTTATAGGTGCAAGGAGCAAGCTAGAGCACGCTCTGTGATAAACCAGCTGCCACCCGGTTAAACAAGGAAACGGGGTCATGACACACAGCCAAATAAAGAGGCAGGGTTATTACATACAGATAAACAGAGAGGCAGGGTTTAGGGTGTACAGCTGGATCAAGGAGGCAGGGTAGACTTATCTCGGGAGAAGCAGCCTCTGCAGGGAAACAGTCTTCAGGCCTGAGATATCCATGGAAGAGAAAGGTTCAGTGGGCATAATTCTACACACAATCAACACCTACACATGGACTACAGGGAAGGCTTGGCCTTCGCTCTCTGGGTCAGAGACTAAGGTCCTGGACATGGTTGTGTCTATGCCAGTAATACACATTCACTAAGGATGTCACAGAATCCGGGCTCTCTACGCTCTTCCACAACCTCATAACCTCCTAACTTTCTTTTTGAGGGGAGTGGGAATTGACTTTTCTGATATGGGGGTCTCATGTAGTCCAGGCCAGACTTGAGGTCACTGTCTAGGGAAGGATGACCCTGACTTCTGATTGTCCTGACTCTGCACCTCGAGCTCCACTCTGTTTTTTCACACATTAAAGTAAGCAGGAGCCAGGCGTGGGGGTGCACGCCTTTAATCCCAGCACTCGGGAGGCACAGGCAGGCGGATTTCTGAGTTCGAGGCCAGCCTGGTCTACAGAGTGAGTTCCAGGACAGCCAGGGCTATGCAGAGAAACCCTGTCTCCAAAAAAAAAAAAAAGTTGTATCTGAGCCAGGTATGGTGGTGTATGTCTTTAATAACAGCAGAGGCAGGAAGATCTCTAAGAGTTCAAGGAAAGTGAAGGCTGTTACACAGAGAAACCCTGTCTCAAAAAAACCCAACATAGATGGATGGATAGATAGATAGATAGATAGATAGATAGATAGATAGATAGTTGCGTCTGAAGGGCTGGAGAGTTGGCTCAGTCACTGGATAAGAGCACTTGTCCTGGGGCTGGTGAGATGGCTCAGCGGGTAAGAGCATCCGACTGCTCTTCCGAAGGTGATAAGTTCAAATCCCAGCAACCACATGGTGGCTCACAACCATCCGTAACGAGATCTGGCGCCCTCTTCTGGAGTGTCTGAAGACAGCTACAGTATAATTACATATAATAAATAAAATAAA
>LR753369.1:625784-842964 GCA_902729485.2 Mus minutoides | reverse complement strand
ATTCATTCGCAGCTTCTAGAAGTTCCTATCACAAAAAAGACCACGCCTCCCACATGCTGTCCCAGGCAACAGGAAGGAGAGAATCCAGTGAGGACTGGACACCTAACCTCAGTACCCTTTGTGATGAGTTCCCTACAATGTAAGTCGGTTATAGGTGCAAGGAGCAAGCTAGAGCACGCTCTGTGATAAACCAGCTGCCGCCCGGTTAAACAAGGAAACGGGGTCATGACACACAGCCAAATAAAGAGGCATTGTTATTACATACGGATAAACAGAGAGGCAGGGTTTAGGGTGTACAGCTGGATCAAGGAGGCAGGGTAGACTTATCTCGGGAGAAGCAGCCTCTGCAGGGAAACAGTCTTCAGGCCTGAGATATCCATGGAAGAGAAAGGTTCAGTGGGCATAATTCTACACACAATCAACACCTACACATGGACTACAGGGAAGGCTTGGCCTTCGCTCTCTGGGTCAGAGACTAAGGTCCTGGACATGGTTGTGTCTATGCCAATAATACACATTCACTAAGGATGTCACAGAATCCGGGCTCTCTACGCTCTTCCACAACCTCATAACCTCCTAACTTTCTTTTTGAGGGGAGTGGGAATTGACTTTTCTGATATGGGGGTCTCTTGTAGTCCAGGCCAGACTTGAGGTCACTGTCTAGGGAAGGATGACCCTGACTTCTGATTGTCCTGACTCTGCACCTCGGGCTCCACTCTGTTTTTTCACACATTAAAGTAAGCAGGAGCCAGGCATGGGGGTGCACGCCTTTAATCCCAGCACTCGGGAGGCACAGGCAGGCGGATTTCTGAGTTCAAGGCCAGCCTGGTCTACAAAGTGAGTTCCAGGACAGCCAGGGCTATACAGAGAAACCCTGTCTCGAAAAACCAAAAAAAAAAAAAAAAAAAAAAAAAAAAAAAAAAAAAAAAAAAAAAAAAAAAAAAAAACAAAAAAAACAAACCCCCCCCCCCAAAAAAAAAAAAGAGGCAGGTGGATTTCTGAGTTCGAGGCCAGCCTGGTCTACAGAGTGAGTTTCAGGACAGCCAGGGCTATGCAGAGAAACCCTGTCTCCAAAAAAAAAAAAGTTGTATCTGAGCCAGGTATGGTGGTGTATGTCTTTAATAACAGCAGAGGCAGGAAGATCTCTAAGAGTTCAAGGAAAGTGAAGGCTGTTACACAGAGAAACCCTGTCTCAAAAAAACCCAACATAGATGGATGGATAGATAGATAGATAGATAGATAGATAGTTGCGTCTGAAGGGCTGGAGAGTTGGCTCAGTCACTGGTTAAGAGCACTTGTCCTGGGGCTGGTGAGATGGCTCAGCGGGTAAGAGCATCCGACTGCTCTTCCGAAGGTGATAAGTTCAAATCCCAGCAACCACATGGTGGCTCACAACCATCTGTAACGAGATCTGGCGCCCTCTTCTGGAGTGTCTGAAGACAGCTACAGTGTACTTACATATAAGAAATAAAATAAAAATCTTTAAAAAAAAAAAAAGAGCACTTGTCCTTATAAAGGGCACAGGTTTGATTCCCAGCACCCACATGGAGGTTCAGCATCTCCTTCAGCATTAGACACACTGTGGTGCGCAGACACACAGACAGGCACAATACTCATACATACAAAATACTAAAAATAAATCTTTAAAAGATGAGCAAGAGTTAAGTCTGAATCTGTTGACCCTTAATGAATCTTATTAAGGGCTCAAAGTGGGCATGACTATGAATCCCATCTCAAGTGATGTTGCAGTAACCTGCAGCAGATGAACTGCCTGGATGACTTAATGCAGGCAGAGTCATCTGTTTCTAACAGGCCCCAGGACTCCACGGGCAGCTGGCCCCATGGAGGCCTTGGAGTAGTGATCCAAGGACCAAAGACGAGAGGGCAAGAGGTAAGAAGGAACTCCAGAGACCCTCCAAAGCCTGAAACCTAACCTCCGTTGGAATTTAGCAAGCAGGCTTCTGGCCTGAGAACTGAGCTGAGCAGGCCTGGGTTTGATCTCTATGGGTGGGGGAGGGAGAGTGGGAAATAGGAGAGAGAGGGAGAGAAAAAGCAAAGAACTGGAAGGAGAGAGAGAGACCAGATGAGAATGTCAGGCTACACGGTGGTGTGTTCAAGCCTAAGTACTTGGTGAGTTCAAGGCCAGCCTAAGGTGCAGAGTGAATCCACCTCAAACCATCCTACTGACTTGCCCACCCCTCCAAGAAAGGATACAAACCTAGTATCCTAGTAAGTAGGGGCAAGAGAATCCCAAGTTATTATATTTTTATTTTTTAATGTGGGGTGACTGATAAGTTTGTGTGTGTGGTAGTAGTAGAAATAGTAGTAGTTGTTGTTGTTTTTAAGATTTATTTAAAGCCAGGCGGGGTGGTGCACGCCTTTAATCCCAGCACTTGGGAGGCAGGAGCAGGTGGATTTCTGAGTTTGAGGTCAGCCTGGTCTACAGAGTGAGTTCCAGGACAGCCAGAGGAACACAGAGAAACCTTGTCTCGAAAAAACCAAAAAAAAAAAAAAAAAAAAAAAAAATTTTATTTATTTTATATAAGTACACTGTAGCTGTCTTCAGACAGACCAGAAGAGGGCATCAGATCTCATTACAGATGGTTGTGAGCCACTATGTGGTTACTGGGATTTGAACTCATGATCTTTGGAAGAGCAGTCAGTTCAGTCATTGCTCTTAACCGCTGAGCCATCTCTCCAACCCAGAATCCCAAGTTCTTTTTTGTTTGTTTGTTTGTTTGTTTTGGTTTTTCGAGACAGGGTTTCTCTGTGTAGCCCTGGCTGTCCTGGAACTCACTCTGTAGACCAGGCTGGCCTCAAACTCAGAAATTTGCCTGCCTCTGCCTCCCAAGTGCTGGGATTAAAGGCGTGTGCCACCACGCCCAGAAAATCCCAAATTCTAATCTAGCCTGAGCCACTCAGTAAGACTCTTGTCTCAAAAAGCAGATTTGCTAAACATCACAAAAAGAAAGGAGTTAGTCACAATTTATGCTGTTCCCCTAGGGAAATAGAAGAGATCCAGCAGCCTATATTCTCTCTCTCTCTCTCTCTCTCTCTCTCTCTCTCTCTCTCTCTCTCCTTTCTCTTTCTCTCTCTCTCCTTCTTCTTAATAAAGTACTAGAATCTCCAGACATGGCTGCTTCTGAGAAGCCTCTAGCACATGGGGCATGACACCTACTTGCCACAAGTCTGGGCAGGAACAGAGGTCGGCAGAGGAAGCTAGTCTGTGAGCAAATGCCAGTATAATGTGAACATTCTGAGTGGACGCATGAGTGGGAGGCAAAAGCAGAGCGGATGAGGAGCTCAGAACAGGATGGTGAGGACAGAGCAGTTGGCTAGGCAGACCATGAAGGACCAAGGCAGAGGGGACAGTGTACTGTCTTAGAACAAAGTAGCTCCCTAGTGCCTATGCTTACAGTGCCAGGGAGGCTGGTGAAAGCAGGCTGTGTATCCAAGGAAGAGACAGGAGATCCCATCTCGTTACTCTAATGAAGGCTGGGACTAAGAAGGGAGAAGACCAGGTTCCCGAGGCATGCAGGCCTTTGAGGGCCTAGTGTGCTGGGCTTTGTTGTTGCTGAATGTTTGTTTTGAATGTTCAAACATGTGTATGTGCGTGTGGGGATGGTGTGGAAGTCTGAGGACAACATACAAGGGTTATTTCTCTCTTTCCACCATGTAGAGTCCAGAGTCGTCAGACTTGGTAGCAAGTGCCCTTGCCCAGCAGAGCCATCTTGCTGGACTCAAGAGTGGGCCCTGGTCCCGGCATGAAGGTAGGCGTGGATCTCCATTTTGCTGGACTTCAGCCTCGTTGTTAGTCATTAAGAGTGCAGACTCTGAAGCCAGAATGCCTGGACCTGAATACTCTTTGCCAGCTACAACTCTGTGTTCTTGGCCGTGGTGCCCGACCTCAGTTTCCTGCTCTGTAAAATGAGAGCGGTGGCTACACAGTGCTTAGAATGGTGCGGAGGCTCTGGGAGTCTGAGGCGTTCAGTGATTATCAGTCACGGCAACTGTAACCTTCCACAAGGGAGGAAAGGGCCTTTCTGTATTTAAGCACTTACTCCTCCACCGCTGGTCTCCAGATAATAACCCTCTGTTCCCGTTCTACGAAATCACTTCTTTGTGTGTCTCTACAACTCTTCAGTCTCCCCAATTACACTCTTTTGAAGACACTCAATTTTTAATGGTTAATTATTCCAATTTTCCCATAGCCAAGGCCTCTCGCTACTTGTGTTCCTCCTCTTACCCCACGAGGTTTCAGTATTCTGGGGCCCACACAGTCTGCTCTGTGCGCCCAGGCTCTGGCTGGGAGCCCACCTGAACAAAGCATTGCTCAGTCCCCTCTGTCCCTCCTCTGCACTCCCAGAGCACTTCTCACCCAGACACGAAGAAGCTTTTAGGTAGGTCAGAGGGGGCTATTCATTTTATACAGGCCCAACTTTGTCCCCATTCCCAGCCACTCAGCCAGCAGTGCGACCCAAGCACTTCTCTGAGCGGTGGGCAGACACTAGGCCCTGACAGACTGAAGAAGGAATCAAGCAGTCATTGAGAAGGTGGTCCAAGATTCTTTCACTTATCTTTTGCTATATTATAAACTACCCAGGGCTGGGAGATGGTGGTGCACATTTTTATCCCAGCACTTGTGAGACAGAGGGAGGCAGATCTCTGAGTTCAAGGCCAGCCTGGTCTACAAAGCTAGTTACAGGACAGCCAGCGTTACTCGAGGAAATACTGTCTCAAAAAACCAAACCACTACCACCACCACCACCACCACCACCACCACCACAGAACTACCCTGGAACTAGGTAGTTTATAACCATCATGTTTTCTCTACTCATGATTCTGTAACAGGCAGGACTAGATGTTGGTGGTTTTCACTCTCATTGTGTGGGATTGGTTGGGGCAACCCAAGATGGCTGCTCTCACATGTGAGGCCTTAGCTGGAAAGGCTGTGGGAAGGGCCTTCCTTTCTAGTCTCACCTTCACAGACCTCACCAGTGTAATTAGAGTTTATATGACTGCTTCCAGAGCAAAAAAAAAAAAAAAAAAAAGTTATAAGGAAGGCCTCTTGAAACTTCAGATTATTTTTAAAGAATTATTTATTTTATGTATATGAGTGCACTGTAGCTGTCTTCAGACACACCAGAAGAGGGCATCAGATCCCATTACAGATGGTTGTGAGCCACCATGTGATTGCTGGGAATTGAGTAGTCAGTGCTCTTAACTGCTGAGCCATCTCTCTAACACAAGTCTTCAGATTTAAAAAATAAGTCTCTCTCTCTCGCTCACTCTCTCTCTCTCTCTCTCTCTCTCTCTCTCACACACACACACACACAAAGAGAAAGACTGGGCTGGAGAGATGGCTCAGTGGTTAAGAGTACTGGTTACTCTTTCAGAGGTTCTGAGTTCAAATCCCAGCAACCACAAAGAGAAAGACCTCAGAGTCACTTGGAAGTATCATGGATTAAATTGGGTTCTTGCAGGTTGGAGAGATAGTTCAGTGATTAAGAGCACTGGCTGGGCCGGACGATAGTAGCACACGCCTTTAATCCCAGCACTCGGGAGGCAGAGGCAGGTGGATTTCTGAGTTCTGGGCCAGCCTGGTCTACAGAGTGAGTTTCAAGACAGCCAGGGCTATACAGAGAATCCCTGTCTTGACCCCCCCCCCCCGGGCAAAACAAAGCAAAACAAAAACAAAACAAAACAACCAAGAGCACTGGCTGTTCTTCCAGAGGACTGGAGTTCAATTCCCAGCACCCACATGGAAGCTTACAACTGTCTGTAGCTCCCATTCCAGGGGATCTGACACCCTCACACAGATAGACAGGCAGTAAAAACCACCAATGCACATAAAATACAAGATTATTTAAAAAGTTATTTAAATTACAAGTTATTTAAAAAGTTGTGTCTTCTCAAATCACCTGCGAAAGTCCTAATCCCTAGCATCCCAGAGTTTGTTTTCAGGGAACATGAGGTCCTTGCAGCTATTTTTAAAGATGAATGACCTGGAAAAGAACACTTGCAGCCCTTCTAGAGGATCCAAGTTTAGTTCCCAGCACCCATGTTGGGATGCTTACAATCTCCTATAACTTCAGTTCCCCTGGCCTCCATGGGCACCCACACTTACATGCACATACAACACCCACACGTACTTATAACTAAAAATAATATAAATTTTTTAAAGTAATAATGAGGAACTGTTGGGCCAGGAAGGCCCCCTAAGACAAAACCACCAGCATCCTTTGAAAGTGACAAATTGGGCTGGGGATGTGACTCAGTTGGTTCGTGTGGCACACACCTGTAACCTCAGCACTCTGGAGGTAGAGGCAGGAGAATCAGAAGAACAAGGTTATCCTATCCTGGTCTATACAGTAAATTGAGGGCAGCCTTAGCTACAGGAGACCTTATCTAAAAAAGGGCAGAGGAGGCAACAAGATCACTCAGCGGGTAAAGATGCTTGTTGCCAAGAGCGATGACCTAGGTTTGAGTCCTGAGATCAGGTGGGAGGAGAGAACACACACACAAGTGTAGTATAAACAAAGTTTTTAGCCAGGTTGGTGCAGTGGCACACACCTGTAATCCCAGGACTCAGGAGGCAAAGACAGGCCAATTTCTGTGAGCTCTAGGCTAGCCTGGTCTACATAGTTCCAAGACAGTTAGGAATATCTTGTGAGACACTGCCTCTCAATTATTTAGTTAGTTAGCTATAAGGTTGAGGGCTGGCAAGAAGACCCAGTAGTTAAAGACACTTGACTGTCAAGCTGATCTGAGTTCAGGTCCTGAAACCCACAAGCAGGAAGGAGAGAACCAACTCCAGCAAGTTGTTCTTTGACCTCCACCAACACACCATGGCAGATGTGTACCCTAAGTACATAGATAAGTGTAATGAAGTAATTTTAAAAATAAAGGAAGAGGGGCTGGAGAGATGGCTCAGTGCTCAAGGGCACTGCCTGCTCTTTCAGAGGTTCTGAGTTCAATTCCCAGCAACCACATGGTGGCTCACAACCATCTGTAATGGGATCTGATGCCCTCTTCTGGTGTGTCTGCAGACAGTGTACTCATATACATAAAATAAATAAATCTTTTTAAATAAATGAAGAAAGCTGGGCGTGGTGGCGCACGCCTTTAATCCCAGCACTTGGGAGGCAGAGGCAGGCAGATTTCTGAGTTCGAGGCCAGCCTGATCTACAAAGTTAGTTCCAGGACAGCCAGGGCTACACAGAGAAACCCTGTCTCGAAAAACCAAAAAAAGAAAAAGAAAGAAAGGAAGAAAGAAAGAAAGAAAGAAAGAAAGAAAGAAAGAAAGAAAGAAAGAAGGAAAGCATCTTCTTTTAAAGGGGAGGGGAAGAATATGGATCTGATGTGCATACAGGGAGTGTGCCCAGGGAAGGCTGGAATTATGCTAGGGACAGAGGCTCAGAACTGCACCCACACACACCAGCCCTGTGACACTCTGACCTAGGAGTCAGCCTTCAGCCATGAGTTCTGTCTGTTTTGTTTGATTTTCGAGACAAGGTTTCTCTGTGTAGCCCTGGCTGTCCTGGAACTCACTTTGTAGACCAGGCTGGCCTCGAACTCAGAAATCCACCTGCCTCTGCCTCCTGAGTGCTGGGATTAAAGGCGTGTGCCACCATGCCCGGTGATGAGTTCTGTCTTAAGTTTGGTACTTTATTACAGTAGCTCTGGCAAACAAGAATCAAAAAATGATCTGAGACAGGATCTCTCTCTGTGTACCACTGGTTGGCCTCTAACTCACAGAGATGTACCTGTTTCTGTCTCTTGAGTATTGGGATTAAAGGCCTGCCTGCCTGTTTTCTTTCTTTTCTTCTTTCTTTCTTTCTTTCTTTCTTTCTTTCTTTCTTTCTTTCTTTCTTTCTTTCCTTCCTTCCTTCCTTCCTTCCTTCCTTCCTTCCTTCCTTCCTTCCCTCCCTCTTCTCTTTTGTCTGAGTTTGGCCTATTTTTCCCTTAACAACAACACTTGGATTTTGACCCAGAGAAAAATGATTTTCTGTCTCTGGCTTTCAGAACTATGAAAGAACCAATTTATTTACTTTCTTTTTCTTCCCTCCTTCCTCTTCCTCTTCTTTTTTTGACAGGGTTTCTCTCTGTAGCCCTGGCTATCCTAGAACTTGCTGGCCTTGTACTTGCAGAGATCTGCCTGCCTCTGCCTCCCAAGTACCACAAATAAAGATGGGCACCACCACTGGCAAAAAAACAAACAAAAAAAATTCTCCTATTGTTTTGAGTCACAAATGTGATTTGTTCATTAGACTTAGGAAATTAATATAAATAGGAATAATAAATGTTTCATGTGGTAAATAGAAATCGAGGGATCAGAAACAGGACTCCGGATGATTGGGAAAAAAGAAAAACTAAAGAGGTGTGCAGAGCACCACAGGTGAGGGGAAACACAGCAGAAAGCTAGTGTACAAGACAAATGTAGACAAGGTCATGAGTCGACTCAAAGGCGGGTGGAGATAAATCCTCGGTTTGTGAGAATCAAGTGTCTGCATACCAGCCTAACAGCAGTCAGGAAGCCTGAGAAAAGGAAATTTAACACCCAAAGCCCTTGGTTTTTTGAGGTTGGTTTTTTTTTTTGTTTTTTTTTTGTTTGTTTGTTTGTTTTTGTCACATCTAGTATTTTGCTGAGTCCCTTTCTTACATGTTTTAAGGGTTGGGATGGAGTTTTCCCAGGACCTAGTCCCCTGCCCCCAAACTAACATCAGTATTTGGTGAATGGTGAATGAGTAAAGTCTGTTCTGTACTTTTTTTTTTTTTGTGGTTTTTCGAGACAGGGTTTCTCTGTATAGTCCTGGTTGTCCTGGAACTCACTCTGTAGACCAGGCTGGCCTCAAACTCAGAAATCCACCTGCCTCTGCCTCCCAAGAGCTGGGATTAAAGGCGTGCGCCATCACTGGCCGGCCCAAGGCAACTCTTATAAGGCACATTTCATTGGGGCTGGCTTACAGGTTCAGAGGTTCAGCCCATTACCAAGGCAGGAGCATGGCAGCATCCACACAGGCATGGCACAGGAGATGGAGCTGAGAATTCTATATCTTGATCTGAAGGTTACTAGGGGAAGACTAACTTCCAGGCAGATAGGAAGAGGGTCTCAAAGCCAACCCCTGCAGTGACACACTTCCTCCAATAAGGCCACACCCACTCCAACAAGGCCACACCTTCATATAGTGCCACTCCCTGGGCTAAGCATATTCAAACCACCACAGAACTTGAAAGTTACTGAATCCCAACATTCGGTGGACAGTTTGGAGACAGGACCCCCACAAAAGCAATTACACACCAGTGGTTGGGAATCATGTCAAGGGTAATGCAGGCCACAATACTGGGGATCTTAGAACATACCAGAAGCTTAGGACAGACCAGAAGACTTACTGCTTAGAGGCTTAAAGTTTGTGAAATAAGCCAGAAACACAAATACTGAAGGCCACATGAATCACAGTGTTGCTGTCATGAGGAAGGGATGATATAGACATCTTTGCCTTGGGTTCAGTCCCACCATTACAGGTTGGTACATGGAGGAGCTGCATACCAAGGGAGTCTCCCATTAAGCCTTTCAATAGCTCTGGGAGCCCAGAGACATCAAAACTTGAGCTTTCTTTGAAGTGGGCACCGGGAAATAATAACAGCAGCTTTGACTTACCTGACCTTGGAACCCCACGGGAGGCAACCAGGATCTCACCAGCCAGGCAGGCACAAGTGACAGCACAATAGGGCTGCTGTCACCTCCCTTCCATGGGCTTTACTGGCTTGGAGTCTCATTTGGTCATTTCCCTCCCTGACTTTATCACTGGTTGAAGATTGCTGAGAGATGATTAAGTTTTCTCTTCCTTTTCTTTTTTGAGATAGGGTTTCATTGTATAGCTCAGGCTGGTCTCAAAGTATCCACTCAAGTGTGGAGATGGTAGGCATGGCTGCCTCAAGACTTCCTCCTGATAACATATATATATGGCAATGGAATTGTGGCCATCCTAGTGGACCATGTACCACAAGGCTTCCCATGGGCCAACAGGACAATAGGCGGTGAGGGCAGACACGGACTGATAAGCCTTAGCTCTAAGGAACACTGCCAAGAACTCAATGGAAAGCTGCCTAACTCCCTCCTCTTCCCGGGGTACGAAGGACAGAGCAATGGATCAAGATGTGATTATCTTGGGCTACACCAGAATCCCTGGGAGGCTTTGTACCGGTGGACCACACGTGTGCCTAGTGCCCAGTGCCCTCTGAGATCCGAAGAGGGCATCAGATTTGGGTCCTCTGCAAGAGAAATGTGCTGCTAACTGTTGTACTGTCTCTCCAGCCCTGAGGGACAGCTTTTAAAAACTACTGATGGCTTCCTGCTTTACCCTGAGCCTCTGTGGAGCTGGTCCAGAGTAGGTCCAAGTTTGTTTTTTATGACCTTCCTAAAAGAAGCAGGCAGCATTGAAAACCACAGCACTAAGGCTCCAGATATTTGTGGAAACAGCATGATCAGATGTCAGATACCCTAAAAATCATTCCTCTGCCTGACATTCCAGGCCCAAACAGAAATAGAGTTTTAAAATGTGTCCCCTAACATCTTTTTTTTTTTTTTTTAATTTATTATATGTAAGTACACTGTAGCTGTCTTCAGACACTCCAGAAGAGGGCAAGAGATCTCGTTACGGATGGTTGTGAGCCACCATGTGGATGCTGGGATTTGAACTTATCACCTTCGGAAGAGCAGTCGGGTGCTCTTACCCGCTGAGCCATCTCACCAGCCCCGTCCCCTAACATCTTGAAGGTAGCAAACTTGAACCCAAGTCTATGGACCCAAATTCCTGCCACTTCCTTTGAATTCACTGTAACTGTCCGCATCCTGTTCCCCCACCCCCATGTTAGGGACTGAACCGAGGATCTTGTACATACATGTTGGATAGGCTCTCTACTATGAAGGTCTTAGATCCTCAGACCTGCATCTGGTTCTTGTTCATCGTCATTCCTGGGGATCCTGTGAAAGTTACCAAGGAGGTGAGAGTTCATCCCTATGAGGGAGTCTGTGCATCCCTGTCTCCGACATGATCACAGAGGCACAAACCCCAACCCTTCCAGCTGCTGACTGGACTTGGGTCTAGATAACTTCACCCTTCTAGTGTTCCTCAGAGCTAAGGCTACTTTGTACCTGTCTGGCCTCTGACTTTAAAGAAAAAGTGGATTCTGAGTGTGGCTGCTGAGCAGGAAGGAGCTTGGGTCTCTGACAGGAGCCTGTCCAAGTTTACACAGCTTAATAGTGGTGTGAGCATGTCTCTTTCACCCACTCCAGGCCTCAATTATAAACCTCAAAGGTAAAAGGAGATAAATAGAGCCTGTTGGGCTGAGCTATACCGAGGAAGGCACTGGAAGTGCTTAGCACAGCGTCTGACACAGATGTTAATTGGGATACCTCACAATGGCAACCATTTTGTAAAGTATCCCTGGGTTCTGCTGCAGAAATGTGTCCATGGTGATATGTCTAAGACAGCACACATCTAGACTCAGAATGCCAGGGGTTGTTCTATGGTTAACATAGAGAGAGGCATGCATAGATTTGCTGACTGGTCCACAGAACAGCCCAAACCTAAAGGTGATGTGGTAAATAGGCCAAGTTCCACGAGTTCCCTCAAAGAGGAGTCTTGAGGGAAGATGCAGGGGATTGATGCTAATCCTGAAGATGAGAGGAAAAAGATGACTGACCCATATTATCATGACCAAATTAATTAGAGCAAACTTTTCTATTTGTGTACATGGGTTGCCTCCCACTAAGGTTCAAAGGCTCAGCACTGGATGTGATGGAGGCTTTTCTAGCTCAGGGATACAGGGGTTCCAAATGGAGGATTTGGCAGGCAAATAGTCTGGATTACAGGAGCAGAACATATGCATAACAGGTTAGTCCTAATGGCCTCCTGAAGCAAAGACATGGTTGCAGGGTGGGCATAACAAAGTAGTCATAACAAGATAGTCATAGGTAGTCATATAACCTTTGGAAGCAAAGGTAGAGCTGCAAGTTGGTCATAAACAACTTTTTGAAATGAAGATATGCTCGACATTCCTGGAACAGGCAGTACAGAGCCATTTGTAGTTAAGGTTACAGGTGGGCATAGCCCAGTCCTTGAGAAACAGGTTTAACCATAAACAGGAATGAGTCTAGTTTGTCTTCACTAGAAGGTGGCTTTTGAGCCTAAGATGGAGGCAGGCTGGTTCTCCAATTAATATTTTGAGTCTTGACAAAGAGAAGACACCTCCCTGAGTTCTTCTGGTAGACAAAGCAGGTGCCTGGCTGGCTGACTGGAGTGTGGCAGCTGGTGACCAGTTACCTCAGACTTGGGGCGAAGGGGAATGAAAAAACTGGAGGTTTGGCTGCCTCTGATTTGGTTGTTTTTGGTTTTGTTTCAGTAGATAAAATGCCTGCTGTGTGTCAAGACCTCTGTGAGGCCTCAGGCACACAGGGATGAAGAAAATAGGCATGCCATTGCTAACCTCAGAAAGCATGTGTTTGGGGTCTAAAGAGAACTATGAACCTTAAACAGCCACACCTCTGTAAGACCTGCAAAACAGAAGACAAAGGTGCTAAGGGAGCAGGTGACAGGGCCTGGCCTTGGTGGCCTTGGTGGTGGCAGAAAGAAAGTAAGAACAAGTGGTCAACAAGGTGGAGGAGATTCAAGCCTTGGCCAGAACATGGCCCATCCGAAAGAGCCAGGGCAGGGGATGAGCTCAGCCCCACAGAAGGTGCTAGGGGAACTCTGGCACAGACAGTGGTTAGCCATGAGCTAAGCAAGGTGGCTGCGCTAAAAATGTCTGTAACGCAGCAGCTATGGGAAGCCACTGAAGAACCTTAAAACTTTTTAAATCTTTATTTCTATTTTATGTGTTTGGATGTTTTTCCTGCATGCATGTCTCCACACCATGTATGTACAATGCTTTCAGAGACTAAAAGAGGGCATTGGGATCCCTTGGCGCTGGAGCAGTAGACAATTCTGAGCCATCCTGCAAAGACTGGGGATCAAATGAGGGTTCTCGGGAAGAGCAGCCTGTGCTGGCTTGCTTGATTTTTTTTTTTAATTTATATTTATGTGAATACACTGTCACTATCTTCAGACACTCCAGAAGAGGGCATCAGATCCCATTACAGATGGCTATGAGCCACCATATGGTTGCTGGGAATTGAACTCAGTACCTCTGGAAGAGCAGTCAGTGCTCTTAAATGGCTGAGCCATCTCTCCAGCCCCCTGATGAACTTGGGTGACATCATGACCCCATGTGAAGTATTTTTGCTTTATGATTATGAGTCCTCACACATTAATCACACCTGATTGTCACAGTAACTCTACAGAGATGTCACCTCTGTCTTATATCCCAGACCCAGTGCTCTCCCTCAACTAGACCACATCACCCCCACCCTTCCTTCTGGTACCAGCAGATACCTGTCTCTACCCACACTGATGGAAGGAAGGTGACAGGAGATGTTGCTAGTGGGAAATCAATTGCTTCTTGAATCTCAGGTTTCTTAAAGTAGCCCAGCCAGAAGGGAGGGAAGCTTACTCTGAGGCCTTTTGGTTGGAAAAACCTGCCCCTCCCTCTCACCTAGGGCAGGGGTGGCAATAATAGAAATGTCCTACATGTCTGGGCCTGTGGGAGCCTTCCTCTTCAAACCCAGGGAGCAGGGTGCATAAGGCCACCAAAGGCTGAGGCTGAGGCTGCTCCATTTGGGAACACGAGCCTGCTCTCCTGTCTACTGTTCCCTTGGATTTCTCAGATTGGCTAGATGAACTGGTTTGAGCTTTTAATTGTTCATACGCTGATACATCAACTCTCGTCATTGTCTCTTTGGACATCTTTTCTGTTTTTGGCATTTTCCCCCCAGATGTAGATATGCCTGATCATGAGACCACCGACCTGATTAGCATTCACTGCCAGCTTCACGCAGCTTACTTCATACCCAATGCTTTCCAGAACGATCTGATCCATCTGTCCTTGCACAAGCCGGCCCAGCAGGGTAAAGCTGGTGCATTGTGGGGGAGTTCCTTCAGGCTCATAGCCCAGCTCCACCTGTCCTTTTTCTAGGATGTACTTTCCATCCATGATGGAGCCTGTTCTTACTTGCACTCTGTTGAGGTTTGCTGGATTGTTCAAAATCACTGTCAAATAGTTCCCTGTACTGACATTGTAGGACCAGAAGAACGACTCATCCAGAGCATAGGCCTCCTGCGGGGAGTGGGTATCAGAGAACCTCATATCTGTGTAAACAGTTCCACTGAGGATATACGGATCAGGAGGATCCTTTTTGTGGCCTATTAAGGTCTTGTTCTCAGAAGTGAGGTGAGTCAACCTGTGGTAAAAGAGAAATGGTCTGCAGAGGATTGGACTTTGCTGGCCCAGGAGGATGTGGAAGTGAAGGAGCAGCCAGTTGAGAGGTCGCTCCTTGTGGAAGAGGAGGAGGAAGTGGGCCAGGAGTGGGAGGTCCCTGCTGTGGAGAAGTTTTCCCAGGATGCCCATATTAGAGAACTCAAGGAGCACCCATGTGTTGGGTTCCGTGTAGCTCACCTTTGAGCGAATGTGGTTGACAAAATTGGGGGCACAAAAGACATTGTCCTCTATCAAGAGGAAGTAAGTGGAGAGCTTCGTGGCAAAGCTCATTAGGAAGGCATGGTCTACATTCTGCTTGGAGTAGATCTGCCCCAGAGAGACCTCGTTCTGGACATCATCCACAGCGGGGTGGACATCATTCACAGGGGGGTAGGCATCAGGCGGGGCGTGGATCAGTAGCAATTGCCCTGTCATGATCTGGGACCTGTAGAGACTTGAAATACGGATGATAGTTCTCCTGAGCCAGGCAGGATCAGAGTCAACCAGGTGGACCAGCACTGTCATCTGTCTCTGCTCGGATGTAGAGGAGGTGTGGTACAGGGAGGCCAGTGTATCCAAGAGGCCATTTGGACCCTCTCGTGACTCTGAGGTGATCCCCACTGTCAGCCATGCTGAGAGGTGAAATAGAGAACTGTCAGTGGACGGTAGTGATGAGAGTGTTCAAAAAGATTAGAGAAGCCAATGGTGAAATTCATGGTGAGGCAGGACTGGAACCTAATTTTGGTACTAAGGAAGCAGAGGCAGGAGGACCATGAGCTCAGTATGGGCTGTATAGCATAGTGAGACCCTATCATTAAATAGAACAAACCGTAGAGTACTAGAGAGTAGAGTACTAGAGAGTGGCTCATTCTCTGGTCTTGGTTTCCTGGACCCATGTCAGGAAGCTTACAACTGCCTGTAACTCCAGCTACCAGATTCAGCACTTCCTTCTGGCCTCCATGGACATTGACTCACACATGTGTATATACTCACACATAATCAAATCTTAAAGATTAGAAGATGCCATTTGGGATGTTTTTCTTTTCTTTACTTGGCAGAGCATGCACATTTTTTGTTTTGTTTTGTTTTGTTTTGTTTTGTTTTCGAGACAGGGTTTCTCTGTATAGCCCTGGCTGTCCTGGAACTCACTCTGTAGACCAGGCTGGCCTTGAACTCAGAAATCCACCTGCCTCTGCCTCCCAAGTGCTAGGATTAAAGGCGTACACCACCACACCTGGCTTTTTTTTTTTTTTAAAACATATCTAGAGTTCTGTCTAAAGATCAACTTTATTTATTTATTTATTTCATGTGAATTAGATTGTCTGTATGTAAGTCTGTGAGGGTATCAGATCCCCTGGAACTAGAATTACAGACAGTTAGTTGTGAGCTGCTATTTGGGTGCTGGGAATTAAAATAGGGTCCCTGGAAAGAGCAGTCAGTGCTCCTAACTTGCTGAACCACTTCTTTGGATCTCATTCTTGGTTCTCTCTCTCTCTCTCTCTCTCTCTCTCTCTCTCTCTCTCTCTCTCTCTCCCTCTTTTGTTTTTGAGACAGGGTTTCTCTATGTGCCCTGGCTGTCCTGAAACTCACTTTGTAGACCAGGCTGGCCTCGAACTCAGAGATCTGCCTGCCTCTGCCTCCCAAGTGCTGGGATTAAAGGCATGCGCTATTGCCCAGCCATTCTTGGTTGTCTTAAATGTGGTCAGCAGTCCAGAAATTTTAGTTTCATCTGCAACTTTATTAGACCTACAGAATCCTGAGTCCATCTTTAGAATATGTTTAAACTATATCACTTGTATATATTTAAGAGTTGAATAAAAAAAAAAAAACAGCCGGGCTTGGTGGCACATGCCTTTAATCCCAGCACTTGGGAGGCAGAGGCAGGTGGATTTCTGAGTTTGAGACCAGCCTGGTCTACAAAATGAGTTCCAGGACAGCTAGGGCTATACAGAGAAACCCTGTCTTGAAAAAACAAAAACAAACAAACAAACAAACAAAAAAGAAGCCGGGTGTGGTGGCGCACGCCTTTAATCCCAGCACTTGGGAGGCAGAGGTAGGCGGATTTCTGAGTTCGAGGCCAGCCTGGTCTACAGAGTGAGTTCCAGGACAGCCAAGGCTATACAGAAAAACCCTGTCAGGAAACAAAACAAAACAAACAAACAAACAAAAAAGAGTTGAAGAAATACCAAGCTAAGTGCTGCTGGATCCTTCTGAATATTTTTTCTAAGACAAGGTTTTTACTAGGTATGGTGACCTGTGCCTTTAATCCCAGAACTTGGGAGGCAGAGTGGGTTAAATCTCAGTTCAAGACCAGCTTGGTCTATACATTGAGTTCCAGGATAGCCAGGACTACACAGAGAAACCCTGTCTCAAAAACACCCAACCAACCACCACTACCACCAAGTCAAGGTCTTTCTGTGTAGACCCTGCTGCCCTGAATCTCACTTTGTTGTGTAAGCTGACCTTGAACTCTCAGCGGTTCTCCTGCCTCAGCTTCCTAAGTGTCGAGATGGCAGCTATGTGCCAGCATGTCTAACCCTTCTGAGTCTTTTCTTAAACCTGAAGCTTGTGGCTAAAGAACTTGATAAATATCTGCTAATTGTTATGGTCATTATAATTCCTTCTGCTCTAAGCCTTTCAGCCAACCTATTTTCCCAATGGTTCCTTTAAAGAAGATACATTATAAAAACGGAAAGAAAAGAAAAAGAAAGAAAAAAAATAAAGAAAGAAGGGACTTTTTCTAGAATCTAGGAGCCCAAGGCTTTTCTATTGTTCTTGTGCACAGTCCTGGTTTTTGCCAACATGACACAAGCTACAGTCATCCAGAAAAGGGGGATTATTACCTGGGGGGGAAAAAAAAAAAAAACGCCTTCATAACTTGGGCCTGTAGTTAAGTCTGTGGACTTATTTTGATTAATGGTGAATGTGGGAGGGCTCAGCTTCCCTGTGGGCAGTGCTACCCTGGGCAGGTGGAAGCAAGTAAGCACTACCCTCTATGGCTTCTGAGTCAGCTCCTGCCTCCAGGTCCCTGTGAGTCCCGAGCTGGACTTGACTGAGTGATGGCTGTGAGCTGCAGGTGGAAGCTGACAGAGCCCTTGCCCCCCACTTTGGTGCTCAGATACGTACACACTTGGGAGAGCACCCCAGTCTATGTTGTACTATTTCCCAAGCCAAGGATTTTTACCCCAGTTCTGTCACTTCTGACTGTGTTGTTGGCTAATTCCTTTCACCCCTGAGCTTAGTCCTAAAACCCACAAAACCAAAAGGATTTGGGCTCAGTGATATAAGACTCCTCTGCCTCCAATATTCTTTTTTTTTTTTTTTTTTTTTTTTTTTGGTTTTTCGAGACAGGGTTTCTCTGTGTAGCTCTGGCTGTCCTGGAACTCACTTTGTAGACCAGGCTGGCCTCAAACCTCAAACTCAGAAATCTGCCTGCCTCTGCCTCCCAAGTGCTGGGATTAAAGGTGGTCACCACCACGCCCGGCTTTTATTTTATTTTTTAGTGTTTTTATATGTGTGTATGAGTGTTATGTATGTGTATGGTATATGGTATTTGTGTTTGTGTGTGTGTGTATGAGAGAGAGAGAGAGAGAGAGAGAGAGAGAGAGAGAGAGAGAGAAGAGAAAGAGAGAAATATGCTGGAAATGTGAACCCAGATCCTCAAGAGGAACAGCAAATGCCCCTAACCACTGAACTATCCTCCATTCCCTGATCCTACCTATTTAAAACAACTAGCTCTATCTGTCCTTCCTCATACTCCTGATTTGTCAATGTCCTCGGAAGAGGAGGGAGCTGTCAGGCAGGTTCAAGTGTTCCTGGACACATTGCCTTTTCTCCTCTTGCCCTCTTCTTTCCCATCCTCTTCCTGGGACACCACACCCTCCCTCTTCCGGTCACTCACTCTTTCTTCTCTGTTGGATTTCTTTCAGATACTTGAAGGTGATGTTCTGCCACTCATCTAGTGATCTGGAGTCCTTCTTACTGCCATGGTTGATCACCTGGACCATTGACAAAGGCAAAAAATATGGGTCCTTTCGTAAAACAACAGACTTTATCTCTCCCAACTTCCCATACGCCTTTTTAGGCAGAGAGAGTACAGCGCAGTGTGCCTGGCCATGAGCCAGAAGATGCACGGGCCCTGGTAGATTATGCTTGTCTCTTATCTTGAGAAACAGGACAAGCAATGTAGCTAGTTTATGGAATAATGGGTAGATCCACACCCAGCTCCACTCAGAGGGAAAGGTTTGGAAGGAAAGTTCAGGGTCCTTGGGCAGCCTGCCTGTCTTCAGCCCTCCCACCATGCACTTCCAGTTTCCCAGAGAATAGTCACCACATTTTTGACATCTTCATTTTCCTCAGGGATTTGCAGGATGGTGAAGAGCCACAGGAATATGAGGACCACCGAGGTTCTGAGGCAATTCCTGATGGAACAGTGCATTGTGTCTGCACTGAGATACGGCTCCTACAGTGAGAGGTCAGTATGCATATGGGAGACCGACCAACCTGCTCTCCTCCCTGCCCTATCCTCCCAACCCCCAACCTCTTTTCTGCCAACTCTAAGATTACTGTTAATTTACATGAACATACACTGGTCTAGGAGCCTGACAGAACACAGCCCTGTTCCCTTCCTAGAGAGAGTAGGTCACCTATCCTGTGATGACATGACATATGCTGCCTCTCTTCATCTATTTGTTTGGAGTTTCAACTCTCCCAAAGATTCCCCTCTTCAGAATGATAAGGGCTAGCTCAAATGTTATTAGCATGCCAGATTGTACTAGGAAACAGATGGGCATTGTATTCTCTGCATTTAAAACAAAAATAAAAGTCAAACTATTAGCCAGGCAGTGGTGGCTAACAGTTTGTTTTTATTTGTTTTTCTGTTTGTTTCATGACAGGGTTTCTCTGTGTATCTCTAGCTGTCTAGGAACTCCCTGTGTAGATCAGGCTGGTCTCCAACTCAGAGAACCACCTGTCTCTGCCTCCTGAGTGCTGGGATTAAAGGCCTGTGTCACCACCACCGGGCTTAAAGATATTCTTTTTTTCCTTTTCCTTTTCCTTTTCCTTTTCCTTTTCCTTTTCCTTTTCCTTTTCCTTTTCCTTTTCCTTTTCCTTTTCCTTTTCCTTTTCCCCTTCTTTCCTTCCTTCCTTCCTTCCTTCCTTCCTTCCTTCCTTCCTTCCTTCCTTCCTTCTTTCTCATTTATTTTTTCATTTTTATTTTGTTTTTTTGAGACAGGGTTTCTCTGTGTAGCCCTGGCTATCCTGGAACTCACTCTGTAGACCAGGCTGGCCTCGAACTCAGAAATCTGCCTGCCTCTGCCTCCCTAGTGCTGGGATTAAAGGCGTGTGCCAAAGCTGCCCAGCTTATTTATTTTATGTATGTAAATACACTGTAATTTTCCTCTGGTGAGAGGAGAGCATTGGATCCCATTACAGATGGCTGTGAGCCACCATGTGGCTGCTGGGAATTGAACTCAGGAACTCTGAAAGAATAGTCAGTGCTCTTAACTGCTGAGCCATCTCCCCAGCCCCCAAAGATATTAATACATTCTTGTCTTTACTCATACTTAGACCTCAATTAGAACAGGATTCTGTTTCCTTGAGTAAGTTGAGTGAGTGTTGGGTTACTGGGACACAGGCCAGCTCAGGCTCAGAGGTGCCTGCATCCAGCCCTATTGTTGAGTATCTTTTCTGATTGTTCCTCAGCCTTGAGAAGCAAGGCTCCCATGGGCCTTGTCAACGAATTCCATTCTTGGCCTGCATACTCAGGACACAAAAAAGAAATTGTAGTCACATGGTTTCTGCACTCCAGTGGCCACAGTATTCTCCAATCTCCTTCATTCTCAGGAATGTCTCCCATCTTAGTCGGTTTTAATATTTTTTAAATTAATTAACCCATTAATTAATGTTGTTACCCTTTGTTTTTTTTAGAGGCAGGGTCACTCATCAGGATAGCTCTGGCTGTCCTGAAACTGCTTGCTTCTACCTCCAAAGTGGGAAGATTAAAGGGCATATGTCACTACACCAGGCCTAAATTTCTTTTCCTTCCTTCCTTCTATTTTTTCTTTTCTTTTTGATTGTGAGCCTAGCCTTTAATGGCTGAGCATCTCTCCAGTCTAATTTCTTTTCTTTTCTTTTCTTTTCTTTTCTTTTCTTTTCTTTTCTTTTCTTTTCTTTTCTTTCTTTCTTTCTTTCTTTCTTTCTTTCTTTCTTTCTTTCTTTCTTAATTATGTGCTTATCTGTGCACAAGTTAACACAATGCCTGTGGGGGTCAGAAGAGGGTTTGGGTCCCCTAGAACTAGGTTGTGAGCTACCTACCATGGGTACTGGAAACTGAACTCAGGTCCTCTGAGATAGCATCTCACGCTCTTTAGTTTAGTTTTGTTTTTTGGGTTTTTTGAGACAGGGTTTCTCTGTGTAGCCCCGGCTGTCCTGGAACTCACTCTGTAGACCAGGCTGGCCTTGAACTCAGAAATCTGCCTGCCTCTGCTTCCCAAGGCCACCACTGCCCCGTGCATCTCATGCACTTGAATGCTGAGCCCTTCCTCAGTCCAGAGTGTTTTGATAGGCATTAACATGCATCTCTCCCCTAATTTTTTGATAATAGTTACCAAAAAACCCTTACTCATTATAAGATTAAACTTTTCTTCCCTGTTTTCCTTAAGGCTTTTTGTCATGTGAGTGATTCACTTATGAAATTCTGTATAAAACACCCAGATGAACAGACTTCTCCAAACCATAAACACATGGACACTTGCTTAATGGAAAAAAGCTATATAACTACAGTTAAAAGACCTCAGCACAATAGACATACCTCAGTTCACTTTGGTCCTGCCTGTGACAGTGTTGGGCAGCAGGGAATTCTTTTCTTATTCAGCCCTAGGAGGTCAACACTGTTCTGAAGAAGGCAGAACAAAGGGCAAGAGGAGCTGGAATGGGAGTCAGTCACTCTAGGAGTTAGGGACAGAGCCTGAGGTCTCTGCTGCTTTCTCCCCTGAGCTCAGCTCCCTCTGTGATGTTACTATTCTGTCCCAGGCCCCCCACCCCCAACCCTCACCCCCACCCCCCACTCATAGCATCAGAGGGGCATAGGTACTGGATACATGTGATGAGTGTGTACTTCATAATCCCTGCCTACAAATTATTATTTGCCCTAAAAAGCAGCAGCGGCTCTCTTTGAATGGAGAAAAGAGATGCAGAGACCACCCGGCAGAGAAACAGCAACCAAGCAGAGAACCACTGCGCCTGCCCCATCACACAGAGCTTCCTGGAGACTCTGCCCAGTCTCTTCCAGTCCCTCCGGGTTACTTCCTGGCCTCCTACTCCCTCTCACCTGAGTTTGTCAGCCTTGATTTCATCTTCTTTCTTTTGCACGATCGCTTCTCCCTCTCTACTGGGCCTTTATCATCATGGAAAAAGCAGGTCTGTTATCTTCCTGAGGAAGGAAAGTCAAAAAGGATAATACCTCTCTTGAACTCGTTTCAAGTTCTGTCCCACTTCTCTAAAATTTTACACAGCAGGTCCTTGGGAGTGTGGACTTTAGCCCACTTTGAATTCTTTCTCAGCAGATCTACAGCTTTGAATCTGCCTGGAACTGCTTCTGAAAGAGTAGTACGTAACCAAAGACAAAATGGAGTCCCTTGTGTCAGGAGGGAAAGTGAACCTTTAAACTAACCGATGGCCCTAGGTACAGGGCAAGCCTTTCCTGGAACAATCACAGAATAGCCCAACGCCCTCTGAATATCACAGCGACCTCTGTGGAATGTCTCAACGCCCCAGGAGGTTGCCTAAGGTAGTACATGACTTAACTTTTGTCTCTTAGAGTTAGCTATTACCTCAAGCTCCTCTTGCTGATGTTTAAACTAGCCAATCATGTGAAACCGCGCCAATTTCCCCAACCCCCTACCCCATTGCTATAAAAGCTTCTAATTTTCGAGCCTCGTGGTCGACTCCCCTGTCCCCTGCGTGGGCTACGGGGTCGTCCTGGAGCTCCGATTAAAATTCCTCTTGCAGTTTGCATCAAGACAGGTCTCTCGTGATTCGTGGGGTGCGCGAACAGCCCGTGTTTGGAATAGGGGTGTTTCTGGTTTGATCTTACATTTCCTTTCTGACACCCACCTTCCCTGGCTTATTCTTTTCCTAATGCATCAATGCACATGGTCCTAAATCTTTCTTATTTTCCTTCTCACTCTCTCTGGCTAATCCCAGCCTTCTCTCTCTCTCTCTCTCTCTCTCTCTCTCTCTCTCTTTCTCTCTCTCTCTGTGTGTGTGTGTGTGTGTGTGTATGGTGCTGGATGTAGTGAGTCCTTATCTCAAAACAAAACAAAATGCAAACAAACAAGAACCCCAAACAAACAAAACAACTACCTCCAAAGCAAAAATTATAAATTGAAGGCTGGAAGGCTGGGAGAGATGGCTCAATACTTGCTGGTCCTGCAGAGAACCCAGGTTTGAGTCATAGAACCCACATGGGGGCTCAAAACAGCCTGCAACTCTAGTTCCAGGAATCTTTTTTTGTTTTTGTTTTTTGGTTTATTTGTTTGTTTTTTTTGGTTTTTGTCGAGACAGGGTTTCTCTGTATAGCCCTGGCTGTCCTGGAACTCACTTTGTAGACCAGGCTGGCCTCGAACTCAGAAATCCACCTGCCTCTGCCTCCCAAGTGCTGGGATTAAAGGCATGCGCCACCAGGCCCGGCTAGTTCCAGGAATCTAATGCTTTCCTCTGACTTTTACATGCATTAGACATTCATGTGGTATATACATACATACATACATACATACATACATACATACATACATACATTACAAACAAACATGTAGGCAAAAAATATACATAAGGTACTTAAAAAATTAAAATTATTGATAAAATCTAGTGTGGTAGCATATGCCTGTAATCCTAGCACTTGGGAATCTAAGGTAGGAATATCATGAGTTAGAAGCCAACATAGACTTCATAAAAAGACCTGTCCAAAAAAGGGAAAATAAGCAGGCCTTTAATAATACACACCTTTAATCCTAGCACTGGGGAGACAGAGTCAGATCTCTGAATTCGAGGCCAGCCTGATTTACAGAGTTCCAGGACAGTCAGGGCTACACTGAAAAACACCATAATAGGTAAGTAGATAGACAATAGATAGATAGATAGATAGATAGATAGATAGATAGATAGATAGATAGGAAAAGAAAATCTTAAATCAAGTGAGATTCCCTCTTGCCATTCTCCGAGGGTCTCTCACTGCAAATAAAAGAAACTCCTGGTTCCTGATTATGGCCTACCTGTGAGGTTTCTTTCTCTAGTCTTAGAGGCTTGTTTTCTTGGAGGGTGGCCTGTAAGGCATATAGGACTCTGGAACACGGGGTTCTTTGAGAACACTCCTGTGTAGGCTTACCTACCCCATTGCTGCCCCTTCCCTGCCACTGAGCCGGAGCTCGGATGTTCTCTTTGCTGTCCCACATCAGTCACTGACTAATGGAGCCCAGCGCCGCTCAGGACCACTTCCGTCCTTCCCTACCTATTGGGTGGTCTGTTAAGTTTTCCTGAGCATCTGTTGCTATGATTATTGTCTCTCACTGTTCACTAGCCTAGAATTATAAGCTCCAGAAGGGTAGACATTTGGTACTATATCTATAGCATTTTGCAGAGAGTACCTGGCCGGGAGAACCATGCTCAACAAGTCTTTTTTTTTTTTTTTAAGTTTTTATTTATTTATTATTTATATGAGTACACTGTAGCTGTCTTCAGACACACCAGAAGAGGGCATCAGATTCCATTACAGATGGTTGTGAGCCACCATATGGTTGCTGGGAATTGAACTCAGGACCTCTGGGAGAGCACTCAGTGCTCTTAACCGCTGAGCCATCTCTCCAGCTCCTCAACAAGTCTTTTATATTAGCTCGTGGGTTATGAGAGACTCCTCATAGTTGACAGTACTCTGTTCAAAACAAACAAACAAAAAAAACCAAAAAACAAAACAAAACAAAACAAAAACACGATGAGAGATGCTGGGGCCGCAACAGTGCCAGGAGCCAGAGAAGGGCTATGGGCATACCATGATTAAAACATACATGGGAGCTCAGGACAGCCAGGGCTATTTACAGAAACCCTGTCTTGAGAATGCAAAAAATAAAAACAAATAATAATAATAATAATAATAATAATAATAATAATAATAATTTAAAAAAACAAATAGCAGATTATAGGCCCAGACAAACTAGGCTAGAATCTGTTTCTGTTTAACTTTTTCATGTGATCTTGGTCAAATGACTCAGTCTTTCTGAAGCCCAGCTCCTCCCCTATCAAGGGAAGATGACAGATGACTACCCTCGAGTGCCTAAGGGTTCTCTTGTTGTTTAAGACAGGATCTCATGTAGTTCATGATGGATATGATTTTACTCTGTAACTCAGGCTGGCTTTAGACTCCTTACTTGTATTGGCAACCCATAAACTTCTGTAACTCCAGATCCAGGGCTCCAGCGCTCTCTATGGGCACCAGGCACACGCATACATGCAGGCAAAACATTCATATACATAAACTAGATATTTGAGTTGGGTGTAGTGGTGCACACCATCAACCCCAGCACTAGGGAGACCGGGGTGGTGGATCTCTGAGAGTTCAAGGCCAGCCTGTCTTAAATAAATAACTAAAGAAATAAAGCAGCTGGTCGTGGTGGTGCATGCCTTTAATCCCAGCACTCGGGAGGCAGAGGCAAGAGGATTTCTGAATTCAAGGCTAGCCTGGTCTACAGAGTGAGTTCCAGGACAGCCAGGGATACACAGAGAAACCCTGTCTCGACACCCCATAAATAAATAAATAAATAGATAAATAAATAAATAAATAAGCATGTTTGAACTTCTGATTTGTGAGCTTTCACCTCTCAAGGGCTAAGACTAGGGCTTAAGGGTTTTTGCAAGAATTTAAAGAGATCATCCACATACTCATTCTCAGCATGTACCAGGAACTCCATGAAACTTTACTCTTCTATATAAGGAATCTCTCACTCTTGACTGGGTCTCACTCAGTAGCTTAGAGTCTGCCTTGACTTCATGACAATCCTCCTGTCTCAGTCTATCAACTACTTGAATTACAGGTAGTCTACAGTCATCACTCTCTGCCATGGAAGTCAACTTGGCCTTCTTTTCATCCAATGTTTGAAAGTTCCTGCTCCCTGATCTCTACATTGCTGTCCATGTTGTACTTTTGGATACACAACTACTCAGAGAGACTGTCTGTTTGTGTGTTACTGCCAGATTCCTACTTCTCTGAAGGATTTGGAGAAGGCAGAAACAAAATCAAAACAAAACGGAGAGAATAAATCTGAAAGAGGCCTGACACCTCTGTAGGTCCTCATTAGCATTGTAGTTAGGGGCAATTGTCAATCTGCCCCACAGTGTTGGTCTTGGATGTCCTTGCTCAGGACTTGAATTTAGCTGAATTCAGAATTCTCCTCTAATCCTGGGAGGATGAATCATACCTGCAGGTTGGAGATGGTGAGGGACACATCCCGCTTTGTGTCCTTCCCAGGGGGCTCAGCCTTGTTCTCCTGACGATCCTTATTTCTTTGGGACTAAGGGAACTCATCAGTCCAAGGCTGTCATCTGGCCGACGGAGAGGCTGGTGCTCCACACAGCCTGGCCACATGGTTTGAAGATCTGAATTAAAAAAAAAAAAGGGGGGGGGGCTGGTGAATGGCTCAGCGGGTAAGAGCACCCGACTGCTCTTCCGAAGGTGATGAGTTCAAATCCCAGCAACCACATGGTGGCTCACAACCATCTGTATCGAGATCTGGCTCCTGAGGACAGCTACAGTGTACTTACATATAATAAAATAGAATAAATCTTAAAAAAAAAAAAAAAGAAAGAAAGCTCAAAAAAATTTCTAGTTGGGCTAGAATTAATTCCAGGCAGAGGGGCAGGGAGCTCTCTGTGAATTCAGGCCAAGTTTATCTACATTGGAAATTCTAGGCCATTGAGAGCTATATAGCAAGAGTCTGTATAAAAGGGCTGACCAAACAAAACAAAAAACCAGCGTGGTGGCACACACTTGTTATCCCAGCATTTGGAAGGTAGAGGAAAGAGGGTCAGGAATTCAAGGTTATCCTGGACCACGTAGTTCAAGGTCAGCTCAGGATACCATGACTGCCCACCTCAAAAACCCCAAGCAAAACAAAAAGCGGAAGAACTTACATGCATCTTGGCCTTATGCTTGGCACTTATTTTGCCTGAGATGGCACACAGCCAAGGGTGGGGGGAGGGGAGGAGTTGGGTGAGGAGTCGTAATCCTGTAATCCCGGAACTACCAAGTTCTGAGACAGTGAGACTACATAGAGAAACTCAGACTCAATAAACAAAAAAACACAACAACAACAACAACAAAAGATGTGGATCACAAAGTGGCTCCTGGGTGTGGTAGGCTGTGAACAGAGCGGGGAGGTATATGAGTGGAAGAATGTAAATGAATAAGTCACAGTAAAACTCAATCAGAAGAGACATGGGGTAATTCCTGGGTTTCTATACCATGGGGACAGTGTTTCTGGGGTCAGCGAGGAGACACGGGGGATGGAGGGTCAGTGGCTGAAATTAAAGATTAGTTAGGTATTTGAGGAAGACTTGATATGGGTAATTCCTCTTTCTTTTTCTTTTTTTTTTTTTTTTTTTTGGTTTTTGTAGAGACAGGGTTTCTCTGTGTAGCCCTGGCTGTCCTGGAACTGACTCTGTAGACCAGGCTGGCCTCAAACTCAGAAATCCGCCTGCCTCTGCCTCCCGAGTGCTGGGATTAAAGACGTGTGCCACCACCGGCCAGCTGCTATGGGTAATTCCTAAGGGCTCTCTAGGGAAAGAAAACCAATAGGATTTGTGCCTATGTACCCATGTCATACACATACATTTGCATCACTTAGAATATCTATATATCAAGAGAGAGACCGATTTGAAGGAATTTGTTTAAACCGCATAAATTTACTGACAATTCTGGAAGCTATATGCCCAAGATCAGAATGTTAGCTTGTTTTGGGACTCTTTCTCCAAGGCCTCTCTCTCCCTTTGGCTTGTGCCTGGTGGCCTTCCAGCATCGTCACCTGCTTGTCCCTCTGTACCTTCATACATCTTTTTAAAGTTGCCAAAACTGTCAAAAAAACTAGCATTAGAGCAGTCTATTCTCAAACACAGTCCATCATGGGTCACACAAAAAAAATCAACTTCACAAGGCTCAACCAGCATACAGGTGCATCACTGTATAGGGAGATTTTGTGACATGGCTGCTCCTATGTAAACAAAACACCGGAGATTACCACAGTCATGGTTTGTAGCTACAGCAGCCTAGAAGGGAGTTGTGGGACCCAGGCAGAAGGTGAAGGCACGGCTGGTGGGAGATGAGGTGAGGTCCCTGTGTCTGAGAGTTTTCAGAAGCCAGCTTAGTGTTTGGGAAAGATCAAAGGCAGGTGCTGACTGACTTTGCCATTCTCATCCTGTCTCAGCTGTTATTAGTGTGATCTTGGTTGATTAATGGGAGTCTCAGTTTCTCTTTTTTTCATAGGGTTGGTGTATCTAGTAGACTATGAATGACTCCTGGCTATTGACCCTGACTTTTGATAGAGCGATAATGCAGTCTTTCTCTTTCTTTCTTTCTTTCTTTCTTTCTTTCTTTCTTTCTTCCTTCCTTCCTTCCTTCCTTCCTTCCTTCCTTCCTTCCTTCTTTCCTTTCCCTCCCTCCCTCCCTCCCTCCCTCCCTCCCTCCCTCCCTTCCTCCCTTCCTTCCTTCCTTCCTTCCTTCCTTCCTTCCTTCCTTCCTTCCTATGCATTAGTTGTTCATGTCAGGGAAGAAAGATGTAAAAACAAAAAAGCCTCCTTTTGCATTTAGGAAGTCATGCTATGCTGAACATACAATGTAATTTGGTTGGTTGGGGAATTTCAATTAGATAGATACAGTGATCCTCTGGAAGGTTCCACCGTGTTACATCCATCCCAGATACAGAGAAATCTAAACACTTGAGCTATCTGAGGAACAGGACATGCTGAGAGGAGTTAGGAGAGCAAAGGGGTAAACAGGGAGAACGACTTCCTTCTTACCCTTCAGGAGCACAAGATTGTTCCTTGCCTCAGAACTAAGGGAGGTTGAAGCAGGAGGATTGCTGTGAGTCTGAGGTCAGTTTGTGAATCTGAGGCCATTTTGAGCTGCATAAAAAGACCCTGTCTCCAAAACAAATCATAAAAATATTAAATACTGTTCCTTGAGAGTCTCAGGCCTCCAAAGTGGCCCAACCGGAATGGGAAGCAGCACCTGAAGCCCAAGCCTTGGTGAGGGTTACCTTGCCCCTCCCAGCCCCTGTGGGTAGGGCCAGCAGCACCGTGGGAACATTCCCTATGAGAGTGTCTGATCCACACAAGGGTCTAGTTCTTTGGGTCTCACACCCAGTTACACCGACGGTGTACGTTTTCTGCCTTGCAGTTGAGCTGCTGAGTCAGCAGAGATTCCGGGAGTGGCGAGGGGCAGGGTTTGGGACTGTAGCTCTGCTACAATGTCAGTCTAGGAGAGGCCTCCCCCTTCTCCCCTCCCTTGTATGTGTGCCTCAGAAATGTGTAGGGATGAGGCGGTGGTGTTTAGTTAAAAGATGCTTCCCCAAGACCAGACCTGCTTTCCAAGGACAGAGCCCATAATGAGACCCTTTGTCATGGTGTCAGCCGGGGGTGGGGAATCAAGAGAGTACAGATATCCCACAGGGAAGACCTTGCAGCTGAGAGGGAGGGATACTGGTTCCAGTGGAATTAAGCAGAGGACGGAATCGGGAGGAAGCTTTATTCACACACAGTGTGGGCTGCCCAACACTTCACCACCGAGTTATTGTGAGACGACTGTATTCTCGGTGTCCAGCCCAAAGCTTCGTCCTCAGACAATTGGAGTCACAGAAACTCAAGGCCATCTCCCCTCCCTTTCTACAAATATTTGTGGAGCAACTCCCACGTGCCTGGGACCGACTTTACTCCCTCCCTCTAGCGGCTTACCAAGGGGTGGGGCACGTGCTGAAGAGTTAGCAGGGACTCCCTGGGAAACAGATGCCGAGCTATAAAACTAGCAATAAAGAGTAGCAACGAGGCGTTTTGGAAAGACACAAAACAAGCAAAGCAGAGAGACGTCCCACGATTGCCCCAGGGGACACCTGACACCAAATATTCCAGAGTAGGAAAGGTGCTGAGTTTTGATGTCATTGAACTGGAGTTGAGAAACTGAGATGGTGCATTGCTGATACTTGAGAAAACAGAGGATGGGGACCGGAAAATATGGGTGGTAGGAGACCCGACGCACTGAAGTAAGGCCAGGGCGGAAGGAAGGAAGGCACACGGACGACACCGGAGCCCCGTCGAGGCAGCAGCGCTGCGGAGGGGGTGGGGAGCGGGACCGACACGTGCGCTACGTGCTGCGCTAGCCGCCGCCCCCTCCCGGGCTTCTGGGGAGCCAGGCTTGTACCCCTCCCCTCATCTGTGGCTCAGACACGGAGCGCGGCGGGAGGGGTGGGGGCGACATGGACGGAGAGCGAGAGGAAAAGTCCTTCCTCGCGTTTGGAACCCAGAAGCCCAGTCTCCACTGCACGGCGACCGGAAGGAGGACCAGCGCCTCTTAGACTAGCAGGCAGAATTTAGGGCACAGACTGAGCTCTTGGGGTGCAGGCCAGAGTTGGAACTCAGCCTGCTGGGAGAGGTTAAGGTCTGACGGCTGAGTGGGCCGGATAAAGACATCGATCCCTAGGGATTATCTAGAGGCTCTCCAGCACTCATGGGGTGGTTGGGGGACGGAGTCCGGGGGCGGAGTGTTGTCCAAGAGTAAGGAGGGGGGTTCCTGGAGACGTGGCACTCCGAGCGGGCTCGGTTCTACTCCGGCCGCCGGGGCTGCAGCCCCTCTTTCCCCGAGAACCTGGCGCTGTGGCTCCGCCCAGTCCTCGCTCCCAGCCCTCTGGGAACCGGAGACCAGGCACCTCCAGGCCGGGGTTACCCAGGTCCGGCCTCTGGGGCGTCCAAGCCGGCCCTACGCTAGACAATGCGGGCCGGGCCCCGCCCCCGGAGGCTGAGTCGGCTCGGGCCGCGGCCAATCATCGCCTGTGGCTAGGCTCTTTAAAAAAAGAAGAGCCGGCCGCGGTGTGGCTGTCAGCTGGAGAGGGATCCCTCCGCCCATGTAAACACACATCATAAAGGGCAAGGGGAAGCGTCTTCTGTGGGGCGGGGGAGCGGTTGCCTTTAAGTCGAGATCCCTCGCAGGCCCCTAGGCTCTCTTTACTAGCTTGGCAACCACCGGCTCCCTCATCGTCTCTCTGGGATGGTGTGGAGCCAAATAGCTGTTGCTTCATCTGAGACCGCTAGCATCTCATCATTTAGGATCACTACCGGAAATGGAGGAAGCAGTGCTAGTAGACCTTGAAAGTTGGGAGAGAAGATGCCTAGGTCATAGTCAACTGAGAGACTTCCTAAGTTCGTACCCTCCAGTTACATACCCCCAATTCATGCCCAGACGTCTGAAAATTATAACCTAATTGGTTTGTAGGATGCCAACGTCAAAGGTGAAAGTACTGTCCTTTCCCAAAGCAGAGAACATGACAGAAAGTCAACTCCAGGAAGACCCCCAAACACACACAACGTTTATAATACCCAGGGCCAGGGCCAAGAGCGAAAATAAAAGATTTTTTTTCACTCAACATGACAGGTCATCTGAAATCTTAGTCTTTGGGAATGAGGTCAGCCTGGGGGTCATTGTGAATTCCAGGCCAGCTTTGGCTACAAGTATGCAATCCTGTTTCAATTTTTTCCCCTCAATACATTATCAGGAAAAAAAATCAAGGTTAAAAAATATGGCAAGCTGGGTGAGGTGACACGTCTTTAATCCTAGCACACTCTGAGTTAGAAGCCAGCCTGGTCAATATGTGAATTACAGGCTAGCCAGAGCTACATAGTGAAACTTTCTCAAAAATGTGGTAAATTCTATACTTCTTCCCTAAGTTTCCCACGATTTTATAACCTGTTGTATCACCTTATTTTACAATGATTTAAAAAAAATGATTATTATATCTAAGTACACTGTAGCTGTCTTCAGATGCACCAGAAGAGGGTGTCAGATCTCATTACAGATGGTTGTGAGCCACCATGTGGTTGCTGAGTTTTGAACTCAGGACCTTCGGAAGAACAGTTGGTGCTCTTAACCACTGAGCCATCTCTCCAGCCCCCTACAATGATTTTTAAAAAATAGATTGTTGTCCATTTCTTGGGTTGCATCTCATCTGCAGCAGCAGAAGAGACTACTTATTCAGGCTCCAAATCCCTGTAGGGCTAAGAGAAGTTTTGCTCTTTTCAAGAATTGTTGAACTGTTTTGGAGGCCAGGTACCTCTATGGAGCTTATTAAAGACCGAAACTTTTCTCCCCTTTACTGAAAAAATGTTTTGTATTTTGTATTTTTTATATTTAAAAATTTTTTAGCCGGGTGTGGTGGCACATGCCTTTAATCCCAGCACTTGGGAGGCAGAGGCAGGTGGATTTCTGACTTCGAGGCCAGCCTGGTCTACAAAGTGAGTTCCAGGACAGCCAGGACTGTACAGAGAAACCCTGTCTCGAAAAACAAACAAACAAAATATATATTTTTAAATGTGTGTGTTGCTTATAGGGGCCAGGAGAGACATCAGAGCCTCTGAGGCTGGAGTGAAAAGGCAGTTGGGAGCTGATGGGCATTGATCTGGAAACTCAGTTTACATCCTCTAAGGCAGAAGCAAATGCCCTTAATCTGCTCAGCCATCTCTCTCTGTCTCTCTGGGCTTGGTTTTTGGTGCGGAAGCTCATTATGCAGGTCTGGCTGGCCTGGAACTTTGTGTAGGATTAAAGGTGTGTGCCACCACATCTAACTTCTCTTTCCATTTTTAAGCTGAAGAACCATGGTTTCTGTGTGATGGGATATATCTGCAATCCCAGCGTCTAAGAGGTAGAGGCAGGAGTATCAGGAGATCAAAGTCATCTTTGGCTATATATAGAGTTCCAGTCCAGCCTAGGTCACGTTAGTCCTATTAAAAACTAAACTCAGAGGCTAAGAGTGATGGTCTATTCTGAAAGGGAGGGCTGTGGAGCCACGGCTCCTTCCCTATACAGTGGCAGGCAGTCTTTCCACAAGTTTGGTTGCTTTCTAGATTAAAGAAATCATTTTTGTGTTCAAGTTCTCCTTATGACCTGACTTTTTCTGGGGCCATCCCCCATCTTTGGATTTCATAGTTATTTAACCTTTCCACTCTTCCGTTGCTTCCTCTGAAACACTGGGATTAAACCTCCAGTTCTGATCTCTTTCCTTCAGACCTGTACCTTTTAGCCTGTTGAAAATCTGAGTAGCAGGGACATCTCAGGCTTAGCCTGTTCAGGGGTGAGTACATCTTCCCTAGAACAACATGCTCATGGATGCTTGTCCCAGGGATGCCAACTGTCAGACCTTTAGTATGCTATTCTTCTGGTCCCTTCCTAGTGTAGCTTTTATTTCCTACAATTTCACCTTAACCTGTAGCACTGCTGAATTTATTTAGGCCCCATCATTCCTTGATTGGATTATTTCAAGATTCTTTTGCTCAAGTCCAACCTTGTATATGTGTAGATTTCTGTGCAGCAACCCTACTTTCCAGTAAATACTCTGAACTGTTGAATTTGGTCAAATGCTTAAATCCCTTCACAGACTAAACAATCCCGAAAAGCACTCGAAGAGTTATTACTGTCCTCATTACTATATAGTGTCTGTCCTTGATGTTCTTGTGTTCAAGATGAATCCTCCAGTTTCAGTACTCTGCCTCTCGGGTTTTACTAAGGAAATCTTTGGTGGCAAAATGTATGACGTGATTGATGAACTGTAGCTCTGTTCTCTCTAGTAGACTGTTAACTTCTTGAGAGGAAGAATTCTGAAACTTCAGTGGCCAACTGAAGCATTAAGGATAAACAATCCCAGGCGGAAGGCCCCTGCCCCTCCCGGTTAGGGGGCGGGGCGAGACCTGGCTCGGGGTGGCAGCAGGGACTTTTTTCCTCGCCGTGGCGGCGGAGGCGCACGGCGTGGGGTAGCGGCAAGACGTCGTCGGAGGAAGGCTGAAAAAGCCCTAGGTGTTGCCGTTGCTAGTAGAAGTCGGACTTGTCGCCCGAGCTGTGCGTCTGCACGGGTTTCGGACGGAGCGGAGCTCGCTGCCGCGGTTGCGGAGCCTGCCCCGTGCTCGCCCCTGCCCAGATCGCGGTGATGGAGCCGGCCACCGTGCTGCCCCCAGGCCCGCGCCCGGCGCTGCCCCTCGGGGGCCCGGGCCCTCTGGGAGAGTTCCTGCCTCCCCCCGAGTGTCCGGTCTTCGAGCCGAGCTGGGAAGAGTTCGCGGACCCCTTCGCTTTCATCCACAAGATCCGGCCCATAGCCGAGCAGACTGGGATCTGTAAGGTGCGGCCGCCGCCGGTGAGTCAGCCAGCACCCCGGATCCTGCTCGCGGCTGGGGGAGGGAGCGAGGACGCTCGGCCCGGGAGGCCGGAGGCGCGGGGGCGGGGAGCGGGGAGCGGGCGTCCCGCGGGGCTCGGTCAAGTTTGGGGTGTCTCCGAGGGTGGGAGATGCGGCGGTGGGAGGAAGGCGCGGGGGGCCCCGTCCCGGGTGGGATGTGGGCCGTGAGGACCGCGGGCTCCGGCGGGGCGGCCGGAGGGGCCAGGTCGGTGCGGCTCCGGGGGCCGGGGCGCTGCACGGCCCGGCAGCGGTGCGGGCTGGAGTGGTTGGCAGCCGCCGGGGTGGTCGCTGGGGAGTCCTCCCGAGCCCGGCTAAGACGCGGGCGCGGAGGCAAGGCTCTGGGCCCGCACGGCTCGGCGGCTGGTCCTCGTCTCCTTCTCGGGGTGCGGGGGTGTGTGATGGGTGGGGGTGGGGGACTTGCGAGTTGTCGTGTGAGGAGGAAAGTTTTCAATATGGCGGCGGGAGCCCCTGGTCCTTTGTGTGGTGGCGGCGTCGGCCCGAAGCTGCCCTCACCTGAGCGCCCCACCCTCCGGACCCGGGTCCCCCCCACCCCCCGCACCTGGTCCCTCGGCCTCCGGGAGTCCCTGGGGCGAGCTGGGGCAGGGGGCGGCCGGCGCCACTGGGGGCGGGGAGGAGCCGCCGGGCCGGTCTGGAGCGACTGGCTGAGTGGTGGTGGGGGGTGCGAGGGTCGGGGTGGGGGGGACGACACTTTGAGGATGGTGGGGGCAGGCCGGGCTGCGGGGGGCCCTGATGTTCGCCGGTCCTGGCGGACTCTCCCACACGAACTTGGGGCCGGACCGCCTTGCTCCCGGGGGAGGCCTGGCTGGGGCTGAGGTGGAGAGGCTGTGCTTGTAGGGGAGATGTCAGACGAGCTCTTGGAGATTTCATCCTGGTCCCTAGCTTTCCCTACTCGGCCTTCCGGCGGGGGGCTCTAGCGCCTCGAGCTTGGGGGGCTCTGAGGGGTGCGGTGTCCCCCAAGACAGCCCTAACGGCTGCAACGTCCGCGGAGAGCCCGGCCCACTCCTTCCCCGGCCCCCTCCCCGCCCCCCGCAGCCGGAACTGGATGCGCTGCGACACCCCAGGTTTTTCGCCTACCTTTTGGGATGACCTGAGTCTGAGTTGGCCTAAACGACCGTTGGACCGGCCGGGACGGTTGGAAAGGTTTAACTGCCCTGCCTACCGTTTAAGAATTTTCTATCTTCCCCTGCTCTCAATTGGAAGAAGACACCCCCCCAACCAACCCCCGCCTTTTACCCCTTTCTCCCTTAAACTTGCTCTTTGTAATGGCATTTTGAGTTACGGTATGTGTATGTAGCCGTTCTAGAAAAGATGTTTGCGAGAGATCCCTGAATAAGCCTTATCTTTTCACTACCCCCCACGAAAGAAAAATTTAAAACACAGATACCATATTTTAGTTGCTCTTGGACAACTTTGAAAACAGAAATGAAATGACTCAGAAAAATAACTGGCCAGATCAGCTAGTATGGGTGAAATTTTTGGAAATAGATTCATTTCTTCTGGTGAAGTGGACAGGGTGATGGAAGGTTTCTGTTACTGTAGAGGCCTGCAGAAGTTACACCCTTGCCTGGTTAGACTAGGGTTTTGATTCTGAAATGTGGACCATGTTTTAAACATTGAGCGATTTAGCTTTATCTTAATGTAACAGCAAAGATGAATGTGAGTGACTGTTGCATGTTTGCATTAGTGGGATTTTTATCTAGAAATTAATTGACTAAGTTATTAGAAACCAAAATCTAAGAGGAGTTAGGTTCCTGTGAGTTGCCCTCCATGTTGGCATTGTGGCGCACTAGGACTGGGTAAGTCCTTTTTCTTACTGTCTTTGCCTTTTATAGAGCTATTTTCTTCGAAAAATAGTTGCTTTAGTTAGGTTTGGCTACCCATTTCCTCATGTGGGCTAGCAGCTTAATGGCAGCCTTTAGGATTTGTGCATTTGTTTTGCTTTTTCCCATTCTGAATGTCACACATTATGGCCACCATTTTCTATTGAGACTACTATATACTACAGCCTGAGAGGAGAAGGGGTAAAGAGGAAGAAATAATGTACAAACATAACTGTTTTGGAGCCTCCTTTGTGTGAAGGGGACTTGCTTCCTCCTTTGTTTAACAAACTCCTGTGCCTGTGTGGAAGAGTTGCCAGTATTTGCTGTTGATAGAACCACAAAAAGAAAACCCAGAAGTTGTAGTTCTTGAACTGAGGGGTCCTGGAACAAAGGCTTCTTAAGAGACCATAAACAGTCTTTGTTTGGGAAATGTTTTGTGTTAGGAAAGCTGGAACAAGTGGTTTCATATAGTTGAAATGTGGCAACAAAATAAATGTTTAAGAAATAAGAAAATTTTTTTATGGTGTAGTTTTTTTTTTTTAATAATTCTTTTATCTCTAAATTTCTGTTCATTGAGTTTTTGGAACTCTAATGGCTAAATTTTAATGATTTGGAGGTTGTGGTATACTTTTAGGGGGAGAATTAGAAAAGTGTTTCTATTTCCTTTTGTTCTTAGCTTTAATCTTTAATTAATGGTACTTTGGTCTGTACCTGTTTTCCTAGTGTGGGTCTTAAGCTGCTTTGCTTGTAAAAACTTAGGGTGTTTATGTTGTGTGTGAGTCCATAAGAGTTAGCAGAAATTTGTGGAAATACAAAACAGCAAGGTAGTGATGAAATGATGAGTCAAGACTGTATGCAAACCAAGTTTCAGACACATAAAGGAGTGTGAGGGAGAGCTAGACTTATTTTGAGGTGAGACATTGAAATTAATTTTAATTGATTTTTTGTTTGTTTGTTTGTTTGTTTGTTTTTCGAGACAGGGTTTCTCTGTGTAGCTCTGGCTGTCCTGGAACTCACTCTGTAGACCAGGCTGGCTTCGAACTCAGTAATCCGCCTGCCTCTGCCTCCCGAGTGCTGGGATTAAAGGCGTGTGCCACCACGCCCAGCTAATTTTACTTTTTAAAAATTTTCTATAAAGTGCAAGTATTAAATGTTTAAGTACAAATGTTATTTTCACTGTGTAGTAATTTGGCTGCTCAGTAGATATTTTCTTGAATTCTTCCAATGTGATAGAAATATGTGATAGTTTTCAGATACCTAACACAGCTGCAGCTTGGCAGAGTCCACAAAATTCTCCTTCCATAATGACCAAAAGTCAGATTTAAATCAAGGCCCAGATGGCACAATACAATACACACTTTTTTTTTTTTTTTTTTTTTTAAGTTTTTAACTTCCTTTGGTTGTTTTGATTGAATCCCTCATCTCCATCTTTATGGCCATTACATGAAGTCGGAATCTTGGAGTGAGCTTGTTAATTCCACTTGCAGAACAAGGAAGAACTTTAAAATACACTTTGTAAGAAATGCTAATTACAACATTGTTTGAGGGGTAAGGGCGTCTCATTTGGCCGAAATCTTGAACTCAGATCTGATGGGGTTAAAGGTGTGTGCCACCACACCTACCTCTTTTTTTGGGGGGGGCGGGGTTCAAATTTGGAACCCTGCCTGTCCTGGAACCCTCTCTGTAGACCTGGCTGGCCTTGAACTCCAAGATCCACCTGCCTCTGCCTCCTTAGTGCTGGGATTAAAAGTATGTGCTGCCACTGTTCAGCATCTTGTTTTGGCTTTACATTTTATGTGTACTTTTCACATGTGCGCATGATATACTGCAGTGCACGTGTGGAGGTCAGAAGACAGTTTGTAGATGTAGAACTCTGGACTGTCATTTGGGTTCTGGGATCAAATTCATGAACTTGCTTATTTAATTTGGAGGGCAGTAAAAGTCAAGGAGGTTTGGAATACAGGAGTGGGTAGGCAAAAGTTTGCTTAAATGGCAACTTGTTTTTAGAGGGTTTATATATTAAATACATAGATATGCATATAGACATATATAGTCTGTATAGTTTATATGCAATAATGGGATCGTTTTATAGACTTGCCACCTTTTATTTTCTTTGTTTTTTACTTTGTGTTTGGCCTGTATGTGTATATATGTGACCATGGGCATGGCTGTTGTCCAGAGGCCAGAAGAGGGCATCGGATGGAGCCCATGGAACTGAGTTAGAGAGGGGAGTTTTCTGGCATATAGGTGTGGGAACCAAGCCTGGGCCCTTTGCAGGACCAGTGACCTTAGTTATTAAAGCATATGTACAACCACTCATTGCTGTCTTAGTGGGTTCACATTAGGACTTTAGAAAGAAATAAGTGAGGGCTTAGTGTGACGGCATACCAGCCTGATCAGTTCCAGGCCGGGGCTGCATAGTAAGAACCCACGGAAAAACAAAACAAAAGGCTGGAGAAATGCTTCAGATTAGAGCATTTGTTGCTCTCTGGAAGACCCAGGTTTGATTCACAGCACCCACTTGGTGGCTCACAACCATCTTTATCCAGTTCCACCTGATCTGTTGTTGCTGCCTTCTGACTTCTACAGGTCTAGGCACTCGTGTGGTTTTCATTTATACGTGCAGGCAAACACTTGATACACATAAGTCTTAAATATTTAAGGGATAAAGAGTTGACTGTATGATTAAGAGTTATTTACTGTGCAAACATGAGGACTGGAATTCTTATTCAAATATCCAAACATCCACATAACAAATTGGGTATGGTCTACATTCTCTTGTAGCCCCTGCACGGAGTGGGGAGTAGACAGGAGGATTGCTGGGGTTTCCCTGTCTTCCAGCCCATTGCAGATAGTGATAGAGGACTGTACTTGGTGCCCTCTGGTGCATGCTCTAGCACACACACATCATACATGCAGCACATTCACACATGTACACACATACTCTTCTTACATAAAACTTTGAAAATCATTTAAATCTTTTTTCCTGGATATAAGAATACTTTTTTTTTAATCTTATTTATTATATGTAAGTACACTGTAGCTGTCTTCAGACACTCCAGAAGAGGGCGCCAGATCTCGTTACGGATGGTTGTGAGCCACCATGTGGATGCTGGGATTTGAACTTATCACCTTCGGAAGAGCAGTCGGGTGTTCTTACTCGCTGAGCCATCTCACCAGCCCCAAGAATACTTTTTTGATAAAGCCATAACTACCAGGGTAGAAATGAAGTTTAAGCGTCTATTGTTTGTGTGGGAGGAAGTGAGCAGGTGCACACGTGTCCTGCTCTCCTGTGGAGGTCAGAGGACAGCTCTCAGGAGTTGTTTTCTCAGTCCGCTCTGTTTCGGAGCCAGGTGCTGTTTCTGCCAGGTGTACTTCTGGCTAGCTGTGGAGAAAGCTTCAGACTGTGGATGTAATCACAGAGGCATGCCACCGCATCTGGGGTTTATATGGATCCCAGGGATAAACCTCAGGTTGTCAGGCTTGTGCAACAAGTGAAAAAGATTTTCACGCACTGAGCCATCTATCTCTCAGTCCCTTAACTTCTTTTTTGTTTGTTTGTTTTGAGTCAGGGTTTTTCTGTGTAATAGCCCTGGCTCTCCTGGAACTCTGTAGATCAGACTGGCCTGGAACTCATAGAGATTTACTTGCCTTGGCTCTCCTGAGTGCTGGGATTAAAGGCATGGGCCAACATTCCCAGCTCTAACTTTTTTTTTTTTTTTTTGGAAAAAGTTACTAGTATAGAAAATAATTGCTGTAGCTATTTTTCTTGATAAAAGCAAAGGACAACATTCCTGGAATGAGGACCAATCTGATTGTAGAGAAGGTGAGGTTTTGTCCGGTTGCAGTTACACAGGTAACATTGCTGCAATTCAGAGTGAGCTCTAGTGTGGGGTTATATAGTGCCTGGGTTTAAGCCAGTGCTTTGGTTTGCCTTTTTACAGTTTTCAGAACTTGTAAAGACACGTGACCATTTTGAGAACAACTGTTAGCAGGTATAGAGGTGTGGGGAGTGGGGAGTCAGATTTCCTGCCTGCCTTGTTCCATCGCTGGAATTGGCCATATTTTTTTATATCAGCTAGTTTGGAAGGGCATTTCTGCACAGATTGATTGGCCCTTTTGTCTGACAGAACAGTTGAGTCAGGAGTGTTCAGGAAAGAGAATGAAATAGCTTTCTAAGACTCTTAATGTGTGATTAGGTTCTTGGTTACTTTTCTTCTGTGCAGGATAGTAGTTTAGCTTTCAGCATTGATAAAATTTCTGTGAGTAGAATTGCTAGTTAACATTTCATATGGTATCAGGTTTTTTTTTCCTTTTGGTGCTATTGGAAGTTCTTGTTCATGTTTGGCAAGTTCTGTAGCACTAAGGGCTATATATTCCCAGTTCTTGTTTTGTACTGTTTTGAGACAGGATATTGATATTTTTATTAAGCTAGCCTGGAATTCCCAGAGCAGCCCAGGCTGGCCTCAAACTCAGTGCTTTGCTTTGAATTCTAGGATTACAGGAGTATCTTAACATACTAGGCAGACATTTCCTTTAATTTTATTTTTTTAATGTTAAGATAAAGTTGCCAGGCATGGTGATGGATGATGCACACCTGTGATCCCAGTATCACAAGGCAAGAGGATAGAATGTTTAAAGCCAGCTGCTAATCTCTTAAAAATCTGTTTCTTCCAAGAAATTTTTTTTTTTTTTTCGAGGCAAGGTTTCTCTGTGTAGCCCTGGCTGTCCTGGAACTCACTCTGTAGACCAGGCTGGCCTCAAACTCAGAAATCCGCCTGCCTCTGCCTCCCAAGTGCTGGGATCAAAGGCGTGCGCCACCACGCCTGGCAGAAATTTTTTTTAAGGATAAACATTTTATCAAATCTGTGTGTGTTGTGTGTATTCGTAAAAGTCAGTTTATTATGTAAAAGGAAGAGCTATTTTAAAAGCTGCCTAGAGGTTTTGTGTGTGTGTGTGTGTGTGTGTGCATCCATATTCATATTCGTGCCTGCAAATGACTGTGCACACGGAGGTCAGAGAATAATCCTCCTGAGTGGTTGTTGGTTCATACTTGTTGTTTGAGACAGGCCTTTTCTTACTGTGTATGCCCGGCTACTTAGTCTTCACACTTCTGCCTCTCCTTGCCTTCTTCCACAGAAGCCCTGGAATTAAGAACGCTGTTGCCGTGTGGTTGGTCTTCATGTTTGTGCAGCAAGCTATCTTACCCACTGAGCCATCTTCCCAGCCAGCCCTAGAATTTTTTAATCTGGTTGCATCATGACCTCGGTTAAAGTCTGTTTACCCAGCTCTAAAAGGATCTGACACTGACCTAGGGCTACTGTCTAGGTTAATTAATGGATTGCAGGAGCTTAAATCTTGAAGTAACACTCCCCCCACCCCCCTTTCCATTGCTAAGAAGAGTCTGGGAACAGATGTAGCAAGACAGAAAAGTCTGGGCCAAATACATATATCCCTTATTTTCCTTCAGAGAAGAATTGATTTTAGTGAAACTAAGAAAGGCAAAAAAAAAGCGCCCAACACTATCAAAGCTAGAATAAGAACTGGGTATGGTCTGCATTCCTGTCTGCTTTAGTTTAGAGGCAGGTGATCAGTTAAAAGCCAGCCTGGGTAACTCATGTTCTAGGTTAGTTTTGGAAATAAAGCAAGACCTCCCAACCCCATACTAACCCCGAACCCTAGGATATACCTGGATGTGATAGGTTATTCCCAGCATCCAGAATCATGAGTTCAAGGCCAACCCAAGATACATAGTGAAACCTTGATTTAAAAAAATCCAAACTAGGGCTGGGTGGTGCCGCACACCTTTTTTAAAATTCCAGCACTTGGTGGGCAGAGGCAGGTAGATTTGAGTTTGAGGCCAGCTTGCTTCTACATAGTGAGTTCCAGGACAGCCTCGGCTATGTTACAGGAGAAACCCTGCCTTGAAATAAATAGCAGCAACCACCCCCACCCCCAAACTAGTGGATACTAGGGTATAGAAGGTTAACTGAAGGGCAGCCATGGGAAGTCATAGCAGGTGAGACTCTTCAGTGATGGCTCTGTTTTGGGGTCCTGTAAGTAACCCCTCACCCATTATCTGGGGAGCCCAATAAATTGACTGAAAGAAAACCCATACAGAGAAGCCTCCCACCCATGAATCTAACAAGTATAATCTTCCTTTTTGTTTGCTTGCTTGTTTATTTATTTATGAGGGGTTCATGTAACCCAAGGTGTCCATGAACTCCCTACCTCCCAGGTATTGGATTGTAGATTTGCATTATCATATTCTATTTTGTTCCTTGTTTTATATGTGTGAATGTTTTGCTTGTGTGTGTGTGTGTGTGTGTGTGTGTGTGTGTACTACTGAGTGCCTGATGCTTAAAGTGGTCAGAAAAGGGCATCGGATCCTCTGGAACTAAAGTTACAAATGATTATGAGCTGCCTCATGGGTGCTGCGAATTGAACCTGGTCTTTTGGAAGAACAGCAAGTGCTCTTACCACTGAACCATTTTTCTAACCCCTATTTGTTTTTATTTTTATTTTTATTTTATTTTTGATTTTTCGAGACAAGGTTTCTCTGTGTAACCCTGGCTGTCCTGGAACTCAACTCTGTAGACTAGGCTGGCCTCCAATTCAGAAATCCACCTGCCTCTGCCTCCCGAGTGCTGGGATTAAAGGCGTGCACCACCACTGCCTGGTTTGTTTTTCCTCCGCAAAGCTGCTTCAGTCTGGTATCCAGGTCTTGGGGAGCAAAAGCTCTGGCAGCTGAGTTCTAGCCTGTGCTCTGCTTCCTTCTACCCAGGACCACTCTCCATGCCGTCCTTTGGGCCTTTGTTTCCTCATCTGCGAATTTATTTATTATTTATTGTTTTATTTTTATTTTTTTTTGAGACAGGGTTTCTCTGTATAGCTCTGGCTGTCCTGGAACTTACTTTGTAGACCAGGCTGGCCTTGAACTCAGAAATCCACCTGCCTTCGCCTCCCAAGTGCTGGGATTAAAGGCGTGCGCCATCATGCCCAGCTTGTTTGTATGTATGTATGTATGTATGTATGTATGTATGTATGTATTTATTTATTTAAAATTGGTTTTTTGAGACCGGGTTTCTCTTTATAGCCCTGGCTGTCCTGGAGCTCACTTTGTAGACCAGGCTGGCCTCGAACTCAGAAATCCGCCTGCCTCTGCCTCCCGAGTGCTGGGATTAAAGGTGTGTGCCACCACGCCTGGCAGTACCTGAATCTTTAATTTGAAGCCTGCCAAGTCTATAACTGAAAAACAATTTGTGTTTTTTGTGTAACAGCAATTAAACTAGGGCCTCACACTTGCTAGGCAAGCATTGTGCCAGTGAGCTACACCCCAGCACATACATCTGCCACTTCCTGTGTCTCTGTGTTTTAAATGATAGACAACCTTTTTTTTTTAAGATTTATTTATTTATTATATGCAAGTACACTATAGCTGTCTTCAGACACTCCAGAAGAGGGCATCAGATTTCATTACGGATGGTTGTAAGCCACCATGTGGTTGCTGGGATTTGAACTCCGGACCTTCGGAAGAGCAGTAGGGTGCTCTTACGCGCTGAGCCATCTCACCAGCCCCTAGACAACCTTTTTCAATGAAAGTAACTAGAATTCATTATCAGAAAAACTTGGAATTCTGAGTCTGGAGATTTATGGATCTTATAAAGAACCCGATTGGGTTCCTAGTGTTCATGTCAGGCTCCTAACTGCCTATAATGCCACCTCCAGGAGTCCGACCTCCAGGGACATCTGAAGTCACATGCATATAGAGACACATAACTAAAGCCTTGGAATTATGTAATCTCTTCTATTACTTCTTAGGTGGACCTATATTTTATATTTTACCTCTTTGGTGGGCCTATGCATTGTATACTTTTACTGTTTTTACTACTATGCTTTTGTGAGTATTAGTCTTAAGTCAAACTTTCTAGATATATGTAAGTACTGTCCAGCTGGAGGGATGGCTTGCTCATTTAATAAAATGCTTGTCTTTATGAAATATGAGAGGTTGAATTTGAGACCAAGAAATCTACAAAATCTGGTTGTATGTGGTATATGTATCTGGTCATACCATTCATTGCTGGGGAAGCAGAGCTTGGGGCTCACTAGCCAATCAGTCTAGGCTAATTGTTCAGCTGTTAGGTCAACCTGAGACTCTTTTTAAAGGAGTTAAATGTTATTTCAAAGGCATTGAATGTCCTCTCTGATCTCCTCATACATTCCTCAAACACATGTGCACCTGCATACATACACACTCATTACAGAGATACTTCGATGATCGTAAGGGCCTGCTCTTAGTGTATTTTGTGTATGTGCATGGTGCGTATGTGGGTGCATGTACCATGGCAAGCATGTGGAGGTCAGAGGGCAACTTTGTCAAGCTGATTCTCTCCTACCTCCTTCATATGGGTTCCAGGGATTGGTCTGTAAGGTAAAAACTTAACTGCTGAGTTACCACTATAGCCGCCCCATGCTCTAAGTTCTATGTCTTCAAATGTTAGGCATTTAAGTTGGTATCTCGTAGTTTGGCTAGGTTCTTTTCCTAACTGTGCTCTCCATGTGGCCAGTGCCTCAGAGAACTAAAGTCTAAACCTCTAGTGCATTTTTAAAGCACTTGAAGCTATGGTTTTGTTTTTCTTTTTTTTGTTTTTTGTTTTTGAGACAGGGGTTCTCTGTATAGCCTTGGCTGTCCTCGAACTCACAGATCCACCTGCCTCTGCCTCTCAAATGCTGGGACTAAAAGTATGTGCTACCATGTCGGGTTTTGTTTGTTTGTTTGTTTGTTTGGAGACATGGTTTCCCTGTATAGCTGTGGCTGTTCTAGGACTTGCTTTGTAGACCAAGCTGGCCTTCAAGTCAGAGATCCTCCTGCCTCTGCCTCTTGGCCACCACGCCCGGCTGGAGCTCTTTCCTTTCCCTAACCTAACTCCTTCCATATACCTTTCTCTCAAATTCATGGCTTTTTTCTTCATTGTTACATACATACATTCCTAGCTACATAAATGCATATATGTTACTTGTATACATAAGATGAGTTCAGGGCTGACCTCTTGGTATTGGAAAACCAGCAGGACTTTCTTGTTGAGACTTTCCTTTTCTCAACATGCCATTTCCGGTTCTTTGTCTTGGATTAAGGCTCCATAAGATCTTGTCCTCTTCCTTATTCAGGTCTTGTTTAGGCAGTCCTGTTGATGAGTCTCTGTGGGTGTAGCTTCTCTTACCAAACTTCCTATTCTTAGGGTTCTTCAGGGGCTTCCCATTTCCCGCTGTTAGGATTCCTGCCCATTTGTTCAGCTGTTGTGTTGCAGATGGACCAGTTGGGGCTGGGCACCACTCTTGTTCTCTGCACTTTGATAGGTTGTAGCTTTCTGTAGTGATCTCTCTGTTGATGTTTCTTTGAGAGATGAGACCCACACTGATCTTTTTATTAATGTCCGGTGTGACATTGACATGTATCCTGTAGGCTGCAGTTGTGAAACACTGTTTTACTTTTTTTTTTTTTAGTTTTTCAAGACAGGGTTTCTCTGCAGCCCTGGCTATCCTGGAACTCAACTTTGTAGACCAGGCTGGCCTTGAACTCAGAAATCTGCTTGCTTCTGCCTCCCAAGTGCTGGGATTAAAGGCATGCGCCACCATGCCTGGCTGTTTTAATTGTATGCCAGAAACAGAACAAATCCCTGTTAAACCTACATAATTACAAAGAGCTTTAGGCAGTATCCTCCTGGTTTCTGTATGGTTATACCAGCTCATCATTTGGAGATATTTAAGCCAGATGGCAACTTCTTGTCTTTGCCAGGCTATATTTATTTGAAGGTAGAAGACAAAGTAGGTTCTCTGGTTCTCTTTCTTCACATCTATACTCTGGTCCGTGTGTGTGTGTGTGTGTGTGTGTGTGTGTGTGTGTGTGTGAGAGAGAGAGAGAGAGAGCGAGAGAGAGAGAGCGAGAGAGAGAGAGAGAGAGAGAGAGAGCGAGCGAGCACGCGCAAGCTGGGGGGCAGGGAGGAAGATGGAGAATGAAAAAGGTGTGTTTTTTGAAGTATAACCTTTACTTTGAAAATTCAAAGTATTTAAGATTCTCTTCCTTGAGGCACTCAACTCATCCAATATTATGATGTATTTTGGACAAATGGAGAATAGTCACCAGATTTTCCAGTAGGAGGATAGCTTCAGAAATATGTAGAGATTGGGTTTTGATTTTATTTTTTATATTTAAATTGTATTCATTCTCTTAGTTTTTTCTTTCATTGTTAGTCTGTCTTTTCCTATTTTCTGTTTGTAAAATATGTCTTTGCTATAAATAATAGGTAATTAATTGTTCATCAGATATTTTTCTTTTTTTTAAGAGAACAATGTTTAGGATTTGGTTTGGGTGTGGTGTGTGTTTTGTGTGTGCATGCACCACACACACATGCATAGGACATTCTTAGGCATTTAGTAAATGAAAACTTGAAGAGAAAAAATTATTTAGTAGAATAAAAATTTCCTGGCTTCTGGTGGCATTTTCATTTTTACGTTATCCTGGACCCAGACTATTTTCAGAGTTTTTTAAAGCTTGCTCATAAAAGCAAAATAATGCTGACCCAGCTTTCCTTCCTGAAGTTGGAAGGAAAGAGAGAGAGAGTGTGTGGTGGAACTAGGATTTGAGCCTAGACAATGAAGGACTGTAGTTAGTGATCATTTATTAAGAATAAAGAAATAGAGACAGGCTATAACTTTGAAGCCCTGTCTGGTCTGAAACTCACTAATCCTGTTGGCATGAAGCTCTGTCTGCTTCTGCTTTAGGAGGAGGCCATGACACCCAGTGGCCTTTTCTTCTTTCTGTTTTTAAAGACTAATTTATCTTTTTAGTTTTTCAAGACTTTTTCTCTGTATCTCTGGCTGCCCTGGAACTCACTCTGTAGACCAGGCTGGCTTTGAACTCTACTTCCATGAGTGCTGGGATTAAAGGGGTGTGCCAAGATTTATTTTTCTATAGCCCAGGCTAGCTCCAAACTCAGTTATCTCATCTCATGAAGGAGAGTATTCATGCCATCGTGGACAACTCTTTTATTTATTTATTTTTTAAAGATTTATTTTTATTAGTTTTCAGACACACCAGAAGAGGACGTCAGATCTTGTTACAGATGGTTGTGAACCACCATGTGGTTGCTGGGATTTGAATTCAGGACCTTTGGAAGAACAGTCAGTGCTCTTAACCTCTGAGTCATATCTCCAGCCCATGTACAGCTATTTAACAGGTTTAATAAATTCAGCTTTTCCTTTCTGGTCACTGAAATATAAAGACATGGAAGTAGTAAGCTACAGATACAGAACGTTAGAGCGTTAGAGCGTCATTTTGTATTTTTTAGGGAGTCCTGGCTGCCTTGAACTCTTAACAGAGAGTGACTTGGAGCTCCTGATTCTCCTGCTGCTAATGCACAGGTGTTAGAACATAAACGACAACAACAGAAACCACAAAACAAACAGAAAAGAAAGTGTGTGTGTGTGTGTGTGTGTTTGTTTACGTGCACAGGGTATATGTGATCATCAGAGCAACTTTTGGGAATTGGTTCTCCTTCCACCTGTGGTCACCTCAACTTGTCAGGTTTGACAAATGCTTTTATCCACTGAGATATCACTTATACAGTGGGTCATTGATACCAAACAGCCATTTAAATGATGGCCAGTTCATCTGGCTGCAGTTTTTTCATATTCTAGGCTAATAAAAGTTATTTTGGAAATTATCAGTAGATGGAAGAAGTAAACAACTGACAGTTGGAGACAGCAACAGCAATGACAGTGTTTAACCAGCATGATGGAAGGAAGCTGTTGGATGGCAGGGCAATGGCCACTTACATCTTTAATTGGGCATGCTCATTACATCCTTTTCACAGTGATGCTTACAGACTGTAATCCTACACTTGACAGGCTGAGTCAGGAGGATTGTGAGCCCCTGGACTATGACCAGGAAACTTTACCTCAGAAAAAAAAGAACAACAACAAAAATCGGGTGGGTGTCTTAGTATATTTGTGCTGCTATAACAAAATATTTGATAAGGATACTTTATAAGTAGTACAAATTCTTTTTAAATTGTCAAAGTTGGCAAGTGTAGATTAGGCTCTCCTGGGTTTCCTGTTTTACAAGGGCAAGCTAAGTCTCTATACTCTATACTTGAGTAGTAGGAGACCTAGACTCCTAGGGGGTAAGAATAAGAGAAAGAGCCTGTGGGGGGTGGAGGGAAGGAGGAAGGGAGGGAGAGAGAGAGAGAAGGAGGAGGAGGGGAAGGAGGAGGAGGGGAAGGAGGGGGAGAAGGAGGGAGGGAGAGAAAAGGAGAGAGCAGGGAGCTCAAATTGTCTGGGCTGGAAAGTTTAAGGTTGGGGGCAGGGTGGGTCAGGTAGGAACTGAAGGATGCTGAGAGAACCTGGATGTGCAACTCAGTCCCTTGTCCCAGTGGTGTATAACCAAACAGGTTTAAATTCAGTACTATTTGGAATCATACATGTTTATCTAAAATAATTGTCTTCATCCTTAATGTTAACATTACATACATTTAATTTACCCAAAGTGTAGCAGGGCTAAATCTCTATACTTCAGAAGGAAGTAACACAACTTTGTTTGTTTTTGTTTTTGATGATTCATTTATTTTTATTTTATATACAATGATTGGTATTTTGCTTGCACATGTCTGTTTGAGGGTGTCAGATCCCCTGTTGATGTAAGATGCCACATGGGTGCTGAGTTTCCTGGAAGAGCAGCCAGTGCTCTTAACTGCTGAGTCATCGCTTCAGCCCCACTGTCTTTATTTTTAATTATTTTTTGTTTTGTTTTATTTTCCAAGACAGGGTTTTTTCTCTGTTTAGCCTTGGCTTTCCTGCAGCTCACTCTACAGATTAGGCTGGCTTGGAACACAGAGATCCACAACCACTGCCCAACTTGGTTTATATTTTTGAGACAAAGTCTCACTATATATACACACACACACACACACACACACACACACACACACACACACACACCCTTGGCTGGTCTGGAAGTTCATATGCAGACCTGTCTGGCCTTGAGGTCATAGGCTAGACTATCTCTGCTTCTCTAGTGCTGGGATTAAAGGCATCAATTAATTGAAAAAAATTTGTTTTTGTTTTTGTTTTTGATTTTGTTTTTGTTTTTTTCAAGACAGGGTTTCTCTGTATAGTCCTGGCTGTCCTGGAACTCACTTTGTAGACCAGGCTGGCCTCGAACTCAGAAATCTGCCTGCCTCTGCCTCCCGAGTGCTGGGATTAAAAAAATTTTGTTTTTGATAGATTCTTATTCTGTAGCCCAGGCTGGACAGGTACCTGCAATTGTAGGCTGGCTTTGAACTTCTTTGAGCTGACACTCTTTCTCTCTCAACTTTCTGAATGATGGGATTGAGCCACCACACCTGATTTAGCTAACTGACTTGACTTTATATTTATACACACACACACACACACACACACACACACACACACACACACACACACACACACACACGCCAGTGCTCGTAACCACAGAGTCATCTCTCAGCCCCTGGTTTATGTATTTTATATATTTTATATATTTTATTTGTTTTAGTTTTTCCAGACAGGATTTCTCTGTGTAACCCTGGCTGTCCTGGAACTGGGACTTGAACTTCTCCTCTTTCCATTACCAAGTGGTAGGATTAAAGGCCTGCCACCTTATTTTATTTTATTTTTTTAAATTCTTGTACATGAAGTGCTTCTCCTAAGGCAGAGTTCAAGAGATCAGCATTGAAAGCGAGGAATACAAGGATTTTTTTAAAGCTCAGGGGTAGGGGTTTTCCAAATGGAAAATAGGGGATTTGGCAGGCAAATAGGCTGTGTTACCTGAGCAGAGCATCGGGTATAACAAGTTAGTTCCAACGACCTCCCGAGCAAAGACATGATTGCACATTAGGTGTCACTATGCAGCATAGCAAGGTGGTCACAGAACCTTTGAAAGAAAGGAAGGGTTGCAAGATGGTTATGAACAACTTTGTAAAACAAAAAGACATGATTGCTATTCCTGGAACAGGCAAGTACAGAACCCTTTCTAGTTAAGGGTTACAGTAGGGCATAGCCCAATTCTTGAGAAAATGTTTAATTATAAACAGGTATGAACCTAGGGTTTTTTTTGTTTGTTTGTTTGTTTTTTGTTTTGGTTTTTTGAGACAGGGTTTCTCTGTATTGCCCTGGCTGTCCTGGAACTCACTCTGTAGACCAGGCTTCCAAGTGCTGCCCGGCTTTTTTTTTTTTTTTTTCTTTTTGGAGACAGTGCTTTACTATGTAGCTCAGATTGGCCTTGAAGTTGTGATAGTTCTTATACTTCAGTTCCCCAGTGATGGGTATATAACACCAGTTTATGAGTTAGAATTCTGTTGTTGACAGGTTCTCATGAAGCTCAAGCTGACCTTGAACTCCTTCCTGTCTTGCAGAGGTTGATGTTCTAAGTTCCCAGTGTTGGGATTATAGGCATGTGCCACACTACTCCTAGTTTTAGGGTTTTGTTTGTTTGTTTGTTTGTTAAAAAAACAGCTTTATTTTTGTTTTGAGTGTTTTGCTTGTTTTTGTCTGTGTACCATAAGGATAGCTGTTCACAGAGTTCAGAAAAGGGAGTCATTCATATTTCCTGGAACTGTAGTTACAGATGGTTGTAAGCTACCATGTGAGCAGTAGAAACAGAACTGGGGTCCTCTGCTCTTATCCACCAAGCCTCCTTACCAGCCTCCCGAGTTCTAATTTGAGTAAAGCTTTTGTCTGTTTATGACCCTGGAGCGGTCTTTCACTGAGCCAGAAGAGCTGGCCTTTTAGTTAGGCAGATTAGCCAGGGAACTCTGGTTCCCTGAGTCTCTGTCATGCCTGGGTCTTTAGGTGGGTGCTCAGTGGTCAGACGCAGGTCTTTGTTTTCAGAGTGAGCATTCTGACCCATTGGGCCATCTGCTGAACCCCCTCACCCATCTTTTGCTTTTATGAAGAGAAACGAAGTGTTTCTGATCTTACAGAGCAAATAATATATATTTGATCATAGCCCTTGGGAGGTAGAAGCAGGAGGATCTCTGAGTTCAAGGCAAGTCTGTTCTACATAGTGAGTTCTGGGACAGCCAGGGATATATACATTGAGGCTCAAGAAGAGACAAGATAACTAAACATGACGTTATACACTGGATGGGATATATATTATATATATGTGAATGAATAAAGGATAAAGTGTGGGGTTCAGTCAATGAAACAAATGTTTCATACTAATCCAAGATATTAATACAGAAACTAGTTTGATATAAAATCTCTAAAAGTCCTATTAAAGATAATTTTGATTGTTATGTTTTATATTATACTCTTGTGACACCAATTGAAGAGCTCTCAAAAGGATAAGAAGGGCTGGGAATCTATAGCTCAGTGGTATAGCACTTGTGGTATACATCCACATATAATGCTCTGGTGCTAACTGCCGGCCAAGGCCTCTGTTTCTTTTTCTTTTTCTTTCTTTTTTTTTTTTTTTTTGGTTTTTCGAGACAGGGTTTCTCTTTAGCCCTGGCTGTCCTGGAACTCACTTTGTAGACCAGGCTGGCCTCGAACTCAGAAATCCGCCTGACTCTACCTCCCGAGTGCTGGGATTAAAGGCGTGCGCCACCACGCCCGGCCTGTTTCTTTTTCTTAATGTATTCATATAATCTTATGTGAGTGTTTTGTCTACATGTATGTTTCTAAACCACCAAGTGTGTGCAGTGCCCATTCAGGCCAAAAGAGGGTGTCAAGGTACCCTAGAACTGGAACTGTCATGTGGGTGCTGTGAAAGACCGTGTCCAGGGCTTCTGCCTCCTGAGTGCTGGGATTAAAGGTGTGTGCCACCATGCCCTGCTGACACCAAGTTTTTAGTTGGTTGCCTTCAGGGCTCAGAACACTAACTTGTGTAGCTTCTATTGAGCACACTCTCTTCATTTTGCTAATTATTAGACCTCAAAATGATGATAGACTTTCTGTAATTAGAAACATCTAATATGTTCGATATATGTTAAATATATGTTCTAATAGTTGGTTATCTCTCGTGGGCTAATTTTTGCTTTTGAACCTTTTCAGTTAATTGTGCCTTAAGTGATTGTTGCTAAGTTAGTACTGGGATTAAGGAAGATGTTTACTTGCTTTGAGTCCTCTCTCAGGACCTTCAGTCTTCAGCTATTTGTCTTCCCAAGGAATACATTTCTGACTGCTAAGAAAATAATTGAGCCTTTTAATAATACAATTCTCATAATTTCTGTTTTGAAAGAGTTAAAGCTTTTGTAGGGTGGTGGTGCACTCCTTTAATCCCAGCACTCCAAGATGCAGGCAGGTACAGGTGGATCTGTGAGTTTAAGGCCAGCCTGGTCTATAGATTGAGTTCCAGGAACCCAAGGCTATACAGGGAAACCTGTCTTAAAAAACTAACCAACCAACCAACCAACCAACCAGATAAACTTTTAAAAGCAAAGGAAATGAAAATAAATTCCAGCAGGAATTTATGTAGAACTGCCTTTTGCAGTCAATTGTTTTATTTCACTTAAAAAATTATTATTTAATGTATATGAAACACTGTAGCTGTTTTCAGACGTACCAGAAGAGGGCGTCAGATAGCATTACAGATGGTTGTGAGCCACTGTGTGGTAGCTAGGAATTGAACTCATGACCTCTGGAAGAGCAGTCAGTGCTCTTAACTCTTGAGCCATCTCTTCAGCCCATATTTCACTTTTTTTGAGATAGGGTAATGGTTTGTATTCCTGCCAGGCCTAGTACTCATATACAGTCTTAGCCTAGGTTCAAACTCACAAGATATCTATCTCCAGCCTCAGCCTCCCAACTGCTGGTATGGGATTGAGCCATATTAACCCTAGCTTACTATAAATAAACTCCAATTACTCATCCTTACAATGGGAGTTCTGTTATTCTGTGTAAGAGTGATCTATGATCCATATTATTGGTAGGGATAAACATTTTACCTTTTTGGTTAGATCACCAGACTTTGCCAACCATGTCTTGTTCTCTTGATAGTTGAGTACCTAAATAGTGTGTAGTTTGAACTTTAGGTCAGGTATGGTAGTGCATGCCTCTAATTACAGCAGAGGCGTGTGTGTGTGTGTGTGTGTGTGTGTGTGTGTGTGTGTGTGTGTGTGTATGTTCCTGTGCATGTGCAGTGTGTACACCTGTACTGCTGTGGAGGTCAGAGAATAACTTTGGAGAATCAATACTTTTCCCTCTGTGGTACCCAGAAACTAAACTCAGGCATTCAAGGCTTGTGGTTTACTTACGAGCCATCTTGGGCCACATAAAACAACTTTGATATGTTTTTGAGAACATAATATCCTCACTCCCTCCTCAGCATTTCTTGTAGCAGAGGCTGGCCTTGCCCAATCCTGATTGTCCTACCTATTTCCTGTGTGCCACAGGAGTGTAGTGCCATACCACAGGAATAGGACATTTCTATGTCTTTGTTTTAGGATAGGAAAGCATGTCAGGAGGCCAGTCAGGGAATAACCTGTCTATTGTCTTTATTTTAGTTCTTAGTGTATACAAGTTTCAGACCACAAGGACAGCACATGGTTCTCTGTGCTGGGAAGGTGAATCAGCAGGTAAAGACACTAGCTGCCAGGCTTGATGACTTGAATTCCACTCTCAGGACCCATATGGAAGGAGAGAAGTGACTCCCTAAAATTTTCTTAGCTTTTCTGATACATTATCTTTTTTTATGTTTTGAACTTAACCTTTAACTGTGATCAGTTCCTTCTTCCCTCCCTCCCTCCCTCTCCTTCCCACTCTCCCTCTTCCTCTCCCTCCTTCCCTCCCCTCCTCACCACTTTACTGGGGTTGAATCTGGAACCTCAGGCAAATCAGGTGAGTGTTATTGCCACTGTACCCAGCCCAGCCCTAGTTCCTTTCTGAAAGCCAGTACAGTAGCTTTTGTAAAGTACAAGAGAGCAAAGCTCTGAACACGTCTTACTCTTACCTTGACACTGTGCATCAAGAAGCAATGGGATTTTTTTTCCCTATGACATCTTGTTCTGTATAATTTAACACATCAGTATCTAAACATAAACTTTAATCTCTTTGATTCAATGAAGTATTTTCTGTTTTTTTTCCCCTACCCAGAAAGAATCTTGCTATGTAGTTCAAGGCTGGTTTAGTACTTGTTGCCTTCTTACGGCAACCTACTGAGCACTTATGTTTATGGTCATGCTGGCACACCTGGACACGGAATACTTTGTGGTTTTGACAGGGTCTCACCCCAGGCTGACCTTTGCTGAAGATGACCATGAACTTCTGATCCTCTTTGTACTTCCCTGGTGCTGGGATTACAGGTGTCATCACCACACCTGTTTTATTGTTATGCAGTGTATGCTGGACAGTGTGTGCTGGACGCTTGCTGGTGCAGGCTTGTCTGGAGACAAGTTTTCACTAAGATGACTTTTGGGATCTGCCTCTCATCACAGGGGTTACAATCATGGGTAACTGTGCTCAGCTGTGGTTTTTTTTTTTTTTAAATTCACTTTACATTCTGATCGATGCCTCCTTCTCCCAGTCCTCCCTCACACAACCCCTCCCCCATTTCTCCTTCTCCTCTGAGAAGGGGAGAGACCCCCTCCTGTGTATCACTCACCCTGGCACATCAAGTCTTGAGGAAGAGTCTCAGGAGGCAGAGGGTCCAAGGCAGCTCAGTTAGAACGGGATCCATAGACAGACAAGCGTTAGGAATGGCGACTACTCCAGTTGTTGGGGGACCTCTTGAGTTGCACAGCTGTAGTCCAGCCCATGTATGCTCTTTGATTGGTCCCCCTTTTAGGGGACACCCCCCAAGCATCCCCAGCTTTTGGCTCGACTTCCAAGGGTATAGATTAGTTGACTCTGGTCTTCTATGGAGTTCCTATCCCCTCCAGGTCCCTCAGTCTTCCCCCCAACATTTCCCCAGTGGTGGGCTGTGGGTCTCTGCATCTCTTCCAGTCAGCTGGTGGGTGGAACCTCTCTCAGAGGACAGTTATCCTAGGCTCCTGTCTGAAAGCATAACAGAATAAGTATCATTATTCATGTCAGGTATTGGTGCTTGCCCATGGGATGGGTCTTAGGTTGTTGCCAGCCATTGGTTGGCCATTCTCTCAGTCTCTGCTCTGTTTTTGTCCCTGCATTTCTTGTAGGCAGGACAAATTTTGGGTTGAGGGTTTTATGGGTGAATCGGTGTCTTTATCCACTGGGAGTCCTCCCTGACTACAGGAGGTGGCCACTTCAGGATCCATATTCCCCGCTGCTAGGAGTCTCAGAGTCACCCTAATAGCTGTCCCCAATCTCAGGTCTCTGCAACATCCTAGAGACTCACCCCAGCCACTGATCAGCTCTCTGCCCCCTGGCCCTCTCTCCTGTCCCTCCCCTACACCTGATCCTGAGCTCCCCCCCACCATCCTCCCATCCCCCCTTCCCATCCTTTTTCCACTCAGTTCCCTTCCTCCCCCTGTCTCCAAAGGCTATTTTATTCCCCCTTCTAAGTGAGATTCAAGCATTGATTCTCATGGGCCTTCCTTCTTGTTTAACTTCTTTGCATCCCTGGGGTATATCATGGGCATTCTGTACTTTATGGCTAATATCCACTTATAGTGAATACATACCATGCATGTCCTTTGGGCCTGTGTGTCCAGCTTTTATGTGGGTTCTGGGTATCTGAACTCGGGTCCTCACATCTGCAGCACTGTAAGCACTTTGCCGGAAACTGCTTCCCAGCTGCTCCAGCCTAGTTTTTCTGTCGTGGTGGGGATTAGAGCCGTGTCTGTGCCCCAGTGTGATGGTTAGTCTTAGTTGTCAAGTTGAAAATCACCTGTGCGATAGGACTCTAGGCATGCGTGCGTGGGGGTGGGTTAGCTTACATTAATTGGGGAAAAACCATCTTAATTGTGGGCAGGACCATCCCCTGAGGTAAATCTTGGACTGTATACACTGACAAAGTGAACTGAGTAGTGGGCTGCATTGATTTCTCTTTGTAAACAGGATGTGTTGACCAGCTGCTTCAAGCTCTTGCTGCTTGTACATAGGGACTATACTCATAAATTGTGGGTCGGTGAGTGGAGTGGGATGTGTCCTTCAGCATGTGCAGACTTCTCAGAATTGGGCTTTGGACCTCCCCGTTGGATTTGCAGGTCTATGCTTAATCCTTATGATTCCGCTGCAAGCGTTCTTAAGTGCTGAGTCATCTCTCTAGCCCAAGAGTATTTTATTGAAGCATCAGGACAGTAAGCTAGACAGGAGCGAGCACTTCACCATCTGAGACACATCCCCAGCTTGAACACATCTCTGAGTAGGATTAGAGGGAAGGCTGTGAATCTCCTTGCGTTATTAACATTCTCATAATCTAATATATTATTTAAGTATTTTGGTTTGTATTTAAATCAGATAAGGAAGAAAAATTACCCATTTTTTCTTTTCCTGTCAATAAAAGTCTATCTTAGACTGTCTTTACTTGCCAAGTCCAAGTACACACTATAAAATATCACTGTAACCACCAAGTGCATGAGTTTTGAACCTTGGTGCTGAAGCCTGTGTGCATACACAGTCACTGTCTAGAGCTTTCAATATTCCAAAGTGAAGTCAGCAAACAGCATTTTATTCTTTCAGTTGCACCCTTATTTTAGATATTAAAGTTATCTTCCCGTTTCTTTCACATTTAGGGAATAATTTGTATATAATTTGCTTTTAATGGGCAGCACTCAGCATCTTCCCACATTAAGCAAACATTCCACCACCGAGCCACATCCTCCTTTTTAATTTTTTAAATTTTTTAATTTTTATTTATTTTATTTTATTTATTGTATGTAAGTACACTGTAGCTGTCCAGAAGAGGGCGCCAGATCTCGTTACGGATGGTTGTGAGCCACCATGTGGATGCTGGGATTTGAACTTATCACCTTTGGAAGAGCAGTCAGATGCTCTTACCCGCTGAGCCATCTCACCAGCCCTCCTTTTTTATTTTTGACATTACTAAAGACTGAGCAGTTTTCTTACCTTTTACTCCCTCATTTAGCAGTTCCTCCAAGATAGTGGGATTCTGTAAAGAACAGACATTTAAGAATAGAGTTAGAAAGTAGTTTAAGTATTGACTCTCCTTCTACTGAAGAAGTGATCCTCATAAAAACATTTCCCCTCCCCTCCCCTCCCCTCCCCTTCTCTTCTCTTCTCTTCTTCAATAGTATCTTTATATTCCAGAATTCGAACTCAACACTTTGAGCTTTGAGGATGACTTTGAACTTTTGATTTTCTTTTGCCTTCACTTCCTAAGTGCAGAGTTTACAAGGGTGTGCTGTCACACCTGGTTTGTGAGATGTTACCAAATGAACTACATTCTTACTTCTTACTTCAAAGTTTGTGTGTGTGTGCATGTACACAGGTATATTTGTGGGTCCTTGTGCCCCTGTAGAAAAATGTTCAGGCCAGATGTCTGCCCTAGGTACCTTCCATCATTCTCTACCTTTTTTTTTTTTTTTTTGGTTTTTCGAGACAGGGTTTCTCTGTATAGCCTTGGCTGTCCTGGAACTCACTTTGTAGACCAGGCTGGCCTCGAACTCAGAAATTCGCCTGTCTCTGCCTCCCGAGTGCTGGGATTAAAGGCGTGCGCCACCACGCCCGACCCCATTCTCTACCTTTTAAAAAACAATCTATTTAGTATTTATATGTGGGTGTGGTTGCATGCAGGCCACCATTCATGTGTGGAAGTCCATCCTCTCCTCCTACCGCATGGTATATAAAGACCAAATGCAGGTTCTCAGACTTGGTGGTAAGCATCTTTACCCACTGAGCCATCTTGCCAGTCCCTCTACTAAAGTTTGAAGGTGGTCTCTTAGTGAATGTGAAGCTACTCATGTACACTAGTTGGCTATTAAATTCCACCTTCCTTGGCTGTCCTGCTGTCGTTGTATAGACACGTGCTTGTCTTTCTTGTAGGGATCCGACCCCAGATCCTCGTGCTCACTCACTAAGGCAACTGAGAATTTCACTGTGTAACCCAGGTTGCTATGAACTTGGGACAGTCTTTTTACCTCTGCCTCCAGATTGCTGCAATTATATGCTCTGTATATTTAAAAGACTAGGTCAAATATGTAAAGATTCTATAGATAATTTGACATTATACTGTTTTGTAGAGATACTTCAAAATCATCTTTACCTAAGTTTGCGACTTTTCAACATGGTTCAGAATAGAGGGGAATATTGTGCCAGATGTACCAATGTCTGTGGGTGGGGTTTACATACTTGTCATTTTCTTGTGGAAAACAGGTTGAAAAACTGCACCACTCTTACATTTTGTTTGACTGATAATTTGTTAGATAATTTCAAGTGTTAAGTAATTAAATCTAATAGCTTTTGCTTTCCCCTAGGACTGGCAGCCACCATTCGCTTGTGATGTCGATAAGCTTCATTTCACCCCACGAATCCAGAGGCTGAATGAACTGGAGGTATGTTCTGTTTGTGTTCCAGGGGAATACTCTTGGATGATGAGTCTGCCACTAATGTTACAGTCTTAGTGAAATGAGAACATGGTCAATAATGATAATCATGGCACAGAAAGCTGGCAGTAAGGCAGGCTACTGTATGCAGCAAACCAAATCTCATTAAAGGTACTCACTTATGTCTGTCCCCTCTTGTCTGCTAAGTAAAACATATGAGTTATTGTATCTTTAGATTATAATCAATGGAATTTTAAGTTTTAAAAATAACTTTGAGCAGAATGTAGTAGGAAAGGTTTTATATCCCTAATTTTCTTTTACACTTAAAACTTTAAATGTAAGTTTTTTAATTTTCAAAAATGTTATTTATGTTTATGGATGTTTTGTCTGCATGTATATCTCTACCTTAGCATGCCTGGTGCCCTTGGAGGTCAGAAGGTGGCATCACATTCACTGGCACTGAGTTACATATGGTTGTCAGCAGCCCAGAGAAGAGTGTGGCCTAATCACTCTGCTTTAGAGTGCACAGAGATGGTGTTTTCCCTGCATATATATTGGAAAGCCTGAAGCTGGCATAGTTACTGAGTTTCTGGCAGTTGTGAGCTGCCATGTGGGTGCTAGGAATCAAACCTCGGCCCTCTGGAAGAGCAGCCAGTGCTCTTTAACTGTCAAGCAATCTCTAGCCTACAGAAAGTGCTAGGTGGAAGGGATAGAGAAATGTGTTTAACTATCACAGCAGTTCTTGTTCTTGCAGAGGACTCTAGTTCATTTTCTTTTTTCTTTTCTTTTTCTTTTCTTTTTCTTCTTTTTTTTTTAAGTTTTATTTATTTATTATTTATATGAGTACACTGTAGCTGTCTTCAGGCTCACCAGAAGAGGGCATTATATCCCATTTCAGATGGTTGAGAGCCACCATGTGGTTGCTGGGAATTGAACTTGGGACCTCTGGAAGAGCAGTCAGTGCTCTTAACCACCCCTCAGGTTCATTTTCTAACCATTTATAACTTCAGTTCAAGAGAATCTTGATGCTCTCTTATGTCCTTCAGGCATTTGGCATGCATGTTGTACACATTTATACATGCAAACAAAACATTCACACACATAAAATAAACATTAAAAATAGCACAAGCTAGAAAATACTAGGTTTTTGATAACAGAGCCTATGTCAGTGTTTAACACATTCCTTTTTCATTATTTTTTTTGAGACATGTAGCCTAGGCTTGCATGAAATTTACTATACAGTATATAGTCTAATCCAGCTTCTAAACTGGCCATCCTCCTGCCTTGAGTTTGTAAGTGCTGGGATTACAAGGAAGAACCTTCACCTCTGGTTTTATGTGCTGCTGATGATTAAATCCAAGGCCTTTATATGGCAGGGAAGTGCCTCTACCAGTTGAGCTTTCTTTCTTTCTTTCTTTCTTTCTTTCTTTCTTTCTTTCTTTCTTTCTTTCTTTCTTTCTCTCTTTCTCTCTCTTTCTTTCTTTCTTTCTTTCTTTCTTTCTTTCTTTCTTTCTCTCTTTCTCTCTCTCTCTTTCTTTCTTTCTCTCTCTCTCTCTCTCTCTTTCTTTCTTTCTTTCTTTCTTTCTTTCTTTCTTTCTTTCTTTCTTTCTTTCTTTCTTTCTTTCTTTCATATGAGTACACTACCATTGCTCTCCTCAGACACCCAGAGGGCATTGCGATCCATTACAGATGGTTGTGAGCCACTATGTAGTTGCTGTGAATTGATCTCAGGACCTCTGGAAGAGCAATTGGTGCTCTTAACCACTGAACTATCTCTCCAACCCCTTGAACTTCATTTCTGTCCCTTAAGCATTTTAGCCTATTTTCAAATTTGCAGTTGCATGTAAAGGTATAGGTATTATTCAGGTGTGGTACCAGCTTTAGAGGACATAGAGATATAGAGGACAGCTTGATCGATATAGTGAGTTCCAGGACAACTGGGGCATAGGGGGACCCTCCCTATCTTGGGGTGGGGTCAGGGGAATAACTTACAGCCATTGGGATTGCCATTGGGAATTGAATATGAACGAAACTTTCAAATTGCCCCCTTCATATATGTGTGTGTGTGTGTGTGTGTGTGTGTGTGAGAGAGAGAGATGATTTGATAGATAGTTAACATTTACCTTTTTTTTTTTCTGTAATTTTTTTTTTAAATGCCATGGGTCTGGTGGTGGCACACACTTAATTCCAGCACTTGAAAGGCAGAGAGACAGGAGGATCTCTTGATTTTAAGGCTATAGGCTATTTTAAGGTCTATAGGCGTACCAGGACTTGATTTTAACCAATAATATGAAATTGTGCCTATAGTGATTCTTATTTGAGAAATTGTTCAGAATAACCATATTCTGTATGCTTTTGCCTATTTCTGTGTGTATGCATAAAGTATTTTGAGTGACAATCTTTTAGTAATTATATTTTTTCCACAGAATAATAAAATATAGGAATCTTAAGCAGTGCATGTAACAATATTTTCCTTAGATGCACACAGCACCTACTTTTAAAATAAAACTTAGGCAAGCAAACACTTTTGTACTTAATAATTTAATAAATAGAAGTTAGTTTTGTTTTTAGTCTTTTTTTCTTCTTTTTTTCGAGACAGGGTTACTCTGTGTAGCTCTGGCTGTCCTGGAACTCTGTAGACCAGGCTGGCCTCAACTCAGAAATTCGCCTGCCTCTGCCTCCCAAGTGCTGGGATTAAAGGCGTGCCCCATCACCGCCCGGCTTTGTTTTTAGTCTTAAGGGTGAAAAGGTAACTCAGGCTTTAAAGACGCACCAAGTGCAGTGCTGTGGTGTGCCAGCAGTGTAACCTCTCCCCCAACCCCTCCAGATGACCTTGTTCACATCCACAGGGAAAGAAAGCAATAGGTGAGGTTAAAATGCTTTTCTTTTCATTTAGGCCCAAACACGTGTAAAATTGAATTTCCTGGACCAGATTGCAAAGTATTGGGAGCTACAAGGAAGTACTCTGAAGATTCCCCACGTGGAGAGAAAGATCTTGGACTTGTTCCAGCTAAATAAGGCAAGTGCCAGGCAGCTCTCTCTCTCTCTCTCTCTTTTTTATTTTTTTTATTTTTTTTTAACAACCTTACAAAGAAGCTACTTGTTTGAAATTGCTAAAATGAGATTTTTTTTGTTGTTGTTACACTTATCAGAGCTTTACCTGTGTAGTTTGTGAGCTTTCTTTTATAGATGAATTTGTTACAATTTATCATTCATTTAAATGTCTCAGCACTGCAAAGGGTCCTTCCCATTTTAGTTTAAACCAGGAAGAACCTAAAGCTCAGGGAAGTTGAAGAGACCCAAGCTGCAGTGGCTGAGCCACAGCTCAGTTCTGGGCTCCACTACATTTTACCACACAAGCCGGCATTCTTGCTGCCTTTTTTAAAAATAGAGACTTTTTAAGGGTAACAAGGTAGGACCAAATACGGGGAGCTGTGCTTAGTTCAGAGGTAATTGTCAGTCGGTGTCTTCTTTGGGGAGTGAGAAGGAGCTTTGAGAGCCAGTCAGTGAATCTGGACCAACCACACTGTCAAGAGCTGTTCTTATTTTTTACCTTCAAATTAATAGATTAGCTGGTAGTTTGTTGTGTGTGTGTGTGTGTTTTTCTTTTGACCTTGGAAGTAAAAAACAAAAAACAAAGCAACTATAACAGAATTATAGTTGGGAGTTTTGTTCTTAGAGTCGTACCTAGGTGTGAGGGAATTAGAAGTAAATTCTAATTTCTTCTTTCTAATTTTTATTTATTTTTTTGCTATTAACAGTTAGTCGCAGAAGAAGGTGGGTTTGCAATTGTTTGCAAGGATAGAAAATGGACCAAAATTGCCACCAAGATGGGTTTTGCTCCTGGTAAAGCTGTGGGCTCACATATCAGGGGACATTATGAGCGAATACTCAATCCATACAATTTGTTCCTGTCTGGAGACAGTCTGAGGGTGAGTATTGGAGCTGCCTTCTCCTGTTTTATTTAGCTGCTTATTTATTGGTACACTGTCTTTGCGATGTTTAGAAAATATTGTTATATGATTTCCTTTTCAGGAAAAAAATCCTCGGACTTTGGTTTGGGGAGCAACTGTATTTAAAAGTTTGGTATCAGAATGAATAAGATTATAAAGGAAATGCCTTTTTACTGTCAAATACAGCTAAAATCTGTATTAGTTCACTGTAGAATGAAATACTCTATTAAAAGCACCCCTCCCTGTTTGTCACATGAAAGTGTAACCTGGGAATTAACTGGCCCAACATTTGTCTATTGAGATTTCCAAGGTAGCTGTCAGATAGAATATTTAATAAAGGGGAAGCACCTAGCACTGCTGCAAAGCACCGTCCTCGCTGCAGTCCCTATCTGCAAGCCTCTTTAGTTGCAGGCAAATGCTCTAAAGCCTTCCCATATTTTTCAAGGCTCTGGTAGAAAGAAGTGTCTTAATCTATTTGTATCTTTTGAGATACTCTAAATACTAGAGTAATAAGTCCTGTAACTTCATTTCTGTGCTGTGTAAAGATTGATAATACAATTTCTCAGGCCAAAACAAACATTAAAATTGTACCCTAATACTATAAACTGACAACACTGTAATGCTAATCCTAAATCATGCTGTTATTTTTGTTTTCTTTTGACTCCTTCTTGAAATTCTTTTTTATTTGCATCCTGGTTATCAAACTGAAGCTCTACCACTGACTGTATCACCCAGTCTTCAAATTGGAATGCTGTTTGTGTGTAGCCCTGGCTGTCCTGTAATTTGTCATCTAAGCTAGGCTGGCCATAAAGTCACAAGAAATGTCTGTCTCTGTCTCCTAAGTGATGATTGTAGGTGTGTGCCTACCACTCTTGGCCTTTGTATGTTTGGACGGGGGTTTTATGCAGCACAGACTGGCCTCAACTTGTATATCTTGATGACCTTGAACTTCTACTCATCTTGCTTCTCCCTCCCAAGTGATGGTATCACAGCCTGCACCATCCCCATGCTCAGTTCATATGAAAGACCCAGGACTTTTGTGCCTCTGAGTCCAGTACTATGCCAACAGGCCTACACCCTCATCCCTCTCCCCTTCTATAAAAATGTATGTTAGTGTTTAGTGAGCCATGGATGATGTAATTCATTTGAGACAGTGTTTTGCTGTATGAGTTCTTATGAGTTTATGGTCCATGATGGCAGGGAAGCATGGTGTCAGAAGCATGATGGAGAGGTAGTCATGTTGTGTCTGCAGGCAAGAGGCAGAGAGAACTAAATGCTCCTGCTTGGGGGCTGGCGAGATGGCTTGGTGGTGAAGAGTGCTGACTGAGTTCAAATCCCAGCAACCACATGGTGGCTCACAGGCATCCGTAACAAAATCTGATGCCCTCTTCTGGAGTGTCTGAAGACAGCTACAGTGTACTTACATATAATAAATAAATGCTCCTGCTTATTTTGCTTTTTCTCTTTATGGGTGTGGTATCACAGTTTGTGGAATGGTGCTATCCACAATTAGTGTAGCTCTTCCTACCTTAATTAATATAGGCAATTCCTTATGGGATGGAATGTAGCTTGTCTCTTTTTTAGGTGATTCTAAATCCTGTCAAAGTGACTTTATTAACCATCCCAGTGTGCATCCTGGGCTGCCCTTGAACATGTACTTCTCCTGCCTCAGCCTCCTAAGTTTTGGATTATAGTTGTGGACCACATACTAGATTTTGGTCTCTGTTTTATAGTTACACCCTATAAGCATTTAGTTGCCTATATAGATTTAGAATAAAACTTATCTTTTTGAATACTTCTATCTATGGAGATTATAGTAAGGAAAGCAAAGATCTTTTCTGATTTATGAGTTGCAGCCTTTTAGAACCTTGTCAGTTGCCTAGGGGGCCAGTGTAGTTAAAGAACAAAACGAATAAACAAAAAACCACTTGGTAGAGCCCAAGCTTATATAGTAAGGTCCACTCGCAAGCAAATAAAGGGTAGGGATTATTATGTTGAGACTTAGTGTATACCAGTATATTCTAAGCATTGGTACATTTTCCTTGTAGAAAGTTTTAAAAGGGGCTGAGGATGTAACTCATGTGCTGTGCACAGGCCCTGGATTTAACTTGTAGCACATCACAGACTGGTTATGGTGGTACACTCTTGTAATCCCAGGGACTCAAAAGGCAGAGGCAGGTGGATCCAGGGTTATTGTTGGCTACACAGTGAACTCAAGGCCAACCTGGACTGCATGAGACTGTCTGAACCGTGTACTGGCATAATGGAACACAGGCTTACTCTTGCATCACCCATGTTTTCTTAATGCCCTGAAGGAGGACAGCGGTCTCTGTGGGGTGAGGCGATTATGGTATAATGATCTCTTTGCAAGAAGAGGTTAAAGCTCATATTAGTAAGTAATAAGCCAGTATATTAGGCTTGTTTTTTAAAAAATATTTATTTATTTATTCATTTATTTATTTATTTATTATATGTAAGTACACTGTAGTTGTCTTCAGACACACCAGAAGAGGGCATCAGATTTTATTACGGATGGTTGTAAGCCACCATGTGGTTGCTGGGATTTGATCTCGGGACCTTCAGAAGAGCAGTCAGTGCTCTTAACCACTGAGCCATCTCACCAGCCCCCTAGGCTTGTATTTTGAATTATTGTTTGGAACAAAAGATAGATTTTTCTATTCTAAAATCTTGTTAAGATTGGTTTCTGCCCAGTGTGTCTAAAGGTCTTATAGGGTCCTGAATATAGGTGATAGAACCAGTAAGAGCAGTGGAAATAGACACTAAATTTGTGATAGAATATGTGAATTAAGTCATTACTATTTGCCTGGTTCCATATAATTTTAACCTCAAATAAATTCATATAATTTTTGTTTCACAAAGTTCATAGAGTGTATAAAAAGTATTATAAATTCTTTAGTTTTTTTTTTGGAAGACAAGATCTCATGTGTCCTAGACTAACCTCTAATTTTAACGGTGTAGCCAAGGATAGTTTTGAACATTCTGATCCTTCTGTCTGCCCTTGCCTCCTGAGAACTAGGCTTATAGGTGTGGCCACCACATCCAGTCCATGGTTGCTGGGGATTGAGCTCAGCGATTCATACCTGCTGTGTAAGCACTCAGCCTGAGAGCTGCACCCTCCGCCCCATGCTGTCTCCTGTCTTTTAAAAATGTGTACTCAAGCCGGGCGTGGTGGCGCACGCCTTTAATCCCAGCACTCGGGAGGCAGAGGCAGGTGGATTTCTGAGTTCGAGGCCAGCCTGGTCTACAAAGTGAGTTCCAGGACAGCCAGGGCTACACAGAGAAACTCTGTCTCAAAAAACAAACAAACAAACAAACAAACAAAAAAATGTGTACTCATAGAAGTTTATTGAGCTCCATCCCTAGTTAGCTTCATGTATCCCAGGCCAAGTGTAAATGATGTGCCATACCCCAGATGGACTTTAGATAACTGCATTGTGGAATCTCCTTTCAAAAATGCTTCTCCTGGGGGCTGAAGAGGTGGATGAGTGGGTAAGAGCACTTGCTGCTCTTGCAGACTACTTGGGTTTGGATCTCAGAACCTATACATACAGTGGCTTACAACCAACCAACTGTATGTCCAACTCCAGGGAACCTGATGCCCTCTTCTGGCTTCCTCTGACATTAGATTTGTACACATTGTGCATGCTCAGATGTAGGCAAATGCTCAAGTAATACAGATCTTAAAGATCCTTCTCATAAATTTATTGTCCTCTTACAAAATAGAAGTGCATAATTGAGAAATGCATGTTAGCTTCAGTAATAATAATTTCTTGTTTTATGTATTGCCATTAAATACTGTCTTTCTGTCAGCTTAGTATGAAATTGAGGGGGGGGGAAAGGGAAAAGGAAATTTCCCTGATAAGAACTGTATCACTTTTCTTGTCCCTATGACTGACTACCTAACAGTAAGCAAAGGCAGGAACAATTGATTTGGGTTCACAGTCATTGCATCCTGGCTGGAAGCATGGTGGCTCATGGCAGTGAGGTGGTATGGCTGGGACTTTTCACATGGTGGACCAGGGAGCAGAGGGCAAGATTATAATGAGAGCAGGCTTAGAGCCTCTGGGGACATTTTTATGTCTACCATTATATAAATAACTTTTCAGTTTGAAACAGTCTCTATGAAGATTGGATGGCCTTGAACTCCTGGAGTTTACTCCTAGACTTGGTTGACCACCTACCTCTGCTTCCCAACTGCTGGGATTAAAGGTTTGCATCATCATGCCCTGCAGAGAACTAGTAATTTTCTGTGGAGTACTTATTATTATTACTCTTTGTTACATAGTCAGAGGACCTATTTTCTCAAGTCAGGACATGTTTTTTTTTTGTTTTTTTTTGTTTTTTTTTTTAAAGACAGGGTTTCTCTGTATAGCTGTCCTGGAACTCACTCTGAAGACCAGGCTGGCTTTGAACTCAGAAATCCATCTGCTTCTGCCTCTGCCTCCCAAGTGCTGGGATCAAAGGCGTGCGCCACCACGCCCGGCTCAAGTCAGGACATTTTAGTTATATCAGAATCGGCAGGATTGTAGATTCATGAAGTAATTCATTTTGCTTTTTATGTTTGAGACAGCTTCTCACTATACAAGCCAAGGTCAGCTTCCCGAGTGTTGCAGATATGCATCTCCATGCCTGGCCTGCCATGGCTTTTTAAAACCTGAGGAGATAAGCACTTGAATAAATATAAATTAAAAATCATCTTCCTGTCAGTTTAGGATCAAATTTTAAAAAGAAAAGAAAAAAGCAAAGGAAACAATGTTTAAAAAATTCAAGGTACAAAAAAGATTAGACAAACTGTAAATGTTTTTAGATTTGATTTTGTTGTTCTTTAGATTTTTTTTTTAAAGATTTATTTATTTCATGTATGTGAGTACGTGATTGCTGTCTTCAGACAGACCAGAAGAGGGCATTGGGTCCTATTACAGATGGTTTTGAGCCATCATGTGGTTGTTGGAAATTGAACTTGGGACCTTTGGAAGAGCAGTTTAACCACTGAGCCATCTCTCCAGCCCCCATTCTTTAGATTTTTAAAAAAGATGTTTTGTGGGGGCTGGTGAGATGGCTCAGCGGGTAAGAGCACCTGACTGCTCTTCTGAAGGTGATGAGTTCAGGTCCCAGCATCCACATGGTGGCTCACAACCATCCGTAACAAGATCTGGCGCCCTCTTCTGGAGTGTCTGAAGACAGCTACAGTGTACTTACATATAATAAATAAAATAAATCTTTAAAAAAAAAAAAAGATGTTTTGTTAACTATATAAATAATTATAAAGGAAAGAGAATTCATTGGTACAACTGTTTTCTTTTTAGTGTCTTCAGAAGCCTAACTTGACTTCAGACACAAAGGACAAGGAGTACAAACCCCATGATATTCCCCAGAGGCAGTCTGTGCAGCCTGCAGAAACCTGTCCTCCAGCACGCCGAGCAAAGCGCATGAGAGCAGAGGTGAGTATTTTATTGGATTGATTAGAACTCTTGAGTTTAGTGCTAATGGCTGTTCATCCCTCACTTTCTCCTGAATGTAAGTGCTGGAAGCATGGTGGCTCATGGCAGTGAGCTGGGACTCTTCACATGGTGGACCACAGAGCAGAGGGTCTAGAGCTCATATGGTTCACCCTTGATGTGGAGGCCCCAGCTACTAAAGGCTAAATAATAATACTAATATTAATTTATAATAATAAATTTTTATTTTTATGTATTTTGCTTGAATGTCTGTGTGCAAGGAAAATGTACCAGTGCTTAGAATATACTAGTATACACTAAGTCTCAACATAATAATCCCTACCCTTTATTTGCTTAAGAGTGGTCCTTATAAAAAGCCTGGGCTTTCCAAAAACTTGTAGTGCTCTACCAAGTGGCTTTTTGTTTGTCTGTTCATTTTGTTTTTTGACTACACTGGCTCCCTAGGCAACTGACGATAGTTTGGAGCCTTGGTAATCTCATAAGGGAATATGCCATCCTGCTCTGTGTATGTCAGTGATGGGGATGGTGTTGTCTGTAAGGGAAGGAATGGAAGAGCTCCTTCTGGGTTGCCTAGAAGAGGCTTCGTTGTTAGCAGTCAAAACCAGAAAAAAGTATTGTCATTCTTGTGCTCCTGTTAAGGGCAGACAAGTATGGAATTGGGAATGTATGTACTATGAGTGTTGAAAGGCTATCAAGATGACTTGCTTTAGGATTTTTCTGTATTCAGAAAGAAGAATCTTCTTCATGCTTTATTTCCTTAGAGAGGCATAAAGAGTTTGGATTTCTGTCTAGCACTTGATAGGATGTAAGTTTTAGGAAATAGCTTAATGCTAAGGAGCCTCAGGGCAGAATCAGGCTTTCATAGTCAATCCTTGACTATTTAATGATCTTTGACAAATGTTTTTTTACATTATAGAGAATTTAGAGATTCCATGTTTCTCAATAAAAGAAAGTAACCATATAGGAAATTATGATTATTTAAAATACATAGACATGTTTAAAACTCATTAATCTAAAACCTAATTTTTTTTTTTTGAGTATATTGTTTTGACTTTTGTTGACAGGGTTACACTGTATAGCCCAAGCTAGCTTTGAATTTCCTATGATCCTCTTTCCTCAGCCTTCCAGTTGCTAGGGACACAGGTGTGTCTCACAGTGTATGGCATATTCTGGACCTTTATAAATGTAAGGTGTTCCCTAGTGTTGTGGAGGATCTGCATTGATGATACCAAATGTAATGCTAATGCCCACAGAAAAAATACTTTTGGCTGTGAACACATGGGTAAATTCTTAAATAGTCCTACTAATACTTCAGTGTTATAGACCACAAAGTGGTTTTGTTTATCAATCAATATCATTCTAAGGAGCAAGAGGGCTGAGCCTGTCTGTCTCAGTGAGAATGAAGGTGTTCTACAGCTTTGTGATGTTAGATATATAACTTACTCTTGAAATTTAAATTTATTTTTATGTATTTTGCTTGAATGTCTGTAAGCCATATTGAGTATACAGTCCCAATGGAGGCCAGAAGAGAGTGTCAGATTCCCTGGGATTGCAGTTAAAGATAGTTGTTAGCAGGCATATGGTTGCTGGGAATCAAACCCAGGCCCTCTGGAAGAGCAGCCAGTGCTGCATTTCTTCAGCCCCAGAGGTATAATCACAGTAATGAAGCTAGAGAGGTGAGTGTAGTTCTCTTGCAGAGGACCTGAGATAGATGCCTAGCACCTACATTAGGCAGCTCACAATCCTGTGTCTCCAGCTTTAGAGAAGCTGAAGCCCTTTTCTGGTCTATGAGGGGACCTACTCATACGTGGGCATGTAGAAACCCCTCCACACAAACATACAAAATAAAATCTTTTTTATTTATTTTACTTAAATATTTGTTTTTTTTTTTTTTTAAAAAAAATAGCCTGATGTAGTGGTACAAGCCTTTAATTCAATACCCAGGAGGCAGAGTCAAGCAGATCCGAGTTTGAGGCCAGCATGGACTATATATATAGCAAGGTCCAAGCTAGCCCAGGACACCCTGTATTTTAAAGAAAAAAGTCATTGAAGATTGTGGAAGCCAGATTTTCATAAGTACTGCTAGACCTTTGAAGAAGTTGGCAAAAGTTTAGGTTTCAGAATTAACGAAAATGTGATGTTTTTATAATTGTTTTGAGTTTAGTAATAATTAAAGCAAAGTTTCTAGAGGAAAATAAAGGCTTTGTTATGTCCATTTTGGGTGGTAATACGGCTTGTAAGTTGATCTAATATCTGTTTTTTTCTCTCAAAATTATGTTATTGGAGAATACTCTTAGTTTGTAATTTTAAAAATGTGATCTAAGAATAAAGTGTCTTATGAATTACTAAGTAAAAACAGAAGGAAGAGAATTTCATGTCTATGACAATTTTTTTTAGGCTATGAATATTAAAATTGAGCCAGAAGAGGCAACAGAAGCCAGGACTCATAATCTGAGACGCCGAATGGGTTGCACAACTCCAAAATGGGAAAATGGTAAGAGATTTTTACATTAACGAGAAAAAGTAAATGATGATAGCAATTGTTATTTCTTGGTCACTTGGTAGGGTTTGAGAAATAAAATACATCGTCTTTATTCTTGCAATTAACAGGTGGTAGGACAAAACTGGAAAATGCATATTTGGAATATAGGTGAATTTTTTGGTTTCATCTGGCTGCTGCTTTGAAATTTAGTTTAGTAAATCATTTAAAAGGTGATTCAAAAAGTATATAGGTTCCTTTTTATTTCAAAGCAGGCAGAAACTGATAACAGTTGATAATGATTGAGTTTATTGTGATTGTCCCTGTTTACCTCCCTCCATTCTCTCTTCCTTTCTTTTCTTACTGTGTATTCTTGTTACAAGTCTTCCAGTGTTGACAGTATGGGCATGCGCCAGCGTGCCTGGCCAGAGGTCAGTTTGTAGTTGACCTGGAGTAAGTACTATATACCATGAGCACAGGGCATCTGCCAATGCAGTAGTAAATGAGGTAGGTCTTCCTGTGTTAGTGCAAGGGCCACATGGTGTGGTGGGGAGTGAGCTGTTGAGTCTCAGTCCTGGCTCAAGCACTAAATAGTTGTAAGACTACAGAGAAAATTCTTACCTTCTTTGAGGATCATGTTCCTCTTGGGTAGTTGTTTTTTTTTTTTAAGATTTATTTATTTATTTATTATATCTAAGTACACTGTAGCTGTCTTCAGAGATTCCAGAAGAGGGCGTTAGATCTCATTACGGATGGTTGTGAGCCGCCATGTGGTTGCTGGGATTTGAACTCAGGACCTCTGGAAGAGCAGTCAGTGCTCTTAACCGCTGAGCCATCTCTCCAGTCTGCCTTATTCTTTTTTTTTTTTTTTTTTTTTTTTTAAATTTGTTTGTTTGTTTTTTTAGAAACAGTGTCTTTCTATGTAATCCTGGCTGTCCTAGAACTCACTTTGTAGACCAGGCTGGCTCAGAGATCCACGTGCCTCTGCCTCTGCCTCCGGAGTGCTGGGAATAAAGGTGTGCGCCACCACTGCCCAACTGACAGTCTTCTTAATTAAAGAAGACTTTTAGCTCCTGTTTTGAAGACTTACGTTATTCATAATAAATAGCACTCACATGCTAAATTTAATAGAGGTTATTTTGTATTTTATCAGTCAGCATTGAGCTCTTGTATCTAGTAACACTAGGTGTTAATAAAATGAGAATAAACGTGGAATGGCATTTGTGTTTGGTTGTCAGTTAGAGAGGAGGAAGAGGATGAGGTGAAACAGGAAGCAGAAAGAAGCAGAGTGCATACAGAAAGAACTAACTTTGGATTGCTTCCTGCAGAGAAAGAAATGAAAAGTACCATCAAGCAAGAGCCCACTGAGAAGAAAGACTGTGAGTTAGAAAGTGAGAAGGACAAGCCCAAGAGCCGGGCCAAGAAAACAGCCACTGCGGTGAGTTGACACTGTCTCTCCGTCGCTCCATGTCCTTATTTTCCTGCCTCAATTCCTCTAACAGGATCTCTCCCCATTCCAGTCCCAGCCTTCGGAGTTTTCCACCCTTCCCTCCCTTTTTTCTTCCTCTCACACATCCTAGGCACGAACTTCACCATGTTCAGCTCTGGGAAATGAGCAGAGTATTTTTCTTTTAAACATGTGCTCTGCGGTTGAATCCCTAGCCTATCCCCCACTTCCTGATAACACCAATGATAACACCATTGCCTATAAGCATATGCTTATGTCCATTATGTAGTATTGGTTAACTTAGTATCAACAAAGGAAAGCTATTTTAATGGCTGTTTAAGTCAGTTTAGAAGTAAGGAGCTACCTGCATTTAGTAAGCATTATCAGTGATTTTTTTTCTCCTGTAGACCAGGCTGCCTCAAACTTAAAGATGCGTTGCCTCTGTTGCTTTGTTTTCGTATTCACACTTCTGTGGTGAGTGAATTAGCATTTCAGGCTAGTAGGTGTTCTGCCCTAGTTTGCTACTGCTGTGATTATAAGCAGCTGCCACTGTACCTGCCTCCAGAATATTTGCTTAATGTAGTAGTCGTAATTTGGCTAATAATTTATTATTTATGAGGATTATCTTTTTTATGATTTATTTATTATATATACAGTGTTCTGCACACCAGAAGAGGTTACTAGATCTCATTGTAGATAGTTGTGAGCCACCATGTGCTTGCTGGGAATTGAACTCAGGATCTCTGGAAGAGCAGCCAGCACTCTTAACCTCTGAGCCATCCCCTCTCTCTAGCCTGGAGGATTATTATTATTATCTTTTTTTTGTTTTTTAAGATTTATTTTATGTATATGAGTACACTGTCACCATCTTCAGACACACCAGAAGAGGACACCAGAGCCCCCAAGTGGTTGCTGGGAATTGCCTCTAGAAGAGCAGTCGGTGCTCTTAACCACTGAGCCATCTCTCCAGTCCTGACATTTCTTTTCTTTTTTTGGTTTTCTTTTCAAGACAGGGTTTCTCTGGGTAGCCCTGGCTGTCCTGGAACTCACTTGTAGACCAGGTTGGCCTTGAACTGAGAAATCTGCCTGCCTCTGCCTCCCAAGTGCTGGGATTAAAGGCATGCGCCACCACAACCCGGCATGACATTTTTTTTCTTTATATTATGTATGGCCTGCAGAGATGGATTATTATTAGGTAAAGACACTTAATTCCAAACTTCATGGTCAGACTTCAATCTCTGGAACTCTTGTAGGAGGTGAGACTTCTGACTTGGACATGTTGCCATGTAAATACACACACATTCACAAAAATGTGTACATTAAGATACATAATTTTTTTCCACTCATGTTATTTCTGGGAGTTGGCACATGACTGTGTGTTAAACACTGGCCTAGCTTTATTAGCATTGGGAAAGCCGGGTGTGAGGCTGCCTGCCTTTGATCCCAGTGCTTAGATGGAGTCAAGATCAGATATTCAAGGTCATCCTCAACTAAGCGATTAAGAGGCCACCTGGCTTACATGAAGACCCTGTTAGAACAAGAGAAAACAATATGAAAAAAGAAACTTACAAAATGAAGTAACAGTTCACACTCTTCTGCTCTTTGTAGGTGGACCTGTACGTGTGCCTCTTATGTGGCAGTGGCAATGACGAGGACAGGCTCCTCCTGTGTGACGGCTGTGATGACAGTTACCACACCTTCTGCCTGGTTCCTCCTCTCCATGACGTTCCCAAGGGAGACTGGAGGTGTCCTAAGTGTTTGGCTCAAGTAAGTATTAATGACTGAGAGGGAGAACTACTTTGGGAACATTTTCCTTTACCTGTGGGTCTTAGATTCATCGATAAGAAGTCCATGAACAAAACAAGGCTTGTAAGTGAATGGGAAAGAAATCTTTCAAAGTTCCTCAGTGTATATATGTTCTTCAGATAATTACATTTTACTCCTTTAGTCACCAGCAGAGTCATCGTAAAACAATGCATGTCCTTCGTAGGAATTTATGAGCACTTAAAAACTGGGATGATTTCACATGACATACAAACCATTATTAATGTCGTAGTACAGATTTTTTTTCCATTTCTTGCTCCATGTGTGTGTCTGTGTGTCTGTGAGTATGGATTGGGTTGAGAGACCTTTGAATCTGTCACAGTGCATGTATATATGAGTTCCTCTGTGACAGGGTCTCTGATTCTGTTTTGTTTGTTTGTTTGTTTGTTATGTTTTTTTGGTTTTTTGAGACAGGGTTTCTCTGCATAGCCCCGGCTGTCCTGGAACTCACTTTGTAGACCAGGCTGGCCTCGAACTCAGAAATCCGCCTGCCTCTGCCTCCCAAGTGCTGGGATTAAAGGTGTGCGCCACCACGCCCGGCTAGGGTCTCTGATTCTAAGCTGTCACATTCATATGGTGATAGCTGTGCTTCAGGCATCTCCCTACCTCTGCTACCCCTACCCATCAAGTGCTAGTGGCCCTGCCTTTGAGTTCCTTGATACAAATTCAGGCCCTTAATGCTTATGTGGCAGGTATCTTCCTAGCTCCCGACATTTTTTTTTTCCTATTTTAAACGAATATTAGACAATTTTAGAAATTTCCTTTTTTATCCTAAGTATTTTCAGTGTAGTGTCTATAGTGCTGATATTAATACAGTGTTGCAGATTTTGCTGTTTCCTATACAAGGAAATGCTCAGTCATTGGAATATTACATTTTGTGTTAGAATTAGGCTATACCACTGAGAAAGCTTTTTTATGTTTTCTGTATAGCTATAGTGTAACATGAGAAGACCACACAAGGACAGGTTATTATGGAAGTCCGAAAGGTTCCGTGGTGTTAGATAAATATTAATATTTAAATAGTTAAGTATTTAATACCCCTGTAGAGATGACCTCGTTAAATGGTCTGAATATGCAAACCTATTTGACCCCATTATGTAAGGAGAGTTTTGTAATGCATCTGTAACCACTTAGTGTTTTGGTTATTCCTTTTGATAGCATTATTTGGCTATCATTAAATGTTTCATTCTGAGAGCTATAATATTTCTATCTACTTACTAATTTTATTTTGATATAGTTTACGTTGATTTTATGGTTTAAACTCTTGAACTATATTCCCCTTGTTTTCAGTACTGAAGACATTTGATCATGAAAATATATGAAGGTTAAAAAATTGTATTTGTTAAAATGTATTTTATTTGTACCACTGGAATAATTTCATTCTTCAGACATTTGATTTTTCTCATGTAGGCCTAATTTAATGAAAAAGTCGTAAAAATCTTTAAAAAAAATTGCTTTTGTGACTTTTGGCTAGATTTAGTCATTTGAAAGTGTCACCTGGACAACTGCTTTTCTTCTTCCCATGCAGGAATGTAATAAGCCACAAGAAGCTTTTGGCTTTGAACAAGCAGCAAGGGACTATACACTTCGTACGTTTGGAGAAATGGCCGATGCATTCAAATCTGATTACTTCAACATGCCAGTCCATGTACGTAGATTGATTTAGACCTTAAACATTTTTTGTTACTTATATGTGTGTAGCGGGTGCTCAGGAAACACTGAACATGTAGAAGTCAAAGATAACGTGTAGAAGTCAAAGATAACGTGTAGAAGTTGGTTCTTTCCTGCTGTGTGGGTTCTTGGGATTGGACTAGAGACATCTGGCCATCTGTGACTTAAGGTTTATTTTATGTTACTTTTTTGAGATCAGACATCATTTATGTAGCACCAGTCAGCCTGGAATTCACTCTGTGAACTAAGCCAGCTTACAGGGGCACTACCACACCTGGACTAATTACACCTTTTGTTTGTTGGATTGTTTTTTGTTTTAAATGTGGTAGCTGGTGAGGAAAGAGTTAATATGGATAGTGTAGACAGTCTTTCTGCAACTCCATTACTGATTAAAGAAATACTTCATTTTAATAACAGCATATACCAATACGAAGTCCTACAGTTCTTGTAGTCCAGCAGTTGCAACTTAAAGACAGTATCACAAAGTTGGTGGAAAGATTGCTATGTACCAAGTAATGCAGTGTGTGCTGTCTCGGAGACACATTTGGTATATTCTGTTGTCTAATCATTAGATTGTAAATTTTACAATAAGATTCCATTGTTATTCCTTGTTTATTTAGAAACATAAGCAGTATCAATATTCTATCAAGTCAAAATTAAATGGTTTCCGGCATAATTCTGGGTATTTAACATGTGATTTTTCTCATGTGTGCCATAGCAATCAGCTTATGCATGAGATTCCTGAGGTTAGATAAGAGTTTTGATCCCAATGGAATTTCATAAGTACCTAGTCCTTTATGTCCTCAGCTTTTCGTTACCTAAATATTTTCTTTTTAATTCATATTTCACTTGAAATTTTATTTGGACTCTTCATGCATTTTAGTATTTTCTTGTATTTGCACAATCAGTCATGTTGACTGGCTTATGACATCTCTTCTCGGAAAACACGAAGGGCCTGTACTCAACATTTCCCGATACCTGATAGCTTTATAATGTCGGACATGCTGATGCAAAGGTCTTTTTGTTCATGTTCTGCAATTTGTTTTATTTTATTACATTTTTAAAAAAAGTTTATTCATTTTTTAAAAGATTTATTTATTATTATTCATTAGTACACTGTATCTGTCTTCAGATGCACCAGAAGAGGGTGTCAGATTTCATTATGGGTGGTTGTGAGCCACCATGTGGTTGCTGGGATTTGAACTCAGGACCTTTGGAGAGCAGTCAGTGCTCTTAACCGTTGAGCCATCTTGCCAGCCCCTCATTTTTGTTTTTGATGCAGGAGTATTTTGCCTGCATGTATGAATGTGCAATGTGTGTGTGCTTGAAGCCCATAAAGTGTCAGAGGAGAGCAGCGGATCCTCTGGATCTGGATTACAGGTGTTTGTGGGTCCTGGGAATTGAACCCAGAACCTCTGCTGGAGCAATAATTTTAAAAATCTCCTCAAACTGTTATTTTACTTTCTTTGGCCTCTCTTTGTAATTGTGACTAGGTTCATGATCAGTGAACATAAATTTTTAACTTTTTGCAAGACAGCGTTTCTCTGTGTAGTCTTGATTGCTCTGGAACTCTCTCTGCAGACCAGAACTCAAAGATACCCCTGCCTCTGCCTGCCGCCCAAGTGCTAGGATCAAAGGCATGCATCACCACTGCTCAGCTAATTATTACAGTTCTTAATTTTAAAATTTATTATAGAAAATGGAGTTGTTCACCTATGGGAAATTATGAACAGATTGTTTTTGCTTAGAAGTTTATTCTGTGATTTCCATCCCTTAACTAGTTAAACAGTTTGTGAATGAAGGAAAAAATTGCTCTTTTAATTTCCTTGTACTTGCAGATGGTTCCCACAGAACTGGTGGAGAAGGAGTTTTGGCGACTCGTAAGCACTATTGAAGAAGATGTCACGGTGGAGTATGGAGCTGATATTGCTTCAAAAGAGTTTGGCAGTGGCTTTCCTGTTCGAGATGGGAAAATCAAGATTTCTCCTGAGGAAGAGGTAGGCTCCAGCTCTCAGGCCTTGCTGTGGGAGGGGGAGCTCTGCCTCTAAAGCACAGCCTTGAACTTTGACATCCTCCTTAACTAAGAAAAGCAGCCTGGAGAATTGTTGGTGAAATTCTGTTTGGCTAGCTTGAAGTAATTTTTTTTTTTTTTAATTTTTGAGTACACAGTTGCTGTCTTCAAACACACTAGAGGGACCATTGGACCCCATTACAGATGGCTGTGAACCACCGTGCAGTTGCTGGGAATTGAACTCAGGACTTCTGGTAGAGCAGTCAGTGGCTCTTGATTGCTGAGCCAGCCCCCAACCCCCAGAAGTATTTAAAGTTACTTTCATCACAGCCTTAAATATTAAATTTATTTATTTATTTTTAATCATTATTTTTATTATTTTTTTAATTTTTTTATTTCAGGTCTGGGGAGAATATTTGATTTGTTGAAAAATTTGCCTCAATGCCTATATATATAGAAACTTTATGCATATATATATGGTTTTTTCTTTTTGGTTCTTTGAGACAGGGTTTCTCTGTATAGTCCCAGCTGTCCTGGAACTCACTTTGTAGACCAGGCTGGCCTCGAACTCAGAAATCCGCCTGCCTCTGCCTTCCAAGTGCTGGGATTAAAGGCGTGCGCCAACACTCCTGGCTTATGTATACTTTTTTAAAAGTCTAAATATATTAGAAAATATATTACATAGAGCAACAATGGTTAAGTTTCTTCTAGTTCTCTATGATTTCATACCACTAATTCCCCTAAAGTTGTGAGGATGTCAAAGATGGCTATTTATATCATTTAATTTACAGGGGTGCATTATTTTACACAAATGACATTACTTGTGCTTACAAGTATAATCTGTATGTTTTCACTGGCATGACTGATTCTGATGGATATTACTACTTTTATCTGACTAGAAGAGTATAAAATCTTTTTATTAGATATTTTCTAATTATTGAATTTATTAATTTCAAGAAAAATCAAGTTCTCAAAAACCCTTAGTCCTGGTCATGCTCTGTACTGAGGTGGTGAGGGAAAGCCACTACTGCCCTTTCAGGTTTTAAGTTTGGCCTCTTTAAAGAATGATCAATCAAGGCCTTATTTAATTTTCATATTTGTAAGTGTCTTGCTTTCCATGCAGCTGGTTTCCTGAACCCAAATGATTTCTGTCTGTTTTTGGGCAATTAGATTTACATTGTGTGTGTTTGTGGTGTTCCTTTTAAGCTTTACATCCATATAGAGAAGTATATACACATGTGTAGCTTGATCAGTCCGTATAGACGGAACAGCCACAAACTCATAGCCAGCTCTAGAGGAGGAAAGTAGAACATGTCAGCATGGGCTTCCTCTCATGACAGCCTCCGAATGCTAAGGGTGGCTTTGAACTTCAGTTTATGCTCAGTTTGTTCTTCACTTTCCCAAAACAAAACAAAATGAACAGGTTCAGTGTGTGTGTGTGTGTGTGTGTGTGTTTGTAGTTCAAGCCCACTTTTTAAAGTCTACAAATCACCATAGTGGCACTTCTGCGTCAACTCCTATTCCCTTCATTTTATTTTGAAGGAGTTCTGTAGACAACTTACATGGAATTCTAGGACCTGGAGAAATGGCACAGCAGTTTTAAGAGCACTTGATTCTCTTCCTTAGGACCCCAGCTGTTTCCTAGACCAGACTGCTCACAACTTCCTGTCTCTAGCGCCCCCTTCTGACCTTATACCTGTACACACGAATCACCCCCAAATAAATATAGAAAAAAAAAGAAGGTACAAAACCATGTTTTCTGAACTGTTAGTATGATATAGCTAAAACTTTATCTTTTTTTTTTTTCTGGCTCATTTTAGGAATACCTGGATAGTGGCTGGAATTTGAACAACATGCCAGTGATGGAGCAGTCTGTCCTTGCTCACATTACTGCTGATATATGTGGCATGAAACTCCCCTGGTTGTATGTGGGCATGTGCTTTTCTTCCTTCTGTTGGCATATTGAAGACCACTGGAGCTATTCAATCAACTACCTGCACTGGTGAGAATTCTTTATGGAGTCTATGAGGACTAAGCTGGGCAGGAAGGAAAACTTCTTTCAGAAATGTGTTGTCCGTGACTGAGAATTTCAAGTTCCATTTGTTTTAGCTTCTGTTACCTTAGGTTTCCTATTTGATTAGGGCACTTCACTTCTACATAGTCTTCTGAAATCATACACTATTTTGCAAGTATAGGATGTTTCTAGGAATAGTATTTATGAACAAGTTACACACATACACACATACACACACACACACACACACACACACACACACACACACACACACACACACCCCGCTGTCTCCAGAATTCTCATTGATGTCATGGAAGCCTATATATTCCTTTGGGGGAGGAGCATGTACTTGGAACTGTTAGTTTCCTTTTGTTGTGCTGATTTTCTGACATCACATCACTTAGAATACCTCTCAAATCTGTGCAGATATTTATAATTTATTATCTAAACTTTTTACCCAAAGCCTTCTTTTTTCCTACAGCTGGAATACCCCCACCTTATTTCTTCTGCTTTCACATGCAAAAGTATTAAAATTCCCAACTCACTTGAATCATACAGAGAATGTACCACAAGAAAGAGAGCTGGCACTTGGATGTTCAGCATGATTCTGCTTCCCCTGGCATTACACAGCTGTAACAGGAAGATGATGTTTTGTTGTTGTTTTTGGTTTTTTGAGACAGGGTTTCTCTGTGGCCCTGGCTGTCCTGGAACTCACTCTGAAGATGATGTTTTATATACTTCACAGAGATGGCACTGATTAATTGGTTAACTATTTAAAGTGTTTTGAAGAATAAGGGTTATTTAGAAATGATAATTGCCTTATTAGTATTTGATGTAAGTTTTTTTCAGCAGAATGGGCAAGGGAAGAAGAAGATGGAAGTTGCAGTCCTTCTTCGTTGCTGTAGGGAGTCGTAGTAACTGTGCTGTATCAAATGTGGTTCCTTATATTTTTAGAAACTCTAAATCCTCTAGCATGTTTGTAGAGTAGGATCTGGGAGGACCTCAGTCCCATCTTTGCAGTGGTGGGAAATGCACTGTGAATGTTCCATTCCTGCATGTCCTGATACTTGTTTGATTTGAATGTTTGTTTATAGGTCAGAAGAATATGAACTAGTTAACAAGTTGCTATGTGTTATGCCACAAATTAATGGATTCTTATCTGTTTCTAGGGGTGAGCCAAAAACCTGGTATGGAGTTCCAGGCTACGCTGCTGAGCAGCTAGAGAACGTGATGAAGAAGCTCGCTCCTGAGCTCTTTGTGTCCCAGCCGGATCTCCTCCACCAGCTTGTGACTATCATGAACCCCAACACTCTGATGACTCATGAAGTGCCTGTATGTCTGTGCTGACCTCCCTCCGCCCCACCCACCATGCACGGCTTCCCTAGCACCCCTTCTTTTCTTTTTAAAAAGTTATTTGGTGTTTTTTTCCCCCATAATATAACTTGATAACAGAAGCAGCTGTTGGGTGCTTTATAGCACTATCCCAGTGGGCCAGATGCTTAGAAACTATAAACTCCTACATTACTAATGACTTGCTCTGCAGATGAGTAACGCTCACTTTAGTGTACCAGTCAGTAAGTGGGAGATTGTATAGCCATGACCACTAATAGTTTTTGTACTGTAAGTTTTTTTTTTTTTTTAGAAGATTTATTTATCTGTTTTATGTAAGTACACTGTCACTGTCTTCATCTACATACACAAGAACAGGGCATCAGATTTCATTAAAGATGGTTGTGAGCCACCATGTGGTTGCTGGGATTTGAACTCAGGACCTCTGGAAGAGCAGTCAGTACTCTTAATCACTGAGCCATTTCTCCAGCTCCTGTAAGTTTTGTTTATAAGTTTAGTAAACAAAAATATAAAAATTACCTGTCAATTCGTAATAGTTTACTATGAAAATGGCTAGCTAGTTACAATTAGATCTAAGCTCAGGTTTTAAAATCTTTTTGAAAATATTTATAAGTATTACAAATTTATAAAGCTTTATGAATATAAAAATATTTATAAATTTATACAGTGCTCTTGACTGACACCAGTTCTTAGTGTCAGTCTTTTCTCTGCCTTTTTCCTCTCTAAAAGAGGTAGTTTAGTAGGGATGTTTGTGTGAGTGCTTTTCTAATAAGCACAGCCCCTGGGTTTAGTTTCCAATACATAAAGAAGTAACAGTGAATTGTGAGATCTCGTGATTAACCAAAATTGAATGCTCCCTATGGCTGATTTTGACAATGGTGCTGGGAATTGAACCAAGAGCCTTAGAATTGGGATACTAGGTTTACACTTTGTCCTGGTACTGCTTCCTAGCCAGAACTACTGCCTCCACCCCCTCTTCCCCAAGCACCTAGGATGTTGTGTGTGTGTCTGCATTTGGGCGTTGTTCCTCCAGAATCATCCATCTTGATGTCTCAGACATAATCTCTGAGGACTTTATGGAGGGCCCATTAAATATGTATTTGTGGACCATACAGTAATGACAGAACAAAACATTCACTATGTTTTCATTGTTAGCATTTTTCTTTGATTTTTTTCAATTTGTCAAAATTAAAATAAAATGTAGGGGCTAGATTTAGGGCTTGGGAAATCAATGGATTGATTTTTCATTCCTGGTCTGGAACTTGCTATGAAGTCTAGATTGTCCTCCAACTCAAGAGATCTTCTTGTCTCTGCTTCACTATGGCTGAACCTTAGGAGATACCTGATTGTATCTGTAAAAAAAGATGTTTCTTGCCTCTTACATGGTTTCTTATTTTGTTGTAAGAGCACTGTCTTCTGTTCAGAGACTTTTTAGTTCTGTTAGTGTGGCATACCACTCCATCTTGTGGCAGAAACCAGGTGATTTTAACACTAATTTTTTTCTCCTTACTTTTGATAGAAGGTGTGTGTGTGTGTGCATTGAGTCCTGTGCTATTTGTCTAGAGAAATCATCTGATAGTGTATGTCCAAATTGTCTTTGAGAATGTTACTGTAAAACCTTAATCTCTCATCCCTGTCTCTGTAGGTTTATCGAACGAATCAGTGTGCTGGGGAGTTTGTAATAACGTTTCCAAGAGCCTATCACAGTGGCTTCAACCAAGGTTTTAATTTTGCTGAGGCTGTTAACTTCTGCACTGTTGATTGGGTATGTGTTATGTATTTGAGCTTTCTGAAATCTTACCACTTTCTTGTGGAAATAACATAAAATGCTTTAAAAACTGTCACATATCCTTGCTACTCATCTGGCTTCTATGCAAAATCTTTTCCAGTTTACAATGAGATAAGACACTGGATAGCATAGTGTGTGACAACTCAGAGATGCACTGTGTGCATGCCTATGTGCATGCACATGTCTTTGGCCAGAGAATTACAGATAGCTGTGAGTAGCCTGACATGGCTATTAAGAACTGTGTTTGGATCTCTCTAAAAAATCAGCACTTGCTCTTAAGTGCTGAGACACCTCTCTCAAGACACTTCTTTTAAATAGTACAAGTTTTTAATGAAATTTTAGGGTATAGAGCAGTGTTTTATCTTTTTTTTCCCAGTGTTGCTATGACTAGTCCTGAGTTCTTTATTGTAAACCACGCTGCTTCAGCAGGTTTTGGGAAACCTAACTTGTAGCAAGTTTCTTCCTGAAGGATAGAGTCATAGAGTCTAGTGACTTTTAATAAGGCTAAAGCTTATTTATTTTTTTTAAAGATTTATTTATTATATGTAAGTACTCTGTAGCTGTCTTCACACAAAAGTTGTCGAATCCCCTTACAGATGACTGTGAGCCACCATGTGGTTGCTGGGATTTGAACTCAGGACCTTCGGCAGAGAGTAGTCAGTGCCCTTAACCATTGAGCCTTCTCTCCAGCCCCAAGGCTGAAGCTTATTAAAACTTGCAAACTAGTAACAAATATTCCAGTCTTAAAACTTGTTAGTGTTTCAGGTTAGCACTGTTGCTTGAGGAATAGTACTAACATTACCAGTTATACTCCACATTATCAATATATCTTTTTCCTAAACCAGTTTTCAACTAAGTTACCTAATGTGTTAGATCTTTAGAGCACAACAATAGGCCCAGGGCTCTGGGAATCTGAGTCTATTGTTAAGTCTAGTGTTAATCTGATAAGTGTTAGGTGTTTTGATCTAGATTGTATTATTTGATAATTTTGATATTGTAAGTCAGAAGTCTTTGGAAATTAAAAAAAAACTGAATATATGATTTTCTTCTGCCCTGTATACAGCTGCCATTGGGCCGCCAGTGTGTGGAGCATTACCGCTTGCTGCACCGTTACTGTGTTTTTTCCCACGATGAAATGATATGCAAAATGGCTTCTAAGGCTGATGTATTAGACGTTGTGGTAGCGTCAACTGTTCAGAAGGACATGGCCATCATGATAGAGGATGAGAAAGCTTTAAGGGAAACTGTCCGGAAATTGGTAAGGTTTCTGGAAATCCAATTCCATGTCATTGACTGTTATTTACTAAGTCCTTGTATACTCTACTGATGTCTTAAGAAGCTTTTCCACATTGTATTTAATGTCTACCAAAGCTGCCAGGAACCTTCCGGCCTGGAAAGGGTAGTGGTATAGTCACAGAGTAGGACTCTGATGATGGCTTTAAAGTCTGATTGTCAAGACTTTCAAGCTCTTTAACTGTACTGAAAAGAGGGCTTTCAAGCTCTCTAACTGTACTGAAAAGCTAAAAACTTTCTTGCTCTTTCTGAGGGTAAAGACTGCTGGCTTAGGTGATTAACACCTATAGTCTAACAACAGAGGATTAAGCAATGTGGCCTTCATTCTATCTCAGCAAGAACTGTTGGGCTCTAATTTTTAGCCTGCTAGTTGGAAGATGCACGAAGAAATTGGAACACTTAGAGAGGTGGTTATAGAGTTTATTACTAAATTATAAAAAGTTTCCTATGAAAACTATCTAAGGGGAAAAGCGATAAGATCCTTAGCAAGGATTAAGTGTGGAAAAGGAAAAAATTATCTCCTTTTCCTCAGTACTTATATATCTTTCAGAATACATGATCACATGTTACAAAGTTCATCACAAGTTCGTTCACACAAAAAACCAAATCATAAATTGAAATAGAAGTTTACAACAGAGAATGTTTACATTCATATCTATTAGGAGTAATTATCTGGCTAAACATCTATCACCTGTCTCAGATCTACAGGTTCATTGAAGGTTTAAAACCATAACTAATTTATTAGTGAAGTTTTGTATAGATAAACCCAGTCAATATTTTATCTTTTGTCGTAGCACCTATAATAAATTGCTAGTTCCCTTATTATGACCATTGGTTAATTGTTTTACAACCTCTTGGAATGTGCTCTGAGTAGGGGAAAGTCTGGTTACTAAGAGCAGTTAACTGGTGACACTTGGGAGACTGGCTGAGTTCTCATTGCAGTTTTGACTCTCAAAAAAGGAATTAATAGCAGTCCCACTATAAAAGAGCTTAATAATCACAGACATAATTTTAGGAATTCTTAAGGATCATCATTAAGACTTAAGTCATGGGGCTGGTGAGATGACTCAGTGGTTATGAGCACTGACTGCTCTTCCGGAGGTCCTGAGTTCAAATCCCAGCAACCACATGGTGGCTCACAACCATCCCCAACAAAAATCTAATGCCCTCTTCTGGGGTGTCTGAAGACAGCTACAGTGTACACACATATAATAAATAAACAAATCTTTAAAAAAAAAAAAAGACTTAAGTCATCTATTTGTCTATATGGCATTAGTACAAAACAGTACATCTTCTTGGATCTTCAGAGATCTGCTCCAAGAGGATGTGCTACTACTTAGTGATTGTTATATATGCTTAATAATAATAACAGGAAAAGCATATTAATAGTAGGAATCTTTCCTAAAATGAATCCCTTACTGCCTTGCTTAATAAGGGCGCACCTATCACAGATCATATAATATCCAAAGCAGGCTATTTGAGGATGATCACCTGCTAGTTATTAGCTTGTCCCATTATGACTCTTGACAAAAAGCAATTCTAATTGACATGTAGTAATACTTTGTTTTTATTTATATTAGCCTTATTTTATCCCTTGTATCAGTTTCTGTAAAATATCTCTTCACATGGTTTGTCTTTTTAATTATAACATTATATTATTTCATTAGTGCTGCTTCCTCTGTCTGTCCCCTCCCTCTTTCCATCCCTCCCTTCCTCTCCTCTAATAGTGTTTCATGTATCCTCCTAGTTCTACTTTCTAAGTACTAGATTTCAATCTTGCCTCTTTTAAGTTTTGTTGATTATGTGTCCTACTTAAGACATTGTGCATAATAAAGAAGCAGAGTCACAAGGATTTTCTCTAGTATTCCATACTTTTAAACTATGAATGGCCTCGGGATCATTTTAGGTAATTTTTGTTTGTATAAAACACAAGTCTAAAGTGTTGTTTTTGTTATTTTTGCATATTGATGTCTAGTTGTCCCTTCATTGTGTCTTAAAAACTTCTTTCTGAATTGTCTTGGTACCTTGGTTTAACTTGTTGCTAGTACTAAATTGCTAGTGATTACTTTTATAATATTCTCTCTCCCTCCTTTCTCTCCTGTCTCCCTCCTCTCCCACCCCCCTGTCTCTGGTATGTATGCAAGTAGTTTTGTGCATGGGAGCTCAGTGCTCACACAATTCAGAATAGGATGTCAAGTGTAAGTTACAGACAGTTGTAAGTTCAATAACAGGAGTGCTGGGAACTGAACTTGTGTCCTTCATCTGCACACTTAACATTGCTTTCTTTCTAGCCCTCTAAACGGCTTTGACAAATCTTTAAGTAGATATGAATGTCCTTGAATTCTGACCGTCCTGCCCAGTTTTAGAATTATAGGTATGCTTGAATGCTCAGGTTTATTATTCATTTATGAAATGGAATGTAGGGCTTGGAGCAGCACATAAGGCAAGCATTCTACCAACTGAGCTATAATCCTAACACCTAGCTTTGTTCTTTATTTTAAAAGTTATTTTTATGTCTTTTAGTTCATTTGCATTTTCCTGTTATGATTTTGATTTAGTAGATTTTTTCTTTTTTGGATTCTTTTGGGTCAAGCACATATGTAAACAAGCAGGATATGTATTGTCCCCTGATATTTTATTGTTGGAGAAAGCAGTGCCTAGTGGATTTAAGTGACTTGCCAAGGTCTACATCAATATTGGTAGCTAGTGATTACCTGTAGAATATCTGCCTAAGACTAAAATTCCAGCCTGGTGGGGTAGGTCCTGCTCTAGCTGAACTTTTTTTTTTTTAATATTTATTTATTTATTATATGTAAGTACACTGTAGCTGTCTTCAGACACACCAGAAGAGGGCATCAGATCTCGTTATGGATGGTTATCAGCCACCATGTGGTTGCTGGGATTTGAACTCAGGACCTTTGGAAGAACAGTCGGAGCTCTTATCTGCTGAGCCATCTCTCCAGCCCAGTTATATAGTTCTAAATAGTGCATATTTTCTTGGGCCTTTTAGATTGTATTATCCTTTCAAATCCTCTAATACAGATTTTGTTTTAGGGAGTAATTGATTCTGAAAGAATGGATTTTGAGCTGTTGCCAGATGATGAGCGGCAGTGTATAAAATGCAAAACTACGTGCTTCATGTCTGCCATCTCCTGCTCTTGTAAACCTGGCCTACTTGTTTGCCTACATCATGTGAAAGAATTGTGTTCCTGCCCCCCGTATAAGTATAACCTGCGGTAAGTAAGGATGAGTTTTTTTCCTTTGAGAAAGCATCTAATCATTTATTTATTTTGTGTATGCATGTTCATAAGTGTATTTTTGATGCCCTGGCATGTGTGCACATGTATGCGCATGTGTGATCATATTTATGTGTGAATGTGGTTATATATCCAAAGGCAGAAGGAAGAGAGAGGTACTGGGCCTTTGTTGAGTATTTGAAACACCAAAGTCCAGTCCCACCGACACACTTCCATCAAGGATACACCTATGATTCCCTGTCAAGTCACACCACTCCATAATGATTAAGCACTCAAATATTTGAGCCTATGAGGGCCCTTCCTAGTTAGATCACCACACATAGGTTTTGGGGATTGAAGCTCAGGGTCTTGTTCTTGTAAGTAAATTGCTCTACCAATTGAGCCATCTTCCCAGCCCGCACTGAGTCTTTAGTCAAAAGCTCAATGACATCTCTATTATAGGTCTCTGAATGTTGAGGATATAACGTCCATTTTTTCCACTGTCCTGTCTCATTGCTGTTTGTGTTCTGTTTCCAGGTATAGATACACTCTGGATGATCTCTATCCGATGATGAATGCATTAAAGCTTCGCGCAGAGTCTTATAATGAATGGGCCTTAAATGTGAATGAAGCCTTGGAAGCAAAGATTAATAAGAAAAAAAGTAAGTAATGCAGAAATAAGCTGCAAAGTCTAGTTGGAGTTTGTTGCAGCCAACATTTTGAAAGAGCCTAATTTCCTGCTTAATTCTTACATCTAAATAAGTTTCCAGGTCCTTGGCAGAAGGTTCTAACCAAGATAGATGAGGCAGATGGCCTCAACATCTCAGTGAAGCCTGGGTAGATAGGTTATACAAAATGGTTTTGGGACCAGCGGGGTGGCTCAGTGTACATGCCACAAGGGCCCAGTGATCTTGGATTAGGTCCCTGGAACCCATATGACCTGATCTAGTTCACTGCTGACCTCCATATGTACACCATGGCTCACGTTTCCCCTCTTTGACACCCCACCCCTTGTAGTAAAAAGAAAGAAAAGAACAAACTAAACTTCTTTAAACAAAAAAAACCCAAAAAAACAAATAGAAAGCAGGGCCCTGGTAGCACACGCCTCTAATCCCAGCACTTGGGAGGAAGAGGCAGACAGATTTCTGAGTTCGAGGCCAGCCTGGTCTACAGAGTGAGTTCTAGGACAGCTAGGGCTATACAGAGAAAGCTTGTCTCGAAAAAAACAAACAAACAAAAAAACAAACAGGAAAAAAAAACCCAAACAACCAAAAAAACAAAATAGAGCTAGAAAGTTGGCTCAGAGGTTAAGAGTACTGGCTGCTTTTTCAGAAGACCAGGGTTCAATTCCAGTCATTCATGTGGTGGCTCATAACTATTTATAACTACAGTCACAGGGGATACAGTGCTTCCTTCTTTCCTCCCCAGCCACTACATACATACGGTGTATAGAGATAAATGCAGGCAAAACACCATACACATAAAAATAAATCAAGCCAGATGTGGTAGCACACACCTTTAAACTCAGCACTCAGGAGGCAGAGGCAGGCAGTCTGGCCTACAGCGTGAGTTACAGGACAGCCAGGGCTACAGAGTAACTCTGTTTTGAAAACCAAAATAAATAGATAAATGAATAAATTTTAAAAATCTTAAGAAAATAATAGTAACTTTATGTATTTTGTTAAAATGGATTCTTTGAAATGCAATATAATGTTAAGATGTCAGTGAAATGTTGGCTTAACATTTCCTAGTTCTAATCAAAATTTAGTGTCCCTGGCACTTATCATTACTTTTTCTTTCTTTTAAAATGGAAGAGTTTTATATGTTTGTGTTTTGCCTGCAAGTATGTGTTTGTATATGAATCTACATTGTTGTGTGCCTGAAACACTGAAGCCAGAAGAGGGCTGGAGTTGAGGATGATTGTGAGTTGCTATGTGTGTGCTGGTAACTGAACCCGAGTCCTCTTTAATAATAAGTACTCTTAGCGGCTAGGTCACCTCCAGCCATTTTCCTCCCTTTATGGTGTGTGTGTGTTTGTGTGTTTGTTTGGGTGCTTACGGTGGTCAGAGGAGAGCACTGGATCCCTGGATCTGGGGTTATAGATTCCTGAGTCATTATGTGGGTTCTGGGATCCAAACCTGGCCCTCTTCCGGAACAGAGTGCGCTTTTAGCTGCTGAGCCTGCCCTCCAGCCAGCCATTCCCTCCAAACTCAATTCTGTCCACTCTGTACGTCAGCAGGTCGCTCCCTCCCTTTTCATGGAGGGGAAGGAAGCACCACCACCAGTTTCTTGTCAACTGTAAAGTGAAGATTACAAAGTGAGTTAAGCCACAGTAGAATTTCTATTACTTTTCTTACACAAATCAGCAGATTATCACTTAAAAAAATTCTAAGCTTACATCCTGAAGACCCAACTCTAAGTACTCTTTGTCAGGCTACTCCCTATCCCCAATCAGACAAACATTGCTTGTGTTACATTTCTGGGTAAGAATTGACAGAAAGCCTTCTCTATTCTGTAACAGTGATTATGAACTTGATCACAGGAAATACGACTTGTTCTGTTTTAGGTCTTGTCAGCTTTAAAGCTTTGATTGAAGAATCAGAAATGAAGAAATTCCCAGACAATGATCTTTTGCGTCACCTTCGCCTAGTCACTCAGGATGCAGAAAAGTGTGCCTCTGTTGCCCAGCAGTTGCTTAATGGCAAAAGGCAAACAAGGTATCTATTTCTGACTGTATTAGAATGGACTCTGTGGCACTTGAACCTAGGAACCCGTTGGCATCTCCAAGCAATGAATGTATGTGTTCTCATGGCTTTCTTGGGCCCTTGTCTTTCTAGGTATCGATCTGGTGGAGGAAAGTCTCAGAATCAGCTGACGGTGAATGAACTTAGACAGTTTGTGACTCAGCTGTATGCTCTTCCTTGTGTCCTTAGTCAGACACCATTGCTAAAGGTAACCATATAAAGATCTGTAGGACTTCGGGTATATTTATATACTCAATTGACACCATTAAGTTGGTCAATTGGCTCTGGTGGTTAATTTGGTGTGTGTGTGTTTCTGCAGAAGCCAAAGGAGAGCATCAGATACATTAAATCTGGAATTAACAGTGGTTGTGAGCCACCTGACATGGGGGCTAGGAACTGCAGCTCTGTCCTCTTGAAGAGTGGCAAGTGCTCTGAGCCAATAATTCACAAATGAGCCGGGCGTGGTGGCTCACGCCTTTAATCCCAGCACTTGGGAGGCAGAGGCAGAGGTAGGCGGATTTCTGAGTTCGAGGCCAGCCTGGTCTACAAAGTGAGTGCCAGGACAGCCAGGGCTACACAGAGAAACCCTGTCTCGAAAAACCAAAAAAAAAAAAAATTTCACAAATGTTTGAATTTCTGTTTGTGGAATAGTAGGTGGTTATAAGGAGATTATATTAAAAGGAAAATAAAGAGATTTTTTTTTTTTTTGGTTTTTTTTTTTTTTTGGTTTTTCGAGACAGGGTTTTTCTGTGTAGCCCCGGCTGTCCTGGAACTCACTTTGTAGACCAGGCTGGCCTCGAACTCAGAAATCCGCCTGCCTCTGCCTCCCGAGTGCTGGGCTTAAAGGCGTGCGCCACCACGCCCGGCTAAAGTTGAGATTTTTATTGTGAAAGTGACCACTGAGTCTACTGTGGTGAACCACACATAGAATTTCAACATTTAGATCCCAAGGCAGGAGAACTGCCATAAGTATGACGCCAATCTGGGCTCCATAGTAAGCTGGAGAGATGGTTATGAGCTCTTGCTACACAATCAGTATGATCAGAGGTTGAATTTCCTGTGCATGCCTCTAACACCAGTTCCACTGGGGCCCAGAGCAGGATTATCACTAAGGTGTGTTGGCTTCCTAGCTGAAAAAAATGTGAGAGCCCTGTGGTTCAGGGAGGGTGCCAGCCTTGGAGAAGTAGGGAACTCTTAATGCCCTCTTTTGCTCATCACAAGCATGAATGCCTGAAGGTGCAGATACCCTCTGAATGCACATCCACATAAACTCACATAGACTGATAAAAAGAAAAAAAGAAAAAAAAATCAAAACTAAAGTAAGAAAAAGTGACTACCAGCCAGTTCTTTGCATTTTTGAGATAGGGTTTTTCTGTATAGCTGTCTGGAACTTGCTCTATAAACCAGGCTGGCCTCAAACTCAGCCAGTCTGCCTGTCGAGGGCTGGGATTAAAGGTGCCCACCACCACTACCCTGCTGACCTTGTAATCTGATGGTATGACTTCGATTGTTTGCCTTTGTCTTCTTTTAGGATCTCTTGAATCGTGTGGAAGATTTCCAACAGCAAAGCCAAAAACTACTGTCTGAGGAAATGCCTAGCGCTGCTGAGCTACAGGAGCTGCTGGATGTCAGCTTTGAATTTGATGTTGACCTTCCCCAGCTCACTGAGATGCGCATTCGCCTAGAGCAGGCCCGATGGCTAGAAGAGGTTCAGCAGGCTTGCCTGGACTCCAGCTCCCTTTCTTTGGATGATATGAGACGGCTCATAGACTTAGGGGTGGGGCTGGCTCCATATTCTGCTGTGGAGAAAGCTATGGCCCGCCTGCAGGAGCTGCTAACAGTATCAGAACACTGGGATGACAAAGCCAAGAGTCTCCTCAGAGCAAGGTAGACAAACACAAGGCAGTCTCCATAGCTTTGGATAATAGGTGAACCTTAAAATGTAGGACAGAGAGAAGCCACTATTTGGCAAGTGGTTATAAATGTTTGCTGTCCTTGTAGAATACTTGTGCAAAAAGCTGATCTGTTTGGGCTTGATTTGACACATGAGTAATGAAAATTACAGGGTTTGTGATAGACACTTTTAATCCCAGCACTTGGGAGGCAGAGGCAGGTGGATTGCTATGAGTTTGAGGTCAGCCTGGCCACATAGTGAGATCCTATTTCATAAAAGAAAAAATCTTATTTTACTGTTTATGAAATAAATTATTTAGATGGAAATGACCATTGTAAAGATAAGGTTGAATGAGATTTTCCTATAGTCTCTAATGATACTATCTTTGGAAGAAGAAAAAGTTTATAAAATAATTAAGTAGATAAATAAATACAAAATAAATAGAATCCAGAGTCAAGAAAGACAAATCAAATGTCTGAGAGTTGACGTGTTCATTCTGTGCAGTGATATAATACAGAATATTTTCAGTAGAAATTATTTTTCCTCTTGCTTGGTAGGTCTGGATGGTTCATTTGTTTTCTACCTTAGACGGAGGTGTGATAGGCGTCTGTGCTGGGGGTGAAAATGAAGTCTTTTCCTAATCCTTTTTGTGTGGCAAATCTTTATTGGTTCAGTAAGCAACATAGGCATTAAAAAGTCTAGGTTACAGATACTGTTTTGCATTCTTAAGATAGTGGTCATTGAGCTGAGAGGGTGTGAAAATTTTTGCCATTGTGCTTTGAGTGTGTTAATGTTTTAGAGAATTTAAATTTTCTTAGTTTATTTGGCTTAACATAGGAGAAATTACTAGTTATTAGTATTAATAAGTTACTTTTTACATTAGAACTTTATTTCATAAAATCAGGAACATGTAGAACTAATGTGTTTCTAGACTCTGGAACTGAAGAGATGGCTCAGCTAGCTGCTAAAAGTGCCCCTGCTCTGTTGTAGGGCACAAGCTCCAGAGCTGCCTGTGCCCTCTGCAAAGCACTCCTGCAGGCGCATGTACAGTGATGAAAACTATACCTGCTTTCAATAACTTGATCATTTGAAATGAGTCAATTTGATATGTAGTGATCAGTGCCATTAAGGTTTTTTTGTTTTGGTGGTAGTGAATTTCTTTAGAAATGACCTTCCTAGTCTTTTGGCATCTATAAAAAAAATGCAGTTTGTGGCTGGAGAGATGGCTCTGTAGTTAAGAGCATTGGCTGCTTCTCCCAGCACCCACATGGCAGTTCTCCAGTGTCTGTAACTCCAGTACCAGGGGATTTATGACACCAGGCAGGCATGTGGTGCACATACATGTGCATGCTGGCAAAATACTCAAACACATAGAGTAAAATAAATCTTAAAAATAAAGAGAGAGAAAAGAAAAATGCAGTGTGAAATGTCTGTGCAGTTGGAAATGTCTCTGTTTTGCTTTCACAGACCACGACATTCTTTGAGTAGCCTTGCTACAGCAGTCAAAGAGATGGAGGAGATCCCTGCCTACCTGCCCAATGGTACAGTCCTGAAGGATTCTGTGCAAAGAGCCAGAGACTGGGTTCAGGATGTGGATGCATTGCAGGTAGGTTGAAAAAGAAAAACAACACCCTGAGTCTGTCTGTGCTGTTAGAGTGATTTCCTCCTTCCTAGACAGGCCTGGGTAGGGCCTTCAGAGTTTGACAGCAATGAGCAGAGGAATAGGCAGGCGGAATCAGAAGCAGGAGGCTGCAGTCCTCCCAACCTGGTGTGTGTGGCCCTTGACGCTAAAGGGGCAGTAGCTCTCAGTCATGTGCAACTGCGGCCTGCATGCTCTCTCCTCTGGCTTCTTAGAGCGGTTGTCTCTCATCTCTGTTGTTTTTGGCTGTGATGTTTGGTGTGTGGTTGTTTGATGTTTGTGCGGTTGTTTCTCCTGCGTGTGTTCACTTGTCATTCAGTTCATAAATGTATTAAAGCCTTTTTTAGATTTGTTTATCACGTGTATGACTGTTGTGCCGGTATGTGTGTCTGTGTGTTATATGGATGCCTGGTTCCTGAGGAATTCAGATGGGGGTGTTGGTTCCCCTGGAACTGCAGTTACATGTGGGGGCTGGGAATCAAGCCTGGGTCCTCTGAGCCATCTCCCCCAGCACAGTTCTATAAATCTTTCTTTGACAATTTCCCCAACTTCTTCTCCCACTCCTTAGACATCTCTAGTGGGTCCCCTCCCCTCTTCATGTTCCCTCTTTCTTTTATTTCTAACCCGTGGACTTGTTCGTGACATACTGAATCAGAATGTCTGGAATGAGAACCAGGAAATTGTGTATAAGTAAATGGGCTTTCCACATGATTCTTATATGTGCTGATGTTTTAAGAAACATTGGGCTTTCTAGCTTATATTTTAATTTCCTGAGTAATTTGTACTGAATTGTTTTAGGAAGTCACTACTGACAAGTTGATTGGAATAAAATACTATCTTTAAAAAATGCAAGTCAAACTCACTCTAGTACAAATATTTCTGTTGAGATAAATTTGATACTGTTCATAGGAACCAATGTGAGAGACTTTATAGGTATAAAAATTATAGATTGTATAAATAAACAGATAAAAGAGATAATTGTGTTACATTTTTTTATCTTTTGGAGCCTAGCATTGTTTGCCCACCCTTGCTGAATTTAAGACGTTGAAGTCATGGAGTCATTGACCATGAGCTAGACTGAAGTATACTTTTTCTATTTTATATAGAAGTATTCTTTTCTTAATTTATTAGGCAGGAGGACGTGTGCCAGTGTTAGAAACACTCATTGAACTTGTTGCAAGAGGCCGATCTATCCCAGTACATCTGAGTTCTTTACCAAGATTGGAAATGTTAGTAGCTGAAGTTCATGCTTGGAAAGAAAGTGCTGCTAAAACATTCTTGCCTGAGAATTCTACATATTCTCTATTAGAGGTAAGTTTGCAATGAGCTTGTGTACAGGAACTTTGATCTCTAGATTGAATGAGTTTATATATAGCATGCAAAAGTGACCTCATTGGATCTATCTAATTGTGAGTCGTTTTTAGCAACTTTTGAATGTTTTCTGGCTTCATTTAGGATATAGTTGAAAACATTTTTTCATTAGGTTTTGTGTGTGTGTAAGAGTCTCTCTCTGTTCTCAGGTATTCTTGAATTATGGCAGTCCTCTTCTTCTGCTCTGCCTCTTAAGTTCAGGGCTTACAGGTGTGTGCACCTCCACACCTGGCTGTATAACAGTTTCTATTTATGTTCAAATTAGACTCCGGTCCTGGCTATGATTCACCACCTTTGTTTTATGTGTGTGGCTGGTTTGCCTGCATGTATATCTCGGTACCATTTGTGTTCAGTGCCCATGGAATCTGAAGTTTGTCCCTTGTAATTGGAGTTAGATAGTTGTGAACCTTATGGGTCCTGGGAATTGGAATCTGGAAGATAGTCGATGCTCTTAAGAACTGAGCCATCGGGCTGGTGAGATGGCTCAGGCGGGTAAGAGCACCCGACTGCTCTTCTGAAGGTGATAAGTTCAAATCCCAGCAACCACATGGTGGCTCACAACCATCCGTAACGAGATCTGGCTCCCTCTTCTGGAGTGTCTGAGGACAGCTACAGTGTACTTACATATAATAAAATTAAAAAAAAAAAAAAAAAAAAAGAACAACTGAGCCATCTCTCCATCTCTCCAGCCCCACTGCCCGAATTTTTAGTAAACCTGAGATGTGACCTCACCAAGTTTTCATAAAAAGCTTCAGAGTATTTTTATATTTTTTGTAAGCTGTTCATTATCATTGGAATCAGTATATCATTTTAACCTATTTCATTTAATCTGGAACAAAAGGCTGTTTTTGGAGCCTGCTTTTCCTCCTGTCCCTTTTTTTTCTCTTGTTTAATCATTGGGGTGTGTGTGTGTGTGTGTGTGTGTGTTTATGCATGCATGCCTACGAGTAGTTTTTAGAGGCAGCATGCTTCAAAGAAAATGGTTGACTGTAAGAAACATTCATGTATTGTTCAGGCCTTTAACTTGGTTAATCTGAAATGTTTCACCATTGGCTCTGTTTTCTCTCTTACATTAGGTTCTTTGCCCTCGGTGTGACATTGGCCTTTTGGGGCTGAAAAGGAAACAGAGAAAGTTGAAGGAGCCCTTGCCGAGTGGGAAGAAGAGAAGCACCAAGTTAGAGAGCCTGAGTGATCTGGAGAGGGCTCTGATGGAGAGCAAAGAGACTGCATCAGCTGTGCGTACCAGGGTTTCTTCTGCTTCATTTTGGGGGAGGGTAGTTTCTTAACTTTTCAGGACTAGGTAGGAATAGCAGCATGGTTAGTAGAATAACTTGAAAAGTGCTTGAGTTTGCCAAAAGAATTTTTGAAAATTGTGAAGTTTAAGGATAGTGTCAGTCGGTGAGGTCAGTGGTGAAGCCCTTGCCTGGCATTAATGAGTGCCTGAATTCTGCAAAATTATAAGACACAAAACATCCCCATAGGTGCATAAAATTTGCAATAGCCCTGGTTATCTTGGAACTCACTATGTAGACCATAATGTCCTTGAGCTTGCCTCTGCCTCCTAAGTGCTGGGGTTAAGGTGTGTGTCACCATGCCTAGCTCAATCTTAGCCTTGAATATTGAGAGTGCTATGGATTATCTAGAAGTACTAGCTAAGGAGATCAAGGCTGCCAGGAAGGTGAAACTGCAAAGTTAACTTGTTAACTTGCCACAGGAAGCACATCAAAAGCATCTAGGAGCTGGGTGGGGTGGTGCTCAGGAGGCAGAGGCAGATGGATCTGAGTTGCAGGCCAGAGCTACAGGACGAGACGCTATCTCAAAATCAGTTAAGGAAGCCGGGCGTGGTGGCGCACGCCTTTAATCTCAGCACTCTGGAGGCAGGCGGATTTCTGGGTTTGAGGCTAGCCTGTCTATAAGGTGAGTTCCAGGACTGCCAGGGCTATACAGAGAAACCCTGTCTCGAAAAACCAAAAAACAACAACAAAAAAACAGTTAAGGAAAAAAATGCTGAATAATTGAGTCCTTGCCCACGTTTTGTAAGCATTGTTGATTTAAGATAGTGCTCAAGAAGGTTCAGCAGTGTCTGGCTGACGTTTAATGAGCAGAGTGTCTTGGTGAAAGGACCCAGCTGTGTGATCGCTGGGCTGCTGAGATGGATCAGTGGGTGAAGGCCCTCATCACAGAGTGGAGCATAACCAAAGATAGAGTGAGTTATGTGTCACAGATCAGTGGGACACATTCTGGGGAATGTGTTGTTGGTGAGTTTAGTCATTGTCATACCAACTCAAACTAGTCTGTATCAAAATAGCCTACATGACAGTAGACAATACAGTGTTACCAGGATCTCTGGAGTATACTGTCCATTGTTAACCAAGACATCAGTGCACAACATGTACTGAAACTTGACTGTAGAACTAGACTGAATGGACTCGTCTTTGGGCTGCAGACTGTTTTCTCTAGTAGCCATCTGACATTGACATAAAATTGCTTTGGTTTATTTATAAATTTCGACACCTAAAGAACGGACTAAAGACAGTCAAATCTATGGAAGGTTTGTTTTTTGTTTTTCTCCCCTTATAGTATGTTTGTATGTGTCTGCTACTTGAGTACTGTTCAGGCAGTTCATTTTATGAAGACTTCATTGAAAGTGGTGGTTCTCTCCTTGAAGTACACGAATCCCTATGCCAGCTTTGCATGCATTATCTTTCATAGACTCTAGTGTCTGCTCTGGCTGTGTGTACATAGTGTGTACCTAGTCTGAGTATGCTATGCTCCTCATTTGCTTTCCATTGCTGAGCTGTGGGAGGAGGCCTTGTTAATACATAACATATACATGCATATCTATTTATATGAACATTACATTCAACAAAAATAGATGTTATTTTAATATACCTTGTTATGATTTACTTCTACACCTCCCCCTCCAAAAAAAAATAAACTTCTTTATTTGTGTATCTACTGAAAATCTGAAAAAGAAGTAATGGAGAATTCATTCTATCCTTATGACTCAGACATCTCATCTGATGAATCAAGATTGATCTGCTTTGGTTCTTAAAGAATGTGTTTCACCAGTGTATCTGTTCTCTCTTGGTGCTTTTCCTTGAGACAGTTGGCCAGTTAATCTGGACAGATCCCTAGTGTCTTGTAAGCACTTAGTCTGATCTTGTAAAGTTCCATTTGTGGATAGCTTGTAAGTGGTGTCTAGAGAAAATGTGTTCAAAATATCATACAGTCTTAAGACTGAAGCTGATCCTGCCTATTTTCAAGCCTCTTCGTAAGGTTAAGAGGCATGTGCCACCATGTCCAATTAATGTATGAAGTGCTAGGGATGGATTACAGTACTTCATGCATGCTAGGTAAGAGCTCTTTAGCTACATCCCAGTTCCAGATGGTTTTCTATTTAAGTTTTTGTTGTTGTTGTTGTTGTTGTTTTGTTTTGTTAGATACTAATTTCATAGCCTATTATTGCTGTGTTCATCCCATCTAGGTGCCTTACCAGTGAACCACAGTAAGACATAGAGTGGCCACTGTGCAGTGGCTGCTTGAGCACCCCCCCCCAACCCCCGACCCGTTGTAGTTGAGGCTGGATTGAAGCTCAGGCTGCACTCAGTCCTCTTGCCTTTGCCTCCCGAGTGCCACACTTTCAGTCTTGAGCTACCACTCCTTTCTAGAAGAGCACAGAATCTAAGGGAATGGATATAGTAGAGAAGGTCTGAAGTGAGCAGACATAAAGTAAATATTCTAGGCAATATAAATCTGCAGGTTGGACTTTAAGAGGTGGTGCAACACGTTAAGTAATTGCTGAGTAACTAGTTGTACTTGCTATGTGCAGAGCAGAGTGTTGTCTTTTGTCTCAGTAGGGTCTCCACATAGACCTTGTTGGCTTGCATCTCACTGTCCTGTTCATTTAGCTAAAGTAGATTGTAGCTTAGCTGGAGGCAGAGCTTGCTTTGGACTGGAATGCATATAATCTACTCTGGAGCCCATCTACTTAGCTTTTAGGGTCTTGAGTTGTGGAGGAGGGATGGATAGGTCTCTGTGACAGTGTCTTTGTTGGCTAACTCCTTTTCAGATGGCAACTCTTGGGGAAGCTCGCCTACGAGAGATGGAAGCTTTGCAGTCTCTCAGACTTGCCAATGAAGAGAAATTGCTGTCACCTGTTCAAGATGTAGAGATGAAAGTCTGCTTGTGTCAGAAGACTCCAGCCACTCCCATGATTCAGTGTGAACTCTGCAGGGATGCTTTCCATACTAGTTGTGTGGCAGCACCCAGTATTTCTCAAAGCTCCCGAATCTGGCTTTGTCCTCACTGTCGGAGGTCAGAGAAGCCTCCATTAGAGAAAATTCTGCCTCTGCTGGCCTCCCTACAGCGTATAAGAGTTCGTCTTCCTGAAGGAGATGCACTCCGATACATGATTGAAAGAACCGTGAACTGGCAACATAGAGCCCAGCAGCTGCTTTCTTCAGGGAATCTAAAACTTGTGCAAGACCAAGTGGGTTCTGGACTGTTGTCTAGCAGATGGCCAGCCTCGGCAGGACAGGCATCAGCAACAGATAAGGTGAGCCTGCACTTTTTGGGATACTGTGGTCGGCATAGCTCTGGTTCTGTCTGGTGTGGCTGTTCCTGAGACCATCCCCTACTGGCCCTGCCATTCATGGCACCAGCTTCTCCTTTTACCTTATGTGGATTCTAAACAAATCTGATCCTTAGGCTTAGGCAGCACAGCATCTTGCTGGCTTTTTTTGTTTTTTGAGCAAAGGTCTCAGCTGGCCCAGAATGGTTTTTGAATTTACTATATGTGATCTTCAACTACTGTCCTGCCTCTGTGCTGGGGGCTATGGGTGGCGAGTGACATTGTTTGGTTCTGGGGACTGAAAGTAGGAATTCATGCATCAGACACTTGAGGAACCAAACTGAATTGCACCCCCACACTCAGGATTCTTTCTCAGACATGCTATTTCTGTTGTGTTCCTGTATACCTACGTCTTCTACATATAATTCTTCTACTTCATTATCTGTAAGTCTGTATGCATGGTTAGTTTATGCATATACTTTTTATGCACATTTTTGCTTGATTGAATTTTCTTTTTTCTTTCATGTAAGTCACGGGGTGGAAAGGGAAACCACTGCTTGTCCTTGCAGAGTTCAATGTGTGTGCACGTTTGTGTGTGGGCCTCTGTGGAGCTGTCTACCTTGGTTTTTTGAGACAGGGTTTCTTCACTAGAATCCAAGGCTGACCAATCAGTGAGCTCCAAGGATCTGCGTGTCCCCTACTCCACCGTGCTGGGACTAAGAACATATGCTACCATACCTACCTATCTTATTGTTTTTGTCTGCTTGCTTGCTTCAGTGTAGGTGCTGGAAATTAAACTCAGGTGTTTCATGCTTATGCATGAGGAACACTTTATAAATTGAACTGTCTTCCCTCTTCACAATCTTATTATGGAGAGGTAGATCCTTCTACCAGTTAACCTGCAGGTGGTCAGGTTCCCTTGGCTCCTGTGTGTGAGCTGCAGGAAGAGTGGTCGTAAGGAGAGTGCAGTTAGAATGGCAGTAGTCAGTCTCCTCCTTTTTCTTTAGATTTGTTATTTATGTGTATGCAGGTTTGCCACATTGTGTGCCTGGTACTGACAGAGGTCAGAAGAGGACACTGGATCCTCTGGAACTGGGGTTACACTCTGTGGGTGCTGGGATTTGAACCCAGGACTCTGCTGGAGGAAGTGCTCTTAACTCTGAGCCCCTTTAATTTTTTTAAACAGTTCCTTTCATACTTTGAGTCCTGGTTATTGAACTCAGGTCATTAAGCTTAATGGCAAGCATCTTCCTTTCTTTACCTGCTGACCCATTTTGATGGTCCCCTATCCCAATATATTTCTGGAACAGATATTTACAAACTGGGTATAATGCTATTCACCTGAACCCTTAGCTATTCCAAATGGTGAGATCACTTGAGCACAGGGGTTTAGACCAAGCTGGCCCTGCATCTCTCTAATCAGCTGGAGGATAGATAAGTCTAGTAAGTTTGCCTGAGCTCTGACTCCCAGCATCACAAAGGTGGAGGAGGAAAGGTTCAGGATTCCCATGCTTAGCTGATGACAGCTCCAGAATTAGGTGATCCCCAGGGCACAGATGTAGGGACTACTGTAAAAGGCCTGTCCTACTTAAGTTTTTCCTCCGCTGGCATCTGAATAGCAGCACCTGATTAAATATTTGCTGCTGCTTGGGGAGCCAGCAGCAGAGTTCCTTGTACTTCTTGACCAGGGATGTTCTGGGAGTTTAATTTGATTATAAAGGAAAAGGACAAAGTTGTGACTGGTTTTTGAGACAGGGTTTCATAGAACCATGGATGTCCTCAACCTCCTGATCCTCCTGCTGTTCCTTCCCGGATGCTAGAATTACAGGTGTGTGCCACCACGTCCAGCTCATGACGGTTACATGCCTTCTGAGTAATTTGTCATGTAAAGAGTTACACAAGCACTCTTACAGAGAAAATAGTTTGTTTCCCAACCTCTCTGGGGCCAGTCTGAGTTAACTTGGAAAGTTGGATGGCTTTGTTTCCATAAGGGTGGGTTTGGCCGGGTTTTAGATGCCGGAGGAGACTTACTGAAAAATAGAAAAAAAAACCCCAAAGCCTCGTAATAAGGTGTTTGTCTTCCATCAGGTGTCTCAGCCTCCTGGCACAACATCTTTTTCACTGCCCGATGACTGGGACAACAGAACCTCATATTTACACTCTCCCTTCTCTACTGGACAGAGTTGTCTCCCCCTCCATGGTTTGTATTTTATTTTGTACTATTCCTAGATAATACAAGGCTATCTGGCCTAGGGTTTTATAATAGATGATCTGGTATCCTAAAGAGCAAGTATGGTTTTACATGTGTGTACTGTGAGCATTGGGGAGGCAGAGGCGGGATGATTACGGGTTCAAGGCCTCTGGGATACAAAGCAAGGAAGACATTACTGTACGTTGATCATATTTGAAGATCTATAAATGCAAAATCTGATTGATTTTGACTACATTTAAGAGTAAGAGTTAGTCCTATGCCATCTAGCACCAAGTACCGTGTATTCAGGGCAGGTGCTAAGTCGTGGATGACCTTGTTTGCGTCTTCTGGAGGATATTGAAAGTCAGTCATATTTTAAATCTACCTCTTTCCATTTCCCTTCTGGGTGGCCTTAAATTTAGTCTTTAGTCAAAATTATCTCTTTTTTAAACATTTGTTTTTTATTTTAATTTTGTGTGTATGGGTGTTTTGCCTACCTGTATGTCTGTACCATGTGTATGTGGTGTCTGTAGACTGTCAGATCTCCTGGGGGTGGAATTACAGACAGTTGTGAGCCACCATGTGAGTACTATGAATTGAACCCAGGTCCTCTGGAAGAGCAGCCAGATTTCAGCCAATTTCTGAGCCATCTCTCCAGTCCTGGAAAATGATCTTAAAATTCTGGTCCATTCTCCTGTTGCCAAGTGCTGAGATTACAGGTGTGAGCTATCACACCTGGCCTTTTCCTCTGCTTGCATGGGTGGATGTGTGCGTGCCTGTGATGAGGTTGGCTAATGTTGGTCACAAACTCCTATGTAGCTGAACTCCTGATCCTCCTGTTTCTAATTCTGAAGTAAATGCTGGGATTATGAGTGTGTACCACCAATCATCCTCATTTCTTAGAACTCTGCCTAGTTTCAACTGGAACCTCCATCCTCAGCCTTCTTACCTCAGGGTGTTCAGTCACATGGTCTGAGCTCCTTGCAGTCCTTCATGTTCTAGGTGACAGTGAAATGTGTCAGTTGTGATGGAGTGGGTGTTTCCCCTGTAACAAATTAGGGAATCTGTGTTAGCCTTGCTCTGTGGTTTAGGTGCATTAAGAGCTAACAAACCAACTGCAGTTAAAGGAGGAATGGTGGAAGGTGGAGTGGAGGCGGTCCTCTGTACCTGACAGGCTTACCAGTGCTTGTATTAAATGTCTCCATTCCTATTCTGATTGGCTGTGGTCGTTAACAGGTTTGAGTCCAGAAGTGAATGAATTGCTGATGGAAGCCCAGCTGCTCCAGGTATCCCTTCCTGAAATTCAGGAGCTTTATCAGACTCTACTTACAAAGCCAAGCTCTGCTCAGCAAGCTGACCGCAGTTCACCAGTTAGATCCAGCAGTGAGAAGGTGAGTGAGTGAAGGTGTACAGCTTGTGCTTGGCAGTGTCCTCTGACTAATGATTTTGCAAAAAAGGTGGTTGTGTCTTAGAGCCACAAGAGCACACAAACTGTCCACCTCACAGCTTTGTTCTACAAGAGGACAGTCACTGGGAGCCACTGGCAGCAGTTTGGGTGTCACAGCTTAGATTTCAGTCCTGAAGCTTTACATGTAAATTTTTCTTTTTTCTTTTTAGGGAACTCTTCTTATTGCTCCCAAATGATAATATTGAGAAATAGGCATATTTTCCTCTATAAAAGCATTGCTATAAAGATGAAAATATAATTGTAGCTGAAAGAACCTTTTGTTAATAAATATTTTTAAAATGCTAGAGAACAGATGCTTTTGATTATTCCTTCGAACCTGTAGGTAAATGCATCCAGTACTGCAGGTGTAGAGACTGGGGGTCTTTATCCCAGATCCTGACAGAGACTGTAATGTCTCCCATGCCCCTTTTGTGTGTATTTTTGTGTGGTGTGTTTATATGTGCATATTTTCACATGTGTATGTACAGGTGCACACACACACACACACACACACACACACACACATGCTTGTGATGCAGTTCCTGACGTTGATGTGTAGAATTGTGGATTGCTCTCCTCCTGATTCATTGAGATTGGATCTCTGACAGATAGGTTGTTCTTGCTGGCCAACCTTTTCCAGGAATCCCTTATCTCTGCCTTGCAAGGCTGAAACCACAGACGAGCCACCATAGCCTCTGAGTATTGACATGGGTTTGGGGTCCTTTTGCTTTTATGGCAGACGACACATTAACTGCTGAGTCACCTCCCCAGTCCCTGTGATATCCCGTGTCTCAGCACCGTAAGAAGCGTCTGCTCACTTCCAGCTCTGTACGGAGCCGTCTCACACAGTGCCCATGAGAGTATAGTCAGGATAAAAAACATACTAGGGAAGACTGAAGCCACAAGGGAAAAGATCCTTATGAAAGGTACCCTGAAATTGAGCACAGCCCAACCTAGTCGCCTTACTCCTGTTAGGTTGCGATAGATAGCCTTCACAAATGCTTAGCATAACCAGCGACTCACATAAGGATTTGGTACTATCAGGTGGTCTTGAAGTTTGGTGGTCATATCGTTAACACCCTTTCTCAGTGTATCCCCAGCTTGCCAACATTGCTGAGCAAAGGGAGTTAGTTAAGCTGGCTGTGGAGACTGGGGCTGTGGAGATGATGGTGGCAGCGGTTAGGATGCAAGGTATCCCCAGGGATCATCTGGTTTCTCATTTGCATGTTTTTCTTTAGTTCAGTTTTAGTAATGGGCAAACTGAAAGCTAACATTGAATTTGCCATCTCCCACCCAGAACGATTGCCTTCGAGGGAAACGAGATGCAATCAACAGTCCTGAGAGAAAACTGAAAAGGCGCCCAGAAAGAGAAGGCCTTCCCAGCGAACGGTGGGATCGAGTTAAACACATGCGGACCCCCCAAAAGAAGAAAATCAAACTGAGTCACCCCAAGGACATGAACAGTTTCAAGTTAGAAAGAGAGCGTAGCTATGACTTAGTCCGTAATGCCGAAACTCATTCCCTGCCCTCAGACACATCCTACTCCGAACAGGAGGACTCTGAGGATGAAGATGCCATCTGTCCAGCTGTGAGCTGCCTGCAGCCAGAAGGAGATGAGGTCAGTGAGGTTTGGGCCATAGAGGACGTGCTTTCCCCTAACTCAGAAACCCTGTAAGCTAGACCTCATCTCGTTGGGTCTTTCTCTTCTGCTTGTCTGCTTTGAGCTGATCTGAGTGGATTGCTCAGTTCTCCCCTCCTGATAATCTCTGCTTTTAACATCGTCCTGGGTCTCCTCCTTTTCTTGAAGAAACTCTCGTTCTTCCTTTTTTCCTTCTCTTGCTCCTCCGGCTTTCACCATCCCGGCGCTCAGAAGGTGGGAGGGATGCTGATGGAGTGAGTGCCCTTTTGCTTACTGTCACAGGGCAGCACTGTCTACCCCAAAGCAGGCACAACCTGAAGAGTGACTCTGCCTCCCAGCTACACTCCTGTGGTTAGCTGTTATGCCAGAGGCCCCAGTGCGGGAACAGTGGCAAACGGCCTGCCCGATTGTGAATGGCATTGTTTCCTCTGAACCCCTCATCTCCCTGCTCTTTGTAACCAGGTGGACTGGGTCCAGTGTGATGGCAGCTGCAATCAGTGGTTTCACCAGGTCTGTGTTGGTGTCTCTCCAGAGCTGGCAGAGAAGGAAGACTACATCTGTGTGCGCTGTACTGGGAAGGACGCACCAAGCCGAAAGTAAAAACAAAATACACACTCACTTCATGTAATTCAGGACTCTAATAAAGAAGATTTCCTCAATCTCAGCAAAGCTACAGGACTGGGGTCAAGCCAGCCTGTACACGGTGCTATTTCTATTCCTTATGGGATCATTTTTCCAGAACTCTTTGAAAAAAAGAAAAAACAACTAAAAAATTTTTGACACTTTTTTGTAATTTTTTCCTTAAAAGCTGTTTGTGGTTGTTGAAGTTTAAAATGCTGACTGTTTTTTGCAGGGGTCTCTACTGATTTCGAAGGTATTGGAGTTTGCACCTTTTTGTGTACAGCATAACATTGTACTTCTGCCTGGGATATACCGGCTTAAGAGTCCAACTCAGTTTCAGAGCCCAGCAGGGGCGCCAGAATTCCAGTAACCCTCACAGAGCAGCCGCGCTCCTTTGTCTGTCACCACATTGGGGGATTTTAAGTTTTTACTTTGGGTTTTTTTTTGTTCTTTTCTTTCTCTCCTTTTCCTTTCTGGTAGGCTAGGTTTATTTATCTCAGCAATAACTTCTATGTTGGTTTCAGTGGCTGGAATTAAAACAAAACAAACTTCTAAACAGTGTGTTGGTGCTTTAGCATTTGGTTAATGTACAGAAAGCAAATGTCTAGCTTCTGGTGTCACTGCACTAGTGATGTAGAAAGAGACTGCACTGTAAGTAATCGCCACAGCTGTATTTTGGCTTTCTCCCTACTTGGTTCTCCCCACCCTCATCCCCTTTTTTGGTAAACTGTATCAAATGTTGCAGTTTATACTGTGGAATAATAAATCCTTGGTCCTATTCTAACACTAGACTACAGCTTCTTCTGCCCTTCTGCAGAACCAGAAGGGTTGCTTGCTTCTGCGTCTTCCCAGGCAGGCAGGCAGGCAGGCAGGCAGGCAGCAGCAGCAGCAGCAGCAGAAGTGTTTGTTCCAGGAGACTCTGTAGCCTTATTCTCTGGGTGGGTCTGTGCCTTCATGCCCCACTAATAAAGAATCCCTGTCTTTAAAGACCAGAGCCAGTCCTTCAAGCCATGTTCTTTTTCAGTAAGCTCTCAGAATGTTGGAGTGGTCCCCAAATCACTCCAGACTATAAGACAGCTCTCCTATGGAATGCTTTTATCGTAATTGAATCGACAGGGAAGTTTGGTTGAGATGTGGTCCATTGTCTTACAGGCTCAGTTGAGGGGAACCTTGGGCCTGCCTGGGATTTCTCTGCCATCTATGTAATTTCATCAGTCTTTCTGGTTGTGGACAGCCCATACCAGTTTCCCCTGTTCTGCAGAGAGGAAGACTTCCTGGTGAGCAGAACAACAGGCTCTTGCTCACTTTTCTCCTGAATTGTTGCAAACCCTTGTTCTCCTCGCTGTCTATAGCCATAAGCCTGATGGTGGGCAGAGTTAGCAGACCTTTAATAAAACATCAAAAAGCAGTTTGTGAAATAGCGAAAATTTAAATGTACTGTCCCCTATGCAATCAGATAATTAAATCTGTTTAAGAATAACTCAGTGGTCTGCAGTGTCCTGCAGTTGCTGTGATGTCTCTTCTTGTCTGGGGATGAAAGTAAGCTTTGAAGAGGGCATCACTGAGCCTGGGGTACACCTTAGTGGGAGAGCACAAGCAAGACTCTGCTTCCTATGCCTGGCACTGTCCAAGGAAGTGAATGTGTCAAAGAAGACACAGTCTGACAGCTAAGAACTTTCACCCATTGAGTATGAGCCCTTTGTTTGTGTAGGCTTGGCTGTCCTGGAACTCACTCTGTAGACCCGGCTGGTCTCTCACTTAGAGATCCACCTGTCTCTGCCTCCTGAGTGCTGGGATTAAAGCCATGTTCCACCACCACCCAGTTCCCTACGGGTCTTAATGGTTGTTTAGCTTATTCATTTGAGTTTTATGGAGTCCAACCTAGCTCTAAGGCCAAGAGTGACCTTGAACTTCTGAATTCATTCTGAATTCTATGTTTTTAATTCTGTAGCTGAAACGTATGCATCACTGTGCCCAGTTTCTGTGGTGCCAGGGATCAAATGTGCGGGCCTTGTACATGCCAGTCAAGCACTCTGCCAAATGGACTATATATATATGTGCCCTCGCCAGCTTTGTACCATGTGTATCTGATATTAGCAGCTTTGCTGATATGATAGGAGATACAACCATCCCCTTCCCAAGTGGGAATCATGGTTTGTTTGTATGTGTTGATACCAAATCTGAAATGTCAGCTATGTAAAATGAAATGAACCCTGGTATTGCTTCAGTTCTGCCGGTGCTCTCATGCTTCCTGCCGGTGCTCTCATGCTTCCTGCCGGTGCTCTCATGCTTCCTGCCGTGTGCAGTGCCAAACACTGCACATACTGAAGATGTTCAGCGTTCAACTCAGGCCACCTGTGTGCGGGACAAAAAGAAACTGAAGTTTATAAAAACAAAACATTGTGTGTTAGCTTTGAAGCTTGCTGATACCTTGGTCACAACCCCTTTGGCAAACCACTGTCTCTAAAAATACATTACAACAGTAGCAAAATTACAGCCTACAGTAGCAGTGGAATAAATAACTTTATGGTCAGGAGTCACTGCAACCTGAGGAACTGTGTTAAAGAGTCTCAGCGTTAGGAAGACTGAGAACCACCAATGTTTGCATCTTCTGCTACATATGCAGCTAGAGATATGAGCTCTGGGGCTACTGGTTAGTTCATATTGTTGTTCCAACTATATGACACCTTCAGCTCCTTGGGTGCTTTCTCTAGCTTCTCCACTGGGGGCCCTGTGTTCCATCCTATAGATGACTGTGAGCATCCACTTCTGTATTTGCCAGGCACTGGTATAGCCTCATACGAGACAACTATGTCAGGGCCCTTTCAGCAAACTCTTGCTGGCATATGCAATAGTGTCTGGGTTTGGTGGCTGATTATGGGATAGATCCCCAGGTGGGGAAGTCTCTGGATAGTCCATCCTTAGCTCCAAACTTTGTAACTCCTCTCATGGGTATTTTGTTCCCTATTCTGAGGGATGAAGTATCCACACGTTGGTGTTCCCTCTTCTTGATCTGAGTTTCTACCTTAAGAGGCCCTGCAGGAGAGAGGACTGGAGTTAGCACCTGAGTCAGGAGGACGATGGCAGACTGGGCAGATAGACTAGAGAAGTCTACTAGCTAGACCAGAGAGAGTGACGTTTCAGTTTTAGTGGTGGACAAAATTACAAACCTTCATTCTGTCACTGAGCATGGAATCTCAGATTTTGCCTCAGTTCAAGGATCACTTGGATTAAGTAGCATGAGCCTATATAAAAATCAAACACTGAAAGAGAGAGATTAATAGCTTCTGGTTTGGTTGAATGGCTAAGATGCATTCAGGCTTCCCACCACTGAAAGCAGGGTTGTTAATGGTCCTTCCTTGTAATCCTAGCGCCTAGGATGCTGAGTCAGGAGAACTGTGGGGCTGCAGCCATCCTGGGGGGACACAGTACCACTGTCTCCAAAGTGCAAACAGTGTTGATGGGTGATTAGTATGTGATTAGCTGGAGAACAGTATTTGTTTCCGTGGCCGTGGTAGAAACTGGGCCTCTCAGCAAGGCCGTGCCATAAGTAAAAGTCCCTTGGACTCTTATTCTCTCCCACCCTAACCAGGCTTCTGCACCAAGCATCTTTCCCCATGAGCCATTGCCAGCCCTGAGGCCTTGTGCAGTGGGATTTCTGCATTGCTCTCTTCACACTTATAGCTAAATGGATATTTGGCAGACTTAGAAGACCTGCTTGTGTCTTGGGATGGGCATGGAGAAGTTTTTGGTGCCCATGGGTGTTTTATTGGGCCCAGTCCTTCCTAGGGTTGTTCATGTAATTTGACTGTAATAGATTCCTATATACATGTAACAGGAGGTGTATTGGACAGCAGGCATTTTAAATGGGCACTAAGCATGAAGCTAGAACTGAGCAGTAGTAGCTGACATAAGCTAGTGTCAGCATATATTAAAATGTTCTGTTGAGCTGGGATAAAACGCGGTTAAAACACTTGCCAAGGATCAGAGAGAGGCCTTGGGTTTGGTTCCCAGAAACATCAGAAGAAAGGAATTTCTCCTGCCACGATGCTGCAGAAATAGAATCTGGAATATTGCTTGTTGAAGAGTTTTGGAAGAGAGTATTGAAGACCCCATCGTCGGCATTTTATGGGCTGGCTGCATTTGGAGCCGACCTTCCTCAACGTGACTGAAACACCAGACTTGATGGCTTCTCCCCGGGTGGGCCTTCTGTCCTCAGTCCTTTGCCTGTGGCCCAAGTTTCTCAACTTCGAGAGATTTCATGTGTAACTTGTAAAGAAAATGCTGCTTAAAACATTCTAAGCAAAAAGCAATGCTGTTGATTATTTTTAAGCCATAATCAATTTGTAAGGTATTTGCAGACTTTGTAAACAAATTTCATGTATAACTAGCACATATAAATGTTCCTGTACGTTTTCATCAGCATAGATGAGACGTGTCAAGCCAACAGAAGTAATAATCCCACTCCAAGTTTGGGTTCTGAGAAAGGGTAGAGGGCTGTGGTGGGTGAGGTCACATGTGGTGAATGTTGGAATAACCTGCCTTCATTAGAGGGATGGCATTAGTGATGGTGCATGCTCTGTTTCCGGTGAGTAGAGACCACATGGCTGTTCTACAGAAAGGCTGTTTTATAGAAACAATTACCTTAACACATTTACCTTCTAATGTAAAACGGACCAATCCGTTTAGTCCCTGGCAAGCTTCACACTAGAAGTAGAACAGTGTTGAGCTGCCCTGCCGGTGCTTTCCCATTGGCTCTGCTATGAGCGTGCACAAAAGACTGGACAAGCAATCCTGGCTGCTGGTCTGACAGCGAACGATGAAAGGAGAAATGTGCATCTAATTTTAGCCTACATCATAGCCATGAGTATTCATTATCCTTTGAAATTGATATGGGATGAGGGCCTATGCAGGCTCTAAGTGCTCTCTAGGCAATGACCATGAATATAGTCTACTGGGGACATGCAGAGGTGGTGTCGAAGGTAGTCCCGGGTGCCTGGGCGTTGTCAGAACTTGCAAAGCACCCTAAACTCTCAGACAAATGCCAGTCAGGATGAACGTCACCTATAGCTTTTCTGATGCAATTGGAAGTGTACTTCCTATGCTCGAGGTGGTGGTCACTTAGCGCCAACCTCAAACCAAGTGTAAGGAGCATGTGGTGCAGCACGTGGAACCCAGAGGTTAACAGAGTCCTTCCTAGCAGGGCCAACTTTGGGACTGGATCTATTCTAAGAACATTTTTGCTCTGCCCCACTTCTTGCCTAGAACTTCCTGCAGGCTCCAGAGAAATAAGAATACTGTCCATGACGTTTGGTGAGCCTGCTTTGTCTGAGTATGGTGGGCATATGCCTTAGGGTTTAACCTACAGGTACCGGCCAACTATTGTGTGTATGGCCCTGGTATGTGGAGACTTTCAGAGAAGTCTTACAATCTAGTGGTCATGTGTAAGTCTTGAAATGGCCGCCCTCTGTGTGGAATGCCTCTGGTCTGATTCCATTGGCTCACTGATGCTGAGAATACATGCCCAGGACTGTTTACCATGGCTATTCATGGGCAGGAAGCAAGTCCTGAGTACCAGCTTGTGGTAGTTGTCATGCCTTGGAAAACTGACAGGTCATGGCGGCTTTTTAGGCCCCTGCTTATCTCATTGCTGTTTCTATTACTACCCTTTCCATCCATTGAACGAGCAAACGCAAACAGGACTTTTCACTGAATCAAGTGGAGTAGTGTCCGGAAGTAAAGGGTGGGGTGGGTGGGGGTGGCTGAGGCTGGAGAAGGGATGAGGCAGTGAATCTGATCAGCTCTTTGCCCATCTGCTCTTTTCTCAGACCAACAGCCTGTTTTCTGTCTGCTACTCCAGCGGTGGCCACCAGATAGTGCTATTTTGTTTCCTTGAGTGTTAGGAATCCTTTTGGTATTTTTCTGGGTTCATCTTGTTTAGGCTCCAAGAGCAGAAAAACAATAGTTCAGGCAACTTTCAATAAGATCATCAGTACTTTTAAAGGCTCTAGGACTTTCTAGGGGAGAAAATACTGTGCACTGGACTAGTTCATTGCTTTGTTGCAGCAAGATGTCTGACACAGTGAAGTTACAGTTCATTTGAGAGAGTAAAGTCCGCCGTGGTGGGGAAGCCATAGCAGCAGCAGTAGCTTGAGGCAGGTGGTCAGACTGCATCTGCAGTCAGGAAGCAAAATACCAGGGCCTCATCTATTTGATTCAGCAATCTAGAGAAGCCACTCACAGATTTGCCTCCAAGTGATTCCACTCCCTGTCTTATAGTTCTAAGAGTAGATTTATGTACTGATCCCCCAGGGAGAGCATAGGGGAGAGAAAGAGGGCCTCTTGATGTGGGTGGCTGGCTTTGGTCAGGCTGAGGTGTGCTCACGGGAAATCTCACTGTTCTTCCCCCAGAACCGGCTTCACTGGAAGAGGATTGAGGACAGTGGGCACTTAACTGAGTCCAAATCTGCTGGGTCTTAGGGATACAAACAGGAGGTGATCACTTCACTTTCTCTTTGCGGGCCAGCCTGTAGAGTGAGCCTCGGGAAGCCATCGTTAAGGACGAGTAACACAAACTGGGGTAGTGAACCCATATGCAGCATGGCACCAACCCTCAGGCGGGTTTTTACTTCATATTTCTATTGTGTCTCAACAAAGTTTTATTGCACTTGCATGTGAGTGCATGAGTCAGGACAGTTTGGGGGAGTTGGTTCTGCCATGTAGGTCCAGGGATCCAATTCTGGTTGTCAGGCACAACAGCAAAACCATAAACCCACTGTGTCATTGGCACCTGTTAGGTTTTTAGAAAAACACTTTTGTATCACTGCCAACCAGACATGATTTTTGTAATACAAAGTATTTGTAGGTAAGGGTAGGATATTTTTAGAATTTATTTTCTTACATGTATGGGTGTTCTTCCTGCATGTGTGTCTGTGTGCCATGTGTCTGGGGAGAAGAGGGTGTTTGATCTGGGACTGGAGTTGTAGACAGTTGTGAACCATCATGTGGGTGCTGGGGATTGCACCTGTGTCCTGTGGAAGAGCAATCGGAGGTCCTAATCACTGAGCCATCTCTCTCCAGCTCCAGGATGGGTCATTAAAAATAAAAAAAGTGTGTGTGTGAGTGTGGGCACCAGAGAAGTCCTTACTGGGGCTGGAGTTCCAGGCAGTCATGAGCCCCCTCACAGGGTGCTGGGAATGGAACTCAGTTCTCTGGAAGAGTAAATATGTGCTCACAGAGTCATCCATCCTTCCAGCCCTGGGGATTTTTAAAGATGCCTGTGAGAATGTATGCCACGTGTGGGCGGTGCCTTCGGGAGCTAGGAAAGGAGGCAGGACTTGCAGCTGTAAGCTGGCTAGTGTGGCTGCTGGGAAATGCTGGGTCCCCTAGAAGAGCAGGATGAACCCTTAGCCACTGAGCCTTCTCTTCAGGCCCAAGGATGGGATTTTGATGGCAAAAATTATGCCCCTAATCATGAACTTTATACAGTTTGGACTGAACATGTCTGTCTTCTATGTCTTCCAGAATCTTGGATAGCACTCCAGTGTTCTGATGGGGAAGGCCATCTCTTAAGAATCTTCTTTTTTTTTTCCTTGCTCAGGAAAATAATGTCTCTTTTCCTAGTCTGAATTAACAGCAATCACAGTTACTTCTACTCTGAATCTAATGCAGTGAAACCATGGGGCAGCGTTCGAGATTGGAGAAGAGTGGGCTGTTTTCCAGCCTTTGCAGAAGTCACAGGAAACTTCTAACGCCCAACAGAAGAGAGCAGCAGAGGGCAGGACTGAGTTACTTTCCCTGTTCCCAAGGCTGGAGCTGGGCCCACAGGAGGGAAGGCGGGCTAGACTGAGGTGCTCAAGGTCACTACAATCCTTAGCTCTAAGTTGGACACCAGGATCTGTCTTCTACAGTGTGGCACCTGCTGTTTGGGAGGAGGATTGGGTTGTAGGATTAAGATGAAAGGTCAGGGTTTGAATTTGTATCTCACCAATTGCTAGAAATCAGTTGCTAAGCTAATGATGCCTGCTGTGTGTGCCCAGCAGTTTAAGCATCTCCTGTATTCCCAGGGGTGTACAGCTACACAGATTCATGAACTCTTACAGAACATGGTTTAGCATTGGAGGTGCTGTGCATATAGATCTTAGTTTCTTTGCTCATTCATTGGGTTTTGTTTTTGAAACTGGTTTTCTCTGTGTATGTAGCTCTGGCTATTCTGGAACTCACTGTGTAGACCAAACTGGCCTTGAACTCAGAAAGATCTGCTTGCCTCTGCTTCCCGAGAGCTGGGATTACATGTGTACCACCATGTCTAGCTCTTCTTGAGTTCTTGCTGTACTAGACATAATGGAACTTAGAAGAAAGAACAAGGCTTTGAAAGGCAAAACATTGAATTGACAGGAACTGTGTCACTGTTAAACTGGCTGTGTGACCTTGCTAAGGAAGGATTCAGGCCTGCACACAAAATGAGATTGGTATCCAAGATCCTCAGGGGGATGCTGAAAGTGATGGCACTTGCCTGGCATTCAGGTCCTCAGAGGCTTTGGCAGGAAGATTGCAACTTTGGGCTCCCATTTAGCTACACATAGAAAGCTGCCTAAGACTATAAAAACCAAAACCTTCCCGACTACATAGTCTTTATCTGCTTCTCCCCCCTAGCAGGTTGGCTCTCTTAAGCACCATTTTAGATCAGAGGTATTAACAGTGGGTGGTGTCAGGACTCGGCTTAGTAGGAGTCTGATATTGAGACTGGATGCCAACCTTCTGGGTAGCAGGAGTGGGGGAGGGTGGAAGTGGTCTCATGAGCTAGCTCAAGTACTCATAAAGGAGTGGTGGGAACGTGATGTAGATTTGGGGAAGGCTGAGGAAGAGGCGTTTGAAATGGCATTTGTGGTGGTAATGAGAGAGAAAGAAAACCAGTACACCGTGTAGAGTGTGTGACAGTCTATGCTGTGACTACTTTGTCTGTATCAACTTGGCCTGTGATATCCTCAAGACTTCCAATGAGGTTGTCTTGGTTTTCAGATGAGGAAATTGAGAATCAACTGATAAGGCTAAATTGACCAGCCCTGAGGAGGTTGACACAAGAGAATCATGAGTATTACTAGGCTAGCCTGGGATACTCTGTGAGACTGCCCCCAAAACAAAAGAACCAGAGGTTGGGGAAAGGCCACCCAGCTGGTACACAGAGGTAGCAAGAGAACCCTGACCCAGATTCTGGTCTCTGCTGGGCAGTGGGTTTCCTTCCCCACCTCTCGATGGGCAAGGCCTTCAAAAGCTTTTCTCTTAGGGAACATTTTTTTTCCCCTTAAGCTGGATGAGCATTTTATTCTAGTTGGAAATGTAGTTGAAGAGACCCTGTAAGACCCAGGTGTCTTGTTTCAGAGGGTAGGTCACATGCTGCCCTTGGGGCTATGTCAGGGGGCTGGCAGCCCTGCCCTGTCATTCAGCTTCCAGACACCTTCACCACTGTGAACAAAGTGCCTGGAGCTGCGCCTGGGCCTGTTTTCGGTATTGAGTCTTTGGCAAAAAGTAACTCAATCTAAGAAAATCCGAAGCCCTGTAAGGGGCAGAAGTGTCCAAGCAAAAGTGGAAAATCTCAAGGCGACTAGTCTGCCTGGGAAGGGACCCTTAGTCCCAGGCAGGTTGGGTCCCAGTAGGCCACTCTCAGAATCTTCCTGGGTCACGAGTACCTGATCTGCTTCACACCAGGTAAGAGACCTACCTTGCAGGCTGTCATGCTGCTGGGTCTGAGCTGCACACATAGCCATAGAAATACAGTGTCCCAGCTGTGGAGAGGAGCAGAGGGCCAGCCCAGGGTGTTCCAACCTTAATCTTCCCCCAGCCAGCAGTCTCTAGGCTTCTAGATTCACCAATTTTCCTCTGCAAAGACAACTTCTCTGAGGCAAATTATGTGGAGAGTTATAAGACTTGGTGACCTACTGGATCTAGACCAGAAGTAGTCATGATGTTGCCTGGCACTTATGGAACAATTCCTAAACATCCGTGCTTGCCGGCTCTCATCACTTCTAAATGAACTGGTTTACCCAGGGACTCACAGATTGAGAGGTGAGCTGAGATTCAAACTCCCACATCAGGCTGCAGAACTGGAACTGGTGAGCGTCCTCTCCACCCCCGACCCCACACTGCCTGTGGCCATTTTGATTTAGTTAGTGGTTTTTAGAGACAGGGTTGCACTCTGTATCCCAGGTTGGGATGGAGCTTCCTGTGTAGCTCAGGCTGGTCTTGAACTCAAAGAAATCCTCCCACCTCACTGGGCAAAATGCTGGGATTACAGGAGCAGCTGCCATTCCTGGCTTTTGATCTGTCAGTGTTGGGGGCTCAAGGCCAAGGTTTATTAGTTCCCAGAGAAGTGCTACACCATGGGGCTCGCTCCATCTGCTTCCACATAGGACATGTCTTTAGAGGCCAGCAGGGGGAGGGGCCTCACAAGCACTTCAGTCTAACTCCAGAGTTTTCCTGAACTTAAGGCTTTCAGTGCCTTTGATTCAGTTGCCTTTCCAACAAAAATCAAAGATCTGGTGTGTAGATTCTATTGTGGTCTTGCCCTGGCTTCTCTGACCTTTCAGGACCCGCGTGCACACACACCCCCTACACCATGGTATCACAAAGTTATTTTGTCTTTTCCTAGTATGGCAACAGTAGCTACCTTTTGCTGAGGTCTGGACTTAATATTTTTTAGATTTATTTAACATGTGTGGGAGTTGCCTGCATGAGTGTCTGGGCACCATGTGCATGCAGTACCCATGGAGGTCAGAAGAGGGTGTCAGATCTCTAGTAACTAGAGTTAAACCGATGTGAGCCATCATGGTGCTGGTACCCTATCAGACTGGAAGAGCAGGCAATGCCAGGGGAACTGTTTAGTCAGTGGAGTCTCTTAAGGTGGTGCCTGCCAGTCTTCATTCAGCCAATAAGGAAACAGGACTTGGGACCACAGGGCTGCACCACCTCTCTGCTCAGGCACTTCAGTGAGTACACTGCATACCCTGACCCATTGTGTCTGGCTTTCTCTGCACTGCATCCCTGGGGAACATCTGTGCTACAGAGGCAGAAAACAGATTCTTCCTTAGGGAAGGCCCACAGGCCACTTCTGCTCTCCATATGAGGTCACAGCAGTGGCTCTCACTGGGGACCCAGTGACACCTTAACTTACCTGCTAGTACATATATCTTCCTCTGTCACAAGGTAGCTGTGAGTTTGAGGTTTGTCAGTGTCCCCTCCTCATTGGCAGTCCCTAGCAAGGCTCCCAAGAGCCAGATGTGGGCAATGAAGTGTGTTGTGGACAGAAGATGGGTACATTGATCAGTCCTGACCTTGAGAGACTTCCTCCATCTTTATTGGTGACAAATAGAGAAGGGTGGTAGCTGGCCTGGGAAGTGTGGGCTGTGGCTCCTTCCTTGCTGTCTTCCATTGTGGCAGTTGGCGCTCCCTTCCCACAGCTAGGGGCTGTCTGAAAGACAGTTCTATGATACAACCCCCATTTATGGAGAGTTTCCTGGGCGCTGGGATATTAAAGTGCAGAGATCAATTGTTCCAAAAAGGTTTCAGCTGATTCTCTTTTCATCTTGTCATGGTGGAGGGCTTCAAAGCCCTTGCACACCCTCTGAGAAGGAAAGACGACTTGCCTTCTATGATTGCTAATTCTGAGTCATTTGTTCTCCACATTCTAGAAAGCTTACAACTCTCTCCATGAAGCCTCTCTCCGTCTCAGCTGGCTCACTAAGAGTGTTCAGGACAGTGGGCGGGTCGAAGAGTTCAGAGCCCTCTCCTGCCCATTCAGAGGGGTGACTGAAAGCCAAGCCTCATTCTAACTGTCTGAGGCATGACGCTCAGTGTGACATAAAGCTCACGGCTTCACCAAGGAGCAGTCCTCTGCTCCCAAGGTTTAGGGCACTGCTTGTTTTGAGTCTGAGAAGGAAAAAGAGCATTTGGACTTTCAGACAAATGAGGTAAGAGAAGACTGGGAAAGACAAGTTTTCTCCACTCCCTGGGATCCGACACACCTGCAGTCATTACCTGGGATCCGACACACCTGCAGTCATTACCTGGGATCCGACACACCTGCAGTCATTACCTGGGATCCGACACACCTGCAGTCATTACCTGGGATCCGACACACCTGCAGTCATTTCCTGGGATCCGACACACCTGCAGTCATTTCCTGGGATCCGACACACCTGCAGTCATTACCTGGGATCCGACACACCTGCAGTCATTATCTGCAATCAAGTTTTCTCCACTCCCTGGGATCCGACACACCTGCAGTCATTATCTGCAACTTGCTGAGTTTCTTCCATAAGCTCAATAGAGAGTTGAAAACTTGAAGACGTTTTCGTCCGAGGGCCGTAGAGTTACACAGGACTCCTCCCTCCACTCTTGGGCTTTAGTTGGGAATCTTCTCCTAACTTGGTAGTGATATTTTATAAGATTTATTATTTTATGTGTACGAGTGTTTCATCTGCATATATACCTGTACCACCTGTGGGCCTGATATCCACAGGGGCCAGAAGAGGGAATTAGGTTCCCCGGGAACTTGATTTATGGATGGTTGTGAGCCACCATGTGGGTGCTGGGAACCAAATCCAAACCCTCTGAAGAGCAGTGAGTTAACTGATGGGCTGTCTTTCCAGCCGCAGCAGTAATGCGTTTTTGTTTTGTGTGCTATACAGTGAATAAACAGTTAGAATTCATCCTGGGAAACTTGATCCTTGCCGCTTGTCATACCAGGACTTATTGACTGGTTAATTGACTGATTGAGGCAGGGTTTCTCTATGTAGCCCTGGCTGTCCTGGAACTGTCTATGCAGACTAGGCTGGCCTCAAACTCAGAGAAATCCACCTGCTGCAGGAATCATAGGTGTGCATGATTACACTCTGCCAGGATCTTTTTTTTTTTTTTAATTAAAATCCAAGATAACACATGGATCCCATGGTGTCTCACTTTATTTTAATCCACATTTTATCCTTCTCCATTTGATGACCTAATGTCTTCCGTATTTAAGGAATTTTATGGAAGATCTAAAAATCACATAGACTAGTATAAGCATTACTAACTTAAATAAAATATAGTTTAAAATACACTTAAGCTTGGCTTGTCCACAGAATCAGATGGTAGACAAACCAAGACTTCTGGAGCCAGGGATTGCATGTGAATTTGAGAAGCCCATAGATTCAATTGCACTTGCCAAGCAGGTGCTTCAGAGTCCCTCCAGCCGCGCGTGCTTCGTTGTCAAGAGGAATGCAAACCTCTCAAGAGGACTAAGGTGTGTGTGTGTAGAGGAGGGAGGACAGAGACTTCTGTTTCCTGGCTTCATGCTTGTATTCCTGAGTGTGCAGGGAGGGAGAAGGCAGGCACAGAGAGCTGGCCTCGCCTGTGGAGGGGAAGGCCTGCTTTTGTCTGGCTTGCTCCAACAATAGACAGCAACAAGTCTTTGAAAAGCTGTGTGAGGCTAAACACCTTACCTGGAAGAGGGGAGGAAGCAAGCCAAGTGTTGCAGGGTTTGAGTGGAGAGAAAGAAGGAAGGAAGGAAGGAAGGAAGGAAGGAAGGAAGGAAGGAAAGAAGGACAAAAATGCAGGTTCATGGAAGCAGGTAGGGAAGGAGAGCAGGGACTGTGTGTGTGTGTGTGTGTGTGTGTGTGTGTGTGTGTGTGTCTGTATCTGTGTATATCTGTGTGTATCTGTGTGTGGCTGTGTGTGTGGCTGCAATTCCCTGCTGGCTTCTCTCCCCTATTTAGGCAAAAACAGAACTCAAGAGCTCAGGGGAGCAGTAGGAGAAAACAGAGAAGCAATGTGACCAAGGGGAGACAGAATTCCCTCCACTTTCAGTGTTAGGTCCCCATCCACACTGGCTCAGAAAGAGCTTGTATGGAGGCAGAGCCTTGGCTCATAGCCCTGGCCAGGAGGGAATGCACTTCAACGATGGTGCTGGTGCTGTAATGGTACCCAGGGCTCATCCTCTTAAAGAGAACAGTTGAAAAGTGAAGGATCTAGGAATATTCTGGGTATGGAGGAAGCGGTGCCTTTTAAATTCTTTCCTCTTCCAGTTCCTGAAGCCTAGGGGAATGAGCAAGAGGGACAGCAGGCTGATTAGGTTTATAACCCAGACATTCTGGAATTAAATTCTTGAATTAAAAGAACATTAACGCTGGAACCAGGGACACCGCACTTTCACTTAACCAAACTGATTGAAGCACCGACTCTTCTAATAGTCTCTGAAAGCAGACAGGCTTCCTCTAACCTTAAGCTAAGTAGATGGGTGCAGTCGTGTGCCTAGGAGTGCCAGGCTGACCTGGGTTTTATTGGATGCATGTTGCCAGCCCTATAGACAAGTTGAATGAAATATATGGGCACTGCAGTTTTTCTGACTGGAATCCTGTAGATACATATCTTCAGGAGGGGAAGAGAACTTACCCCTTGGGCAAGTTCCTCAAACACATCTAAGGCTAGGGTGGCTGGGCAGAGAGCGATATGATCACACACACACACACACACACACACACACACACACACACACACACACAGAGTCCCTCCTCACTTTCCAAAGATTCAAACTTGTTTCCTCCACCCACCCCCACTCCTGCGTTGCTTCCTTCAGACTGTTCTGTGGAGGCTGTTGTGGGGCCACAGAGTGGTTTAAGAACAATCTATTGTCTCATAACAACCACTGAGGGGCCACTTGCTTCCTTCCTCTGAAGAATTCTGATCTTGGGAAGTCTCCCTCTGCTGTGTCTTCTCACCTTTTTTTTTTTTTTTAAAGATTTATTTATTTATTACATGTAAGTACACTGTAGCTGTCTTCAGACACTCCAGAAGAGGGCATCAGATTTCGTTATGGATGGTTGTGAGCCACCATTTGGTTGCTGGGATTTGAACTCAGGACCTTCGGAAGAGCAGTCCGCACTCTTAACCACTGAGCCATCTCGCCAGCCCCAGTCTTCTCACCTTTTACCCTGACCCTACCTATTCTTTGCTTTCCCTCATCGTTCATTCATTCCCACCTCTCATTTTTTTTTTTTCCAAAGAGCAAATAGGCATGGAGGATTGACTTCCGGTCCACTGTTTGGTATCCAGGAGCAAGGCAGGTTGCTACTGCCTGTTATAAAAGCAGATTCCAGGCTGAGCACTGGTGGCACACTCCTTTAATCCCAGCACTCAGGAGCCAGAGGAAGGATCTCTGAGTTCGAGGCCAGCTTGGTCTACAGAGTGAGTACTAGGACAGCTAGGGCTACAGAGAAAACCCAGTCTCAGGGGGGAAAAAGTCTACTCCAAAAGAGTTGAAGTGGGGGTCTGAAAGGTGGCTGAGTGGGGAAAGGCACTTGCTGCCACACCTGACATCCCAGGATCCCAAGGCTCACATGGAAGAAATAAGCATTTAACTACTGTAAATTGTCCTCTGACGAGAGAGAGAATAAACAACAAACGCAATTTAAAAATTTTAAAAATATTTGAAGTAGATTGTGCACGAAGCAGCCTCTGGGTGCCCGACATCCCGGCATCTCGGGCACGTTAGCAGCTCTGCAGTTTTCTCCCCTGCTCTACAGAGCAGGGAGCTGCTTTTGGCTCAGGGCCTCGAGGCTGTTTGACCATCAGCAACCATCCGGTAATCTCTTCACAGCAACATCTTACACTTTTAGAAAACAAATGCATGAAAAAAAATTCCTCATTTACTTGTATTTCTCTCTCTCCCTGTCTAAGGTACATTTCAGCCCCGAATAGCCTATTTTCATAGCCCCCAGCCTGCCTCCCTCTTGCAGGGATTCGCCTCAATTATTCTTATACCCTCAGAAGCCCCACCGCTCCTGCAGACCGCTATAGGTAGAGGTGGCCTTCGTGCGAGTGGAAGGGAGAGGAAAGGGGTCCAGGGATCCCAAAATGGCTATGGGCGCTCTTGCACCCAACTACTTAGCCTCGGGCTGCAGTGAGAGGTTGCTGAGGTCAGGTGGAAGCCGGCTCTAGGGAGCCAAGCCACTTGGGGTGGAGGGGACCAGACCCTAGCCCTGCCCGCTCTTCCAGTCCCGGGAGCGGCCTCCCTGACCTTGACGGGAGGCTAGGCGGGGGTGCGGCGCCCAGCGTGCTGCGCACCGAGGACAGTCCCGCAGGCACGCCCGCCCCGCACCTCCCGGCGCGTGCCCGCCCGTCCTCCCGCGCCGCCCGCCGGGTCTCCTCCCCTCACTGCAGCGCTCGCCGCGCTCGCGCTCGCCCATCGATCAGCCCCTCCCTCCGCCCGGGCGCAGACTGCTAAGCTCAGCAAGTCTTGCGGCAAAGGCACTTCGGAGAGGAGTTGGACCCGGGGCGGAGCGGGGACTCCGCGCCCCCAAGGGAACGGCCGCCGCCGCTGGACCGCAGCCAGCGCCGCATCCCTGCAGCCGGTCGCTGCCTCCCGTCGGGGACCGCGGATCTCTCCTGCTGCGTCGGGGTCGCCCTCGGGTAAGTCCCGATCCCCCTCCAAAGTTTCTCCATCCTGGCTTCTGAGTCCAGGTGCAGAAGGGATCTGACTCCTGAGGGTGGGTGGGGTCGCGGAAGTTTGGGGCCAAGGGGACTGGACGCCTGCACCGTCCTTTGCAGGGAGTTTGTCTCGCCACGGGCTTGGGAGAGCCGGAGCCCTGGAGCGAGAAGCAGGCTCCTTTACGGGTTTGCGCGGCGAACTGCAGGACGGAGAGGACAGGGGTCCCTGTCGCCCTCCGACTCTGTTCCTGGCGTTTCTGTCCCTGGACGTCCCCACTCGAGTCTCGCCCATCCCCCGCCTGTTTGCGCCGTCTCTAGCCTGCCTCTTTTGCCCTGGATCAAGCTTCGGGGATCTGCCGCACCGCCGTCGTGGGAGGACAGGGGAAGGTCGCCAGTGCGAAGCTAGGGGGCCATTCTAGAAGAACTATGGAAGTGAGGGTTCAGGGGAGCAGTCCTGGACGCGACGGGGGGTGGTGGGGGTGGGGTGGTAGATGGAGATGTCCCTTCAAATCTCATGACTCAGCACCACCTAGGACGGGTTATCACTGCTTCAGCTCGGGTCCTCAAGCCCAACAAACCCATTCCTCTTTCTGGACTCTTCCATTTGCGTTTCCTACTCGCCCCTTCCACCTCTACAAATTTTCGCTTTTAACTTAGAGAGAGACCGCATCTCCCCCCTACCCCCCAATCTCATCCCATGAACCTTCCTCGCGTTCTGTTTTTCTCCTGCCTTTCCACATTCCACAGGTGCCTCTAGCGGGGGCACGGGGTCTCCCTTTTGCACATCCTCACTCCTGGGGTGCTGGTTGGTGAAGGTCTCTTTCCTTGGCAGGCAGCGGAAGAAGCCAGCGCAAGGACAGAGGAGGCGCTGGCCCAGCAGGACCACTGCAGTATGGGAAGGGCAGAGGGAGGGAGACGGTGGGAATGGGGTGGGCAGAGGAGAAAACCCTTAGGTTTTCAGGGGGCACTTGAGTGAAGACTGGGGTCAGACTGGGGAGCCTGGGGGAGGCCCTCTTCCTCCTCTCCTGCTGTGGATGTGAGGCTGTGTCTCCAATATAATAAATAGATGGTTCTCAGTCCAATGCTAGCTCACAGAAACCTGGACACTTCATCACCTGAGTGCTGAAGAGGAGGAGGACCAGAGGCCCTTAATCCTTCCAGCTCTTCTCCCTGCCCCCAGACCCCAGTTTACACCAAGTCCAGCCTTTGGCCTGCTTTAAAAATGAAGAAATGGACATGACTTAAACCCTTCAGGCCGAGCCAGAGGGGCAGGGGCAGGGCAGCTCTGATGTAATGTCGTGCCTGGCTGACATTGCAAGTTTCAGCTTGTATCAGGGCTTCGGGAGTGAGTCAGTTGCAGGGGTCCACACCAGGCACACTGTGGCCATCAGAACTGGACTCTCTTCTCGGCCACCTCTGCCCTGCTCGGCTCCTTGATACATCCTTGACCGCATTCTCTAGGACTCCCTTTGGGTTGGGGCTTTTCCTTTGCTTTGCACAGGGCTTAATCCTCACCCTTTCCCCTCTGCATCTGGCCTATGGTGCCGTTGGGAGCCTAGGAACTGTGGAGAGAGAGGACCCAGAGGTAGGTGTTCAGTTACCCTTCTGGAGTAGGGGCCAGAGTCTGTGTTGTGATCAGCTTCTTTCAGCACTCCACAAGCGTTCCCCAGACAGCTTGGGGTCCTTTCTGGGGAGGGCTTGTACAAATTTCTTTCCACTCTGCCCCCCATCCGGCATCCACACAAGACCAGGGGAAAGGGAACAGCGTTGGCATCTGTAGGCTGCCTGGCCTCACCTGGTGTTATCCTGATCACAGAGCATCTTTCCAGAGCTGGGCAGGATCTCCTGACCACACTGCAGCTGCCGCTCATTTTAGCTGTTCTCCTTCAGGCTGTTTCCAGGTAGAAGCTACAAGGCTGCCCCTAGTACTGCAGAGATCCCGGCAGAGGCAGGGGGGCTGGAGGTGCCTCTTTCCTGCTAGGCTACCCGAGTTGTCCTGGAGCTTGGCATCTGACCTTGAGTGGCTTCTGTTCTATCCTTGTCCTACCCTGACTGAACCCTCCCTTTCCTCTCCACCGGGCCTGGGCAACCCTCTCTGGGGACGGTGGCTAGAGGGACAGCGAGTGTGCGAAGTAGGCATATAGGCACACAGGAAGACGGTGAGAGGAGACCTGGGGCTGAGGCACACTCATGTGGACAGAAAGGCCAAGCTGACTAGAATACTGACTGCTTCCTTTAGCCTTGGGAATTGTTAGGTAGACTTTTCTTGGTCTGGACAGGCTCTAGTTATAGTTAGATTTACATATCTTGAGCTAGAGATCACAGATGTATGTCTAGGGTAGAAGGATATTGCTCAGGGACTGGAGTGACCATCCAGAGGAAACAACACAGGGCTTTGGTACAGCTAGCTGGTGGTTAGAACAGGAAGTACACTACAGAGCCACAGGAAGCCAGGTGGACCTGGGTTCTAATCCCAGGGCCAGTGTAATGGTTGGTTGTGATGGTCAGCTAGCTGGACCACATTAAGAAACACCTAGGACATCAACGAGGTACACCTTTGAGTGTTATCTTTGAGGACTTTCCCCAAGATTATCTTGAAGGGACAGTCCGGCCTTCTCTATGAGAGGCACCATCCCATGGGCTGGGGTTTGGGGCTGAATTGAAAGAGAAAAGGAGAAGCCAATCAGGCAGCAGCTTTCCCCGCGCTCTGCTGCTTGAGTACAGTCCATGTGCACGGTCTCATAGCTACAGCTCCATGGTACTCCTGTTCCCACGACTTCATGGGGGGCTCTAACCCCTGTCCTTAGAGCTAAAAGCCTGTCAGCCAACCAAAAAGTAAAATAAAATAAATCTCTTTTTTCATTGTTGCTTCTCGTCAGGTGTTTAGTGATGGCCAATACACTAGTGATTCATGCATGCAGCAAGTATTTTATTAGTGCAGCTCTCCTCCCCTCCCCTCCCCTCCCCTCCCCGAGCCTCTGTCCCAGGTGCTGTGGGTGTGGCACAGCAGACAACAGTCCTGTCGAGGTTCCGTTTAGCCAAGGATGATCTTGATGGACCTTCTGCCTTCTGCCTTTGACCTCCTGAGTGCTAGCGTTTCCAGCATGGGCTCCCCCACCTGGTATATACAGTGCTAGGACTGTTTTGTAGGCAAACATTCTACCAACAGCGCTCCATTCTCCGGCCCCATCCCTGCTCTTCTGGATTCTGCATCCCAGTGGACCTTAGCGAGTTATTTAGCTGCTTTATCAGTTCTCACAGTTTATTCCGTACTACCTCTGGCTTTGTTGTTTGCTCTTTTGAGGCAGGGTTTTGCTATATAGCCCAGGTTAGCCTTAAACCCGCTCAGGCTGGTTGGTCTCCAACTATCATCCTCCTGCCTCAGCCTCCTCGGTGCAGGAATTAGAGGTGTGTGTCACCACTTGACGATTGCCTGGTTTTGGTTTGTTTGTTTGTTTGTTTTTGTTTTTCGAGACAGGGTTTCTCTGGGAAGCTCTTGCTGCCCTGGCATTTGCTCTGTAGTCCAGGCTGGCCCTTAACTCAGAGATCCGCCTGCTTCTGCTTCCCTAGTGCTGGGATTAAAGGCATGCACCACCACTGCCCGGCTAGCTATTACTTTTTCACAGTCTGTTGTGGGCCATGCTAGGTGATGGGCACTCAGCGGGGAACGAGACAGACCTGGCTCCCACACCCGTGTTCACTCAGTGCCACACGGGAGAAGATGTCACCACACCGGTGAAGATGTTATTACAGAGAACTCATGGCAACTGTGACAAAAGCCATTTGTGAGAGCCTGCAAATAGTGCCTTAAACAGGTCTTGTGTTTTAATGCTTGCAGGATGTAGGTGTAAATACTGTTCATACTGCCGTCACGGTAGTCCACGGCTCCCTGGACGGGTGCAGTCTGACATGCTTCATGTGAGCATCCATACATACAACTGGTTGGTTATTCACCATCTGCTCTGCCGGAAAGCCAGGCCAGGAAATGGAGATTTAGCCCTGGACTCTCTTGGCATCCAGGAGGCCTGTAGTAAATGACACAGTTTAAGTGGAGAATTGCCACATAACATTTCCCCCTCTGAGGCAGTATAGTGACTATAGGCAGATTGCCTGGGTGTCACCTGGTTCTGACTCTAGGCTAATTGTTAATCAAATCTTATTCTCAGTCATCCCGTGTATAGAATGGAGCTTACCTGTCCCCAAAGAAGGGTGTCTGGGGGACGATGAAGTGAATGAGCGCCTGTATGTTCCGGAACAGTGCAGGGTGAGAGCTGTGTGAGCGAGTAACTTTTAACCATGTTTGTCTGTCCTTGTCCACAAAAGAGTAGCTGCCCGTTCCAGTGCTTCCAACTTCTAGCCAGTTCTGTTTGATGCCCAATGAGCCATTTCTTGCCAGAGCTTAATTTCTGGGAAGGACCTGTCCCAGCCATCCTTCATTTCCATGTCTGGAACAGGCAGTTCGAAGAGGTCACTGGGGCGACAAGTGACCACATCCCAGTCCTGAGGGGCTGTGGGGAGCATTCGGCTGCCAGCCCCAAGAGTAAATTCCAGGCCAGGCTCCCCTGATGCATCTAGAGCAAGAGCAAGGACTGCTGTGGAAGCTTCCTCCCTAGGTGGTCTTCAGGCCAGGCACAGTGCCCTGCTGCTGAGGTCCTGGATTCTGGATGCCCTCCCAGCCCTTCCTTGCCACATAGGAAAGCAGGGCGTGAGTTGCACCCAGTCTGCGTTTTCCAAGTAGCCCCCAGGTATTTATCTGGGGCCTCAAGATTGCAGTTGTAGAAATAGCGGTTGTACAAGAGAAGGCAGAGCGTGGGTGGGTCACGCATGGGTGGTGGCAGAACTCAGCCCCACCCATCTCCTGCTTGTATAACTCCTGCCCTCCATCTTGGCGCAGCTGTCACTGGCCCTGTCTTACAATAAAGATGCAGGGCTCTCTCCTCTACTTTCTAATTGGAGGGACTAAGAAACTCTTTGAAAGACACAAGGCAGGAAATATCCCAGAACACCCAGGGATCCATAACACAAGAGGAACATTCATGATAGCCAATGTAGGGTGGTTATGCTTCCAGAGCCCGGGGGGGGGGGGGTGCTGCCTGCCAGCACCAGCTTCCTCAGTCCTTGGAGCCTGCCTCCTTCCTCTCTGCCCCCATGAACAGAACTGAAGGGCCCAAGCACTCAACACTGGGCAACCTGGGCCCCTTGGAGTCAGGGAGGCTCCCTTCTGGCGTTTGCAAGGGCAGGGACCTCTGAGTGGGGCAGGGAGTCCTCAGCCATGGAGAACCCTGTCTGGGCGGCCTATAATTGGGCTGATGTGGTGGCTCAGGAGCGGCAATTAGGGAATACTGCAATTAGAGGTGGAATTTTCCCATTACCACTCCCTGCCTCTTAATAGTGAGTGCAGGTGGTTGTGACTGTGAGCAGGGCACGAGGGAGATGGGAAATAGAAACGCAGGGGAGGGTGGGATGGGGTTTACTCTGAGGGTGGGGTGGGCTTGTGTGGGAGAGGCTTAACCCTTTCCATGCCCTCATACTTGGGCTAGCCAGTGGGTGAATCTGGTGGTAAGGTAGAGTTGGGGCAAGGGGGCCTTTGGTGTGTTAACTGTAATCAACTGAGGCAGGACCACACAGGCTCACCTTAGGGGTGTGTGTTTGTGTGTGCATGCACATGTGCATGCGTGAGTGTGTGTGTGTGTGTGTGTGTGTGTGTGTGTGTGTGTGTTTCCAGGTAGGGTAGTACTTTGTAGTCCAGGCTGGTCTGGAACTTGCAGAATAGCCCAGGACAGTCTTAAACTGGGCATTCTTCTTACTTCAGCCTCTTATTATTAGGATAACAGGTATGAGCCATCTCTGGGCTTTTAAAAAAATTTTTTTCGCTGGGCACTCCTTTAATCTCAGTACTTACACAGCAGAGGCATGTGGATTTCTGTGAGTTTGAAGCCAGCCAGGCCTACATAATGAGTTCCAGGCAAGCCAGGGCTACATAATGAGGCTCTATCTAAAAAATAAAATGTCTATTTTAACTGACACAGAATAATTGTGTATATTTACTGGGTAGAGTGTGGCATGCATGTATATATATATATATATTTTTAAAGATTTATTTTATTTATTATATGTAAGTACACTGTAGCTGTCTTCAGACACTCCAGAAGAGGGCGCCAGATCTTGTTACGGATGGTTGTGAGCCACCATGTGGATGCTGGGATTTGAACTTATCACCTTCGGAAGAGCAGTCGGGTGCTCTTACCCGCTGAGCCATCTCACCAGCCCCTATATATATATATATATCTTACAATGTGCAGATCATTGACTCTGGTCTGAACTAATGGTCCAGATGTATTGGGCCTATGCTTTCTACTTTGAAAACTAACTGGGGAAGTTTGAATGAATTTATTGGAGAAGAAGTTCTTTGTGAAATGGACCTTACCTTTTCCTGCCCCACCACAGCTTGTTGGAGCAAAGAGCTTTGGAGGCAGATGCGAGGCCCCTGAGGAGGGCACCTGACAAGGGTCCTCTGTGTCTTAGAAGTCCTCACTTACCTCTCCTTTGTGTCATTTGGAGGAGAACATATCTTAAAAATACACATAGTCCTTCGTCTCCATCTTCTTTGGGCCTGGCTTGCCACGTTCTCAGTCAACTATAGATCCTTTGGCACCTCATAGCTGGAGGGGTCACAGACCCTGTGAGGGACTCAGATCAGATGGCAGGAGGGGTGGAGACTTGGAGGAGGGAGCCATCATCCAGTCACAGCACAGGCATGGAGGAAGCTGCGTGAAAACCTATCAGGGCTGGAATCCAGCATCACCACTGGAATCCAGAGAAGTTAGACTCCTGCTCAGCGGCAGGATTGTGTGAGCAGGCAGTGTGGAGTTAATTGATGGGGGAGGGCTCCCTCTCCCAGCCTTAGTCTCCTGTGAGGAGAAAAAGCATCACTTTAATAAGGCCGCCCTGGTTCCAAATCAATCCTGGCATTGCAGGAGGCAAGGGGGAAACACAGCCACAAAATTGGATTAGCTCTTTGATGCCAGGAACCATGCTGGCTGTGGTGGGAGGCAGAAAAGGGAGGACCGACGCTGCCCTTGAGGTCTGAGGCTGTCAGGGATACCTGGCTCCCACTCCACCTTGTCCTCTGCTGGTGGAGGGGCATCAGTGTGTCCAGGGGGAGGAGCCAAAGCTTTAGCTGCTGCCAGGCTGGGAGATGTCCCTGGAGTAGGGGTGATGGGAAAGAGGTAGAGGGACTCTTGTGTCCCACAGCTGCACATCTGAGGATCCTGCTCAAAGGGAACACACACGTGGCCAGGAGTCAGGGTTGGGGTGGGGTGCTGCCTGTGTCTTCACAAGCAAGTTAAACTACTGAAGCCTCAGAGGCTAGTCACACAGGGGTTGCCGCACCCAGCATGACTATACAAGGGGACATGATAGCAGTTCTCAAAGTATGCTCCCTGCAGGAAGTTCCCAACATTTTTTTAGAGGGTACCTTAAGGTCAGGGCAGTTACAACAGTAGCATCAAAGTGCTCAGCATGTTCACAGGAGACAGCTTTGATGCTGAGGCAGCGGTGGATGGAGATACTGAGACCTCATGTGAGTCAAGGCCACAGCACCAAACTGTCCAGGTTATTGTATTCTTCCCTATGCCTGCTAAACAAATAATCACAGAAGAGGGTCTTTGGTGAAGCTGTCAAAAATCCCACTGATCCCACTGAACCTGGACCCTGGAATGAATGAATGAATGAATGAATGAATGAATGAATCTTTTAAAATATTTTCTAAAATGAAATGAGTAGAAAGCACTTCTGTCGTTCAATGCGGTGGGACTGGAAGCCCAAGCACCTGGGCATCTGTTTGAGTTACAAGCTGAACTAGCCACTTTCTTCATGGGCCGACTTTTCAACTTGAGAAAATGATTGACTACTACAGTCATTTGAAGTGAGTGCTGAGTAGCCATTTGTGCAAAAAACAAAAAAAAAAACAACAAACAAACAAAAAACAGAAAACCAAACCAACAACAACAAAGAACCCAAAGAGACTGAGTCTGTAATTTTAAGAAAAACACCCAGCATGTCATTTACCAATGGTGCAAATCAAGCCTTCAAGCAAAAATAGAATTTTGGAAATTTACTGTCATGAAAAAGACTTTTCTGGTCAGATCAGTGGGAATTTTACAGATAATTGGTTAATATTAGTAAAGTTTGTCAATATTTGGAAGATCTGACCAAGCTGCTGTCTTCCATGATAAATATGAAGCACTAGGTTCTAGAGTCTAGAACCATCCTTAATCTTCCATTGAGTGCAAGGTTGCTGATTCCATATTGCAGTGACCCTAGAAACCACGACATGGTAAATTTTGTTGTCATATAAGGGAATATCCATAGTGATTTGAAAGCCTTAGGTGTGGTGGTGCATACCCACAATCTCAGCCCTTGGGAGGTGGAGGCAGGAAGACTGGGAGTTCAGAACCAGCCTGAACTACGTGCAACTCTATAAGAAAAATAAAATAAAATAGGACTAACAAATTGGCTCTGTGCATGAAGGTGCTTGCCACCAAGCTTGATGACTTGAGTTCGATCTCTGGGGATCCCATAGAGGAAGGAGAGAACCAACCTCCAAACTGTCTCCTTTATCTTCCACCCATAAAGCTCCCCTGACAATAAATACAAGTAAACAAATACTCAGGTTTTATTGTTTTCCTTCCTCTCCTCTCCTCTCCTCTCCTCTCCTCTCCTCTCCTCTCCTCTTCTTTTCCTTCCCTTCCTTTCTAACACCCCTCCCTGTGGTAGATTGAACACAATCTGGGATGGGAGATTCCAGCTCCTTCCAAACTGGACATTAAAAAATCCTGGACATATTTCTTATGTGATAACACATAAGATTCTTTCTCCTCTTAGAAATAGGTTCTAGCCAGTAATGGAATAGTTTTTCAGTCTGGATTTCTGATAAGGCAGCTCTCACTCTAACCCACAGGAATACATATTGTCAGTGGGTCCACTGTATGGCCCTTGGGGGAGCCTGTGTGGGAGCTGGACACACACACACACACACACACACACACACACACACACACACACAGGACTTCCCAAGATGTACCTCAGAGCAGATGTTAGGGGTACTCGTGTGTCTCAGATGTCCCCGTCACCTGGCAGTCTTTCTGGGCAGCCTGCATGGAGGAATGGGCAGAGACAGAGGCAGCCAGTGTTGGGAAATCCTTAGGGCATCCAGTCTTCGTCCTCAGCTGGCCTCTAGGGTCCAAGTTTCATCCCACGCTGACTTCCTTAGACTGAGAGAGGGGCATCCTGGGAGAAAGATCCTCAATATCTCAGCCCCTGCCCTCTTCCTTAACTCTGCCCTGATCTGCCTTGAATACTGGGATTCTAAATACTGGGGTTCATTAAAGTTATCTAAAATAGGGGGATTGGACAATTAGAAACATTTTAATATATTGGAGCATAAGTCTTTGTTCTAAAGACAAAGCCTAATTCCCAGTACTTGGAGGCAAGAGGATTGTGAATTTTAGTCTTGTGCAGGTTCCATGGTAAGCCCCTGACTCAAAAGAAGCAAAACAAAAGAGAAAAGCTTTGTGCACACAGGGAAGACAGTGCACTGGGCCATGCTGAGGTCAAGATGGCCCAGGAGGCCACGTGCTGTGGCCAGGGGCATTTTAGCTCTAACAGTGCTGGCACCGGGAACTCGGCAAATGGTCACATCCAGGTCAACGGACTTTCCTACTCTCTTTGTAAGAAGCTGCAGCTCTGTGGAGGTGGTGTTTACAGAGATCCAAGCTCTACCTATTTGGGTTCGATGACTTTTAGTACATTGACGGCATTGGACATCCATCACAAGCCACTGTTATGCCCATATTTCACCCCTTCCCACACACAGAGGGAGATAGTGTCCAAAGGTAAAACAGGTCCTCGAGATCTCCCCTCAGGTGGGCAGCCTCCAGACAGATATCCAAAGTCAATATGCCTGCTTCAGGGTTATTTTTCTACCTGCCCACCTTAGAGAAAGTCAGGCTGTCTTTTTCTTGGGGACTGTGGACAAATATGACTCCCTAGGCTAGTGTCATGGGGTTCTGTCTGGAATAGGTCCTGTCTACACAGTCTATGGATGCTGAGAGGAAACTCAGAACTCAGCCCTTCTCAAGAGTAAGATTCCATCAATGAGCTTCCTTTGTCCTAGCTTGCAGGAGACCCAAAGCACCTTCTCAAACAGACCCTCTGATAGCCTGGGAAGTAAGGTTCCAGGAAGCTGTTGTGCTGGCAACCCAGAGGAAGTTCTTCCTTATGTCTAGCCATACATTCTGCTGCGCTGAATGCCAGTTTCCTCCTCCTGTACACCCTCCCTGCCTCCCACCTGCTGGTGCTGGGCGATGTTGAGTTTAAGACTTAGCTCTCTGATGTCTGAAGCTCAGAGAGAATTGTTCTTCCTGTGAGAAGACCAGGTAAGCTTTGTGTCTCTCCCGTGGCATCTGTGGCTCTGGCCAAGAGACAATGGGCCAGTTGGTCCAGGAAGGACAAGCCAGGGCAGGTCAGTGAGGCTGTGTGGGACAAGAGAGCTACCTCCAGGTGAGGGTGTGGTAGAAAATGTGCCTTTCTCTGTTGGCACAGGGCTGGGGCCATTGCTGTTGGCTGCCTTTGGCTTGTGGCTCCTTCTCAGCCCTGCAGTTGCTGCCCTGTCCTGGGGCACCCCCTAGGGGACTGTTTCCAGAGCTGATGGTAATCAGGAATGGGGAACAATCAGGACATAGCAAAAGATGAGGGGAAGGGCACTTCCCTGGGTGACAAGGGTCACTTAGGTCAGGGGTTCTCAACCTGTGGGTCACCAACCTTTGGGGGTTTGAACCACCCTTTTTACAGGGGTCATCTAAGACCACTGGATATTTACACAGCACAGATATTTACATTTACATTCATAACAGGAGAAACATCCAGTTATGAAGTAGCAATGAAATAATTTTATGACTGGGGGTCAGCACACTGTGAGGAACTGTATTAAAGGTTGCAGCATTGGGAAGGGTGAGCTATACTGGCTTAGGTGGTTTGAACTTGCCTTGTGGGAGGGGTGCTGAGACCATGATCACTGTCCCTTGGGGGCTCTGAGAATCCTCCCTTTTGGTATCCCAATATACTTCTCCTTCCTCCTGGAAGCCTTTTTGTGGCTCTGACCCTGTTGAGTGCAGTGAACATCACTAGTGAATTTGAAAGTACTCAGAGGTAGATAGGCAACTCACTAGGACAGATTATTTTTCAATTAAATTTTATTTTTCTGGCTTTATTGAGACAAAATCAATAAATATTACAGGTATTGAGGGTGTGTGATGACGTGCATTGGCTAGTTTTGTGGGTCAACTTGATGCAAGTCGGAGTCATCAGAGAGGAAGGAACCTCCGTTGAGAAAATGCCTCCACAAGATCCAGTTCTAAGGCATTTTCTCAATTAGTGATCAATGAGAGAGAGTTCAGCCCATGGTAGGAGGTACCAGTCCTGTGATGGTGGTCTTGGGTGCTATAAGAAATCAGGCTGAGTAAGCCATGGGGAGCAAGTCAGTGAGCAGCATCCCTCCATGGCCTCTGCATCGGCTCCTGCCTCCAGGATCCTGCCTTGTTTGAGTTCCTGTCCTGACTTTCTTCAATGGTGAGCAGCAATGTGGCCAAATAAGCCCTTTTCTCTCCAGCTTGCAGCTTGGTCATGGTGCTCTATCACAGCAATTGTAAACCCTAAGACATCTTGGTATACATGTACTTTGGTGACATTTACCACTGTTACACAAACCAACACATGGCCATAGCGTGATCCTGTGGGGACAGAGGATGGTGCCCATGCAGTACCTAAGACTTTCAGTTCTGGGACACTGGGCTCTTGACCTTCCTGCAAAATGAGCCATAGATATTCCCCCAAACAGCCCCTTGTGGTGGCTCCACCATGGTCTCCTAGAAAGCAAATGCTTGTTTGATTCGTGGTACCAGGCGGCATTAGGTGGGGAACGAGTCACACTTTCTCAGACATGTGTCTGCACACAGATGCAATTAGGCAGCCTTTTGGCAGAGTGCCAATGGCACCTCTAACACTTGTTGGAACAGGACAATGAAATCTCTAGGTCAAAGGAGACTCTGATCCCACATGGCCTTCCCGGCCCACCTGCTTCTCTCTGGCCAGGATCCAGTTCGGTACTTGGCAGTTGTGTGGTCTCCTCGTAGGCTTGGGAACTCTGGTTCCCCACCAGCCATTGCTGCCTCCCCAGCCCTGTGCTGGCTTCCACTTACTGTTAGGAGTCAGCTCCCAGAGCCTAGTCAGCCTAGTCCTAGTGTGGAAAGTTGAAACAGGGATGGGCTTCTCAGAAGCAGTGGTTCTCTAGAAGGTGAGTGTCAGTGTTGGGGACCAAAGCCTGGGGCTTCACATACTGTTTTGGTGGCAGAAGTGGTGGGGACGAGACGGTGAGAGGTGAATGTGAGGGTGTATGGGCTCCTGAAATTGTTCTGAGCTTCCTGCTTTGCCCCACAGCGGGAAGATTCTTTTCTGTGTCCAAAGTTTGGCAGAGAAGGACTGTTCAGCATTGTTCCCTGTTCCCTGTGCTGCTGGTGGAGCCAGGACTTGGGGACCAGGACTCTGATTCTATAGTTTCTCCCAGACTCATGGGATTCCCTTCTAAAGGTGTCTGTCACTCACTCAAGCAGGAAATGGTCACCACATCATCCCACTGTGCAGAGAATGGTGTGTGTGTAGAAAGCAGAGAGTCACCTTGCTGGTGACTCTTGCAGCTCAAGGAACACTATGTGTTAAGCAAAAATCATACTACAACTGATGAACTCCAGGGTTTACAGTGGAGGCATAGCAGGGACTCTGGAATCCCCCAGCCTTCCCTCGGCATTGTGGGTGGGATTCTGGGAGTGCTGAGCTCAAAGGCATGATCTGGCTGATCTGGCTGTAGAATCTAGAGTTTCTGGCTCTGCCTCTAGCTCCCTAGGTGTCACTACTGTGAGGACATCCAACTAGAAAGACCCAGGTATGTTTTCTCAGAGTCCTAGAAAATGTCACAGGCTTCCAAGGGCCAGCTGTAGTCTCTATCTCAGGATGCTGAGAGAGGAGTTCTAGAATCGGCCTCTTAATGGGGACCGCTAATGAGTTGGAATAGAATATACAAGTGAACTTGGACTCTCTGCTCTAACTGTCATCTCTGAAGCTCATCGCCTCTGTCTGCTATCCTAGGCCCAGTCCTGGAAGCTTCTAGCCTCTGCACAATCGTGTCTAGGCCCAGGATGTGTCCAGCTTCTGAGACTTACTGCTGAATAAGCTCACCCTTTCTTGTTCTTTCTGATCTCGGGCTGGCTGGTTTAACTCAGCTGTTCTGGCTCAAAAGTCCTCTCCAAGCTGACTGACTCAATCTGGCTCAGCTCTTGGCCTTTTCTGAATTGTTCTGCTTGACCTCAAGCTTGACCTCAAGCTAATTAGCAATTTGTTCTAATCTTCTGGCTCCTTCTTGTTCTCTGGTTCATTGTCCTCACCGGTGTCTAGCTGTTCTCTCTTTGCAACCTGCCTCTCTCTAACTGTCCTGGTAAAACTGCCTGCTTCCCCTCCCTCTGCAGTGCTCCCCCTCCTCTGCAGTGCTCCCTCTTGGTTGCCTCTCTTTGCTCTCTCTTCTTGTGAGAATTGGGCCTATCCTATTCTGTCAAATCTTTCTCTGATTCTTCACTTTGCCACTCAGTTAGACATCACTTTCAAACATGGGTGCTTCCTTCTACAAATGCATCTCCCCTTTATTGTTTGGGATTTAAGGTGTGTACTAAGAGTGAGTCACACCACAATTAAAAACAGGCTCCCCCCCGCCCCCCAGTAAATAACACAATCTCAGGGTTCACAGTATGATCAGATATCCCACAACAGGAGAACAGCTCAGAATCAGGGAATCACATGCCTTTGACAGCGCTGAGGCTGCTGTGCACCCTTGGCCCTTCCAGCATCTGCAGGTAGACCCGCACACACAAGAGGAGCCCATGGCAGGTGAGTCCCAGAGTGGCTGGGTTCAGGAAGGAAGGCTAGACTGTCCTTGTACTAGGATGGAACGAGAGCAATGGTTGCAAATGAAAGCAGACAGAGTTTAGGTTAGATGTTAGGCAGTACTTCCACACTTATAGCACTAAGGCACCTGGAAGCTGATTAAAAAGGGTGTGGTAGTGTTGACTAGGTGTTTTGGGAAAGCAGGGAGCATTTCTAGGGAAGATGCTTGCATGGTGACTGTCGCAGAGATGGCCTCACAAGACTCTTCCTCAGACAATTCCAAGAATCTCTTCTTGCTTTGCAGCTGAGTGAGGTCAGCGCTGTCTGAATATCTGCAAGAGGAAGATGTCGGGTCCTCTCAGCAATGAGATTTTTAGCATAAACTATCCCCGGTTCATGTCTCTCGGTGACACATGTGGCTAACTGCAGCTGTCACATCAGTCAAGTCCAGCCCAATTACACCTTTGCCCTCTTGTCCTGCTGTGATATAAATATGGCGTCTGAGATGTGTATTCGTTACTGCTGGTGGAGGAATGGGTCAGCTGGCTTTCGAGGCAGTGGGGAGACAGATTGATGTTTCAGACCCAGGGATGAGGGTAGCAGGCAGGCTCCTTGAGGATGTAGGATTGAGCAGCTTGCAGCTCTCCTCTTAGAGGACCTAGTTTATCTCCAGATCAGCAGATGCTCTCTGAGGGTCTTTTTTTTTTTTTAAAGATTTATTTATTTATTATATGTAAGTACACTCTAGCTGTCTTCAGACACTCCAGAAGAGGGAGTCAGATTTTTTTTGTTACGGCTGGTTGTGAGCCACCATGTGGTTGCTGGGATTTGAACTCAGGACCTTTGGGAGAGCAGTCGGTGCTCTTAACCGCTGAGCCATCTCACCAGCCCCTCTAAGGGTCTTTTGTGTCCTTGGATTTTTTTTTTTTTGCTGCCAGTAGTCCCGGGCTCCTCTTGTGTGTGCGCGCGGATCTACCTGCAGATGCTGGAAGGGCCAAGGGTGCACAGCAGCCTCATCGTTGAAGCCCATGCTCCACACCTGTACAAATGATTTGTGTTGTCAGGAAGTTGGTGACAAATAAATCCCATGAAAGACCTCAGGCATCTAAAGAGGAATTGGGAGTCACTAAACACAGTCACAGTCACAGAAGACCAAACAGGCGACGAGGCCATCTTACTCCATGGAAGGTCTGACACAGGATAGGCCCCTGGAAGGAAAACTTGATAAGAGCTTTCTATGGCATGGCTTGTGTTTGTGTGTGTGTGTGTGTGTGTAGACATTCTTGGGTGTGTGTGAGTGTGTGCACAAGTGTCAGCCAGTTAGCTTGCATATCCTTCATGTCAGAGAGATTCAGCCAATAAGAAGAGGGGAAAAAGAGGAAGAGATGGGGAGAATAGTTCGACTCAGCAGGGTGGGGTCTTTATCTATGCCATGATGTTACCTGAAGATGGCTGACGTGTAGATGAGGGTATATGCTTTGGGCACCTAGAGACTTCATGAGACAAAGCTTGCCCGAGGACATATAGATTGTCCTGCTGCATGTGGGAGGGGCTGTTCACAGCCTCTGTCCCTGTGCATGTCATTTGTTCAGACATGCAGAACTGTGCCAACACGTTGCTCCCTCAGCACTGGAGGTAGAGGAAAGAGCCCAGAACTTTGGAAGAATGTGACTTCTAGATTAATTCAACAGGAACTCTAGTCTGGAACCTGACTAGACTTAGCTCATTCCTGTCTAACACAATTCTGATGTCACTGAAAATGTTCCCAGTGGGATTGTAGAGATAGACGGCTCAGTGGCTAAGAGTACTTTTTCCTTTTATAGAATACCTGGGTTCAATACCCACCACCCACATGATGTTTCACATCCGTCCATAGCTCTGTGCCAGGGGATCTGATATGCTTTTCAGTCTTTAGGCATCTGGCACACAGGTAGTACTCATACATACACTGAGACAAAACCCTGATTCCTATAAGTCTATAAACAAATTACCCGGTTTCCTGGAGCATCTCAGCACTGATGATGGAAGGTGTAGAAGTCAAGGTTGGGGAGACGGCATCCACCATAGAGTGCTTGTCCTGAAAGTCCGAAGGATGATTTTAGTCCCTAGAACCCACATTTTAAAAAAGCAGGGCCCAGCTGGGCATGGTGGTGCACGCCTTTAATCCCAGCACTTGGGAGGCAGAGGCAGGAGGATTTCTGAGTTCGAGGCCAGCCTGGTCTACAAAGTGAGTTCCAGGACAGCCAGGGCTATACAGAGAAACCCTGTCTTGTAAAACAAAACAAAACAAAACAAAACAAAACAAAACAAAACAAAACAAAACAAAACAAAAAAAAAGCAGGGCCACAGTAGCTCACAGTGAGAGACCCTCTTCTCAAAAAATAAAGTAGAGGCTGGAGAGATGGTTCAGCTCTTAAGAACACTTGTTGCTCTTGCAGAAGACCTAGGTTCAATTCCCAGCACCCACCTGGTGGCTCCAAACCATTTGTGATTTCAGGAAATCTAATGTCCTTTTCCATTCTTGTGGTCACCAGGCGCACATGTGATGTATGTGCATAAAGGCACGACACCTGTACCCTTAAACAAAAGCTGAAGAAAGCCCAGAGAAGCATATGGCTCTGAGGAGTCACACCCAAGGCTGATATATGACCTCTACATGTGTGTACATGTGTCTGCACATAGAAGTGTGCGTGCACATGAAATGCACAAAGCATCTGTGACTCCTTTGCTATCACAGTGTAGGATTGATCAGTGACCTTTTACCTCCTACACTTGACTCCAAGGACCCACAAAAGGACTTGCGCTGGGCTGGTTTGAATGGCAGTGGCCCCCGTGGGCTCATGTGTTTGAATTCTTTTTTTTTTTTAAAGATTTATTTTATTTATTATATGTAAGTACACTGTAGCTGTCTTCAGACACTCCAGAAGAGGGCGCCAGATCTCGTTACGGATGGTTGTGAGCCACCATGTGGATGCTGGGATTTGAACTTATCACCTTCGGAAGAGCAGTCGGGTGCTCTTACCCGCTGAGCCATCTCACCAGCCCGTGTTTGAATTCTTGATCTCTAGTCAGGAATTGTTTCAGGAAAGTGTATTTTTAGTCAGGGTTCTTTAGAGTAGAAGAACTTACAGAATGAATCTCTCTCTCTCTCTCTCTCTCTCTCTCTTCCTCCCTTCCTTCCTCACTCCCTCCCCTCTGCTCCCCTCTGCTCCCCTCTTCTGTCTGAAAGGGGATTTATTAGAATAACTTACAGACTGTGGTCCATCTAATCCAACAATAGCTGCCTATGAATGGAAGGTCCAAGAATCCAGTAGTTTTTAAGTCCATGAAGCTGGGATGTCTCAGCTTGTTTTCAGTATATGCCAGGATCTTTTTTTACATCTTTTTTTCCCCTCGTTCCAGTCATCCTTGCTCGCTCTGGTCTGTCCCGCTTGCTCCGGCCAGTCCCGCTTGCTCCGGCCAGTCCCACTCGCTCCAGCCAGCCCTGCTTGCTCCTGTCGGCTCTGCTCGCTCCGGTTGGCTCCGCTTGCTCTGGTCAGCTCTGCTCTCGCATATGCCAGGATCTTGAAGTAGGCTCTAATTTCAGAGAAGGAGTGGACTTGCTAGTGAGGTGAGGGCAAGCAGACAAAAGGGACACTTCCTCCTTCTGTGTCCTTACAAAAGGGACACTTCCTCCTTCTGTGTCCTTACATAGGTTCCAGCAGAAGGCGTGGCCCAGACTGGAGCTGGGTCCCACTTCAAAAGAGCTGGATTAGCTGGGGCAGTGGTGGCACACGGGGTTAATCTCAGCAATTGGGAGGCAGATCTCTTGTGAGTTTGAAGACTGCCTGGTCTACAGAGCAAGTTCCCGGACATCTAGGGTTATACAGTGAGTCCCTGTTTTGAAATAAAAAATGGATTAAAGGTATATCTTTTTACCTCAATGATCCTGATTAGAAGTGGATCTTCCCACTTCAAATTAAGCAAAACAAAGAAACAAACAGCACCAAAAAAGCAAAACAACAACAACAACAACAACCCCTTCACAGGTGCCCCTCCATTTTGGGTTTTATTTAATCTCAGATATAGACAAGTTGACAACCAATAATAGTCATCACAGAAGATGTAGCCTTGTGAAGGAGGTATGGTTCTTGGCATGGGTTTTAAGGTTACACGCCAGGCCCAGTCTCCCCTTCTCCCTTCAACTTTTGGATTGGATGTAAGCTTTCAGCTACTGCTCCAGCACCATGCCTGCCTGCCTGCCTGCCTGCCTGGGGCCTTGGTCCTATGATGGTCATGGACGCACTCTCTGAAGCTGTAATCAAGCCCACAGTCACATGCTTTCTTTTATAAACTGCCTTGGTTGTGGTGTCCTGTCACACAGCAGAGCAGTGACTACGACTGTCCTAGCTCATGGTGTCCTGTCACACAGTAGAGCAGTGACTACGACTGTCCTAGCTCATGGTGTCCTGTCACACAGCAGAGCAGTGACTACGACTGTCCTAGCTCGTGGTGTTCTGTCACACAGCAGAGCAGTGACTATGACTGTCCTAGGTCGTGGTGTCCTGTCACACAGCAGAGCAGTGACTAAGACTGTCTTAGTTGTGAGCTTCAGCTTTGGAAATGTGACCACATCTTCAGTCTCCTGCTAACACCTTTTCCAAACCACAAGTCTTGTTACTTACATATTCTTCAAATTTTTCTTCTAGTGTTTTTCTTCCTTAAAGCATATCTCTGCCCAAGCAGTATCTGTTTGCTGGAGTTTTCTCTCACATTCAGCTCTGTATGACCATATTTTAGGGCTAAGCGGTTGTGAGCAGTGAGTTGAAACTTCCTTGTGATCTTGGCACCTACATATTTATTCTACTTAAATACAGCTCTGCTTCTTTCCTGGTATTAGTCTCTTGGATCTTGTCATCATCTTTCCCTGAATCTCCTACAGTGCCTTGCAGCGCAAGAAGCCCCAGAAGTCTTAAAAACCCAAACCATGGCACGCTTAGGATGTTCAGCACCACGGACAGCACCCACCTCGCTCCTCTGAACTGACTGGAGGATCACACCTTAACCTCTGACCTCTGCTTTTAGAGAAGGAAGCTGGAGAGGAAATGGACGATGTAGCACTAGGTTAGGCTACTTCCAGAAGAAAGGGAAATACCGGTGTTGGAAGGGAGATTCCAGGCCTTGCAGTGTTAGTAGGCGGGACAGAGTGAGGTCTTTCCTTGTCACGATGGCTTGGCTTAAGCAGAAGGCTTGTTTGTAGTGGAGACAGCCTTCCCTGGGAGAAGAGGCATGGTGGCAGCTTTAGGGTCAGGGCTGTGGGGGTGAGAGTGGGAAAGAGGATCAAATGCTAGCTGCTATCACGTCCTTGCCATAGGGTGGTACTGTATTTCTGACATCTTGACACCAAGGGCCACCAAGGTAAATTCTAGGCAATTCTGAGGCACCTCCTATCTTGAGCTAGTATTTCCACCCTTAAGTTCTTCTCAGAGATGCCAAGTGTACCTGCTCCCACATGGATGCTTACCTCATCTTCCTCCCCGATCCCTGGGAACAATATCTAACTATGTAGCACCCCCCTCCCCAGGCTTCTTCTACCAGATGGCACCAGTCTGCAAAAGCCTGGCTAAATGGGGATGACATCCAGGCGTGGTAGGACTGTCGGAGAACATGCTTTAGGAAGGCTTTCCTGAGATGCTTATAAGCCTAATAGTTCACTCCCTGCCTCGGGCCAAACTAATTCTTGGGGGTGACTGGGGCTAGAGGAAGTAGGGACAGACTTACATACTCAGCACAAAAGATGTACATGCATGTGTTATAACAGTGTTCTGGAAGGGAAGAACTTGGGGCTTAAACCCCTAATGCCAGAGCTACCCATTGCTCAAGTCTAGTCCTGAAACCATTGCCAAAATAAGATATCAGTTTGAGGGCCAAAATTAAGAGATCAGTTTGAGGGCACAGGGTGAGCCTCAGAGAGCATGCTGGGATCACAGCCACACTGCCATGGCCTAAACTTTGACCCACATGGAAAACTGATTCCACATCTCATCTCCTGCCAGGCCCAGGGAACACAAACTATCTGGCCACTAATTTAACCCACCCTTTTAGTATTTGTTTTAGGTTTGTTTATTTTCTTTTATATGTGTGGGTACTTTGCCTGCATGTATGTATATGTTCCATGTGTGTGTCTGGTATCCAAAGCAGTCATCAGATGCCCTGAAACCAGAGTTAAGGATGGCTGTAAACCACTGTGCTAGATGGTTTTATGTCAACTTGACACACACTAGAGTCGTCTGAAAGGAGGGAAGTCCAGTTGAATGCCTCCATAAGACCAGGCTATAGGCAAGCCTATAGGGCATCTACTTAATTAGTGATTGATGAGGGAGGCCCCAGCTCATTGTGGGTGGTGCCATCCCTGGGCTGCTGGTCCTTGGTTCTACTGGAAAGCAAGTGAGCATGCCACAAAGATCAAGCCAGTAAGCAGCACCCTTCCATGGCCTCTGCATCACCTCCTGCCCTGTTTGAGTTCCTGTCCTGACTTTCTTCAGTGATAAACACGGATGCAGAAGTATAACCCAAATAAACCCCTTTTTCCCCAAGTTGCTTTTGGTCATGATGTTTCATCACAGCAATGGTAACAATAACTATGACAACCACCATGTGGGTGCTGGAAACCAAAACCAGGTTCTCTGCAAGAGCAACAGGTGCCCTTAACAACAGAGCCGTCTCTCCAACCCCTCATTTGACCCACTCCTAAGCAGGACCAACAGAGCCAAGCCTTCGTCTGTGAAGCTGTTGTCTCATTGGGTCCCCAGTGGATATCTAGGACCAGTGAAGGGTTTACCTGTTACTTTGGGTGAGAGCCTTTTCCTTGGGCAGAACTCAGCAGAGGCCAGGTGACCATTTGCTTGTGGGAAGGACTGCGGACTTGTGCCTGGCTCCCTCGGCTCTAAGAACTTGTCATTCTGAAGCGTCTTTTGAAGGAAGGATACCTCAAAACATGGCTATGGCTGAGTTGGCAGTGGAGGTCTTACTCAGGGACAAGCAGCCTGGTGCCTTTGATCCAGCTGCCTCTGTCATCTCAGCTTGCCACCAAGTGTGTTTACCAAACTGGGTAAAGTGAGTACTTCCTGCTGTTTTAGAGATCCTCACTGGGAGGATCACATGTCCCATCTCAGCTTGGTCTGTGGCTTGTTCAACATCTGTTCAGTGGGGTGATGACCATGTGACTCCCATGTGTACTTTGGTCTGTGGCTTGTTCAACATCTGTTCAGTGGGGTGATGACCATGTGACTCCCATGTGTACTTTCTAGAGGCAGATACTGTATGTGCGTGCGTGTGTGTGTGTGTGTGTGTGTGTGTGTGTGTGTGTGTGAGAGAGAGAGAGAGAGAGAGAGAGAGAGAGAGAGAGAGAGAGAGAGAGCTGAGTATCATCTGCTGGGAGAGTGGAGAGAGTGGGTCCAGGCCCCAGCTCCAGCAGCTCCTCTTCAGCATTCCTGCCCCTGGCTGGGGATGGGAAATGAATAATGGATGCTGAATAATGACTTACCACCCGCCCCCGTAGGAGTATTCAGTGGGCCTCTAGCAGGTTTCTGTACTCAGGTATCATCCTCCGGGTGGGTGCAGACTCTTGGGTTTCCTTTGCTCTTAAGGTGGGAGGCTCATCTCCCTGAGACAAGTGGACTGTGCCAGGGGCCTGTGAATCAGCATTCTCAGGTACATGAACTGGAGAGGAGGTGGGGACTCCTGGTCCCTGATTCTAGGGAATGAACTTGCCTGGAGTTGTCAATCTGATCGGTTGACAATGTTGGGGGAACTCTTGGGAGGGCTGGTTGGGAGCACCGGGTCTCCATGTATTCCTAGGGCATCTAGTGGATGCCAGCTGCCCCCCTCCAAGTACTAAGACCCCCCCTTAGACAGTCTCGCTATGCCACTGGGGAAGGGATTCTCCTAGCAGGGTGCCACCCCATAGCGTTGGCATAGGTCTGCTACAGAAGCCTCTTGGTTTCTTCTTTCACCCACATCTCCCTGCTTCCAGTCTCTGCTGACCCTGTGGGGAAGGTGTCACTGGGATCCCAGGATAGAATTACAGCCACAGCCACCATATGCTTGGGAGGGCTGGCTGTTCCTTGGTTGTGTGTGTGTGTGTGTGTGTGTGTGTGTGTGCGTGCGTGCGTGCGTGTGTGTGTGTGTGTGTGTGTGTGTGTGTGTGTGTTGTATGCCAGGCTTCCTCTCCTTAGGAAGCAGAGGACCAGGAGCAGCCTAGTCACTGTTACTCCTCTGACTAAGACCCCCAAGGACCCAAGAACACAGAGAGCAGCCGGCCCCCTGAAGGCTCCCTGCTGGATGCGTGACCCCGAGGGCTCTTCTGTGACTGTGTTTTTACTGCAGCAGAGTTCCAGACCCTGTGTAGATCACTCTGTCTGGATCATCCTCTGTCACACTGTCTCCAGTGACTGCTGGAGGCTGGGCCAGGAGGCCACCTGAAGACACCCCTCCTCAAAGGCTGAACAGCTTAGCTCGGCTTGGAGAGGCGCCAAGAAGGGTCCCCAGCCCCCACCTGTCTCTGACCATCTTCTGCTGTCAGGAAATTCTTCCTGCTTTCTAGTCTGAGGTCCTCCAGCTGCAACCAAATATGTCTTCCTGTCCCTCGAGGTCTCATGTAACACTGTGGGTGTGGGAGGCAGATGAGTAATGTCTGCTTAAGAGAGAGGATAATGCAATTCGGGGTTTGGACTTTGGAGCCAAATCCCTCCACGCCTATCATTCATCCCCAACTTGACATCTCTCTCTTCTCACTAGCCGGGTCCTGTCAAGGATGCTGGGGGCAGAACATCCTCACAGGAGACAGTGAGAACCAGGCAGTCTTCTCATGCATGCAGTCCAACCCGTTCCCACCCCCACTGGGTCGTCTCTGTTAAGGAGTGTGTGAAAGCTTAGTGATCTTTGGCCAGGGGCTCAGGGTGCGCTGGCAGATCGCATTAGACCATTTGACACATGACAAATGACACAGACAGAATGAAGTGGTATACCAAGCTTGGAGGGTAGGAGTGGCTTCTGGGCTTCGCTCTGCAAGGGACTCTATAAAGAACAATAGTGGTCAGGAACTAGGCTCTCTGCTCCACATGTGGCCCAAATACTTATCTTCTGCTGCCGGAGGAGTTCCAACCCAAGTGGGTTATGACGCAGAGCAGGCCCATGCTACCCACTGTCCCCATTCTAGGAATGTGTCCCTTCTGTGGTGGTTTGAATGAGAATGGCCTCCATGGGTTCATCTGCTTGAATACTTGGCCCCCAGTTGGTGGAACTGTTTAGGAAGGATTAGGAGCTGCGGGCCTTGTTGGAGGAGGTGTGTCCCTGCGGCAGGCTTTGAGGTTCGAAAGATTCATGCTATTCTCAGTGTGCTCTCTGCCTCCTGCTTGTGGATTAAGATTGAGTTCTCAGCTGTTCTTGCTATCATGGGCTCTGCAATCATAAGCCTAATTAAATGCTTTCTTTTGTAAGTTTTGCCTTTCCCATAGTGTTTTGTCACAGCGATAGAAAGGTAACTAAGACACCTCAGTTGTATGATGGAAAGCCATTTTTTTTCTTTCTCAAATTGATTTCAGTTCAGTGGTAGGCACCAAGAACTTGGCAAATAGAAAGGAAAAAGAGAGGAAAAGTTTTTACCCAGAGTCTATGAGAAAAAAAAAATTAATGGGATATGTATTAGCTTTCTGTGACCATGACAAAATACCCCAGGTAACCAACTTATAAGGAGGGAAGGTTTATTTGCTCACATGGTCCTTTGGCTTGTTGCCTTTGGGCCCAGGTAAGGTATCACACCATGCGAAGGAACAAAGATGTTCACCTCATGGTGGCTGGAAGGAGATGGAGGGAGGGAAGAAGGGAGGAAGAGACAGAGACTATAGTCTTCATGTCTCCTTCATGGGCACACCTCCAGTGACTTCCTCTAGGCTCCACCTCTAAAGTTGCACCACCTCTCATGAGCACCCCTCTCTGAGGGTTCAGCATACAAACCTTAGGGGACATTCTAGATCCAAACTGTATGAGTGTGGAAGACAGTCCATTCTTTTTTTTTTTTTTTTTTAAGATTTATTTTATTTATTATATGTAAGTACACTGTAGCTGTCTTCAGACACTCCAGAAGAGGGTGCCAGATCTCGTTACGGATGGTTGTGAGCCACCATGTGGATGCTGGGATTTGAACTTATCACCTTCGGAAGAGCAGTCGGGTGCTCTTACCCGTTGAGCCATCTCACCAGCCCAAGACAGTCCATTCTTATACACACACACACCCATGCTTGTGAGTACACAGAGATGCATGCTGACTTTTCTCAGAAGTGGGTCTTTAATTTCATTTTACTCTCCTCCTCCTCTTCCTCTTCCTATTCCCCTCTTCCTCCTCTTTCTTCCTCCTCCTCTGATATAACATCATTAGGAAGCCCAGGATGGCATCTAACTCATGATCCTCCTGCCTCAGCCTCCCAAGTGTTGGGATTACACATGTGTGCCACTTCCCTTTGGCTATGGGGTCCTTTCTCTCCAGACTCTCTGGTTGGGTTGGGAGGGGTGCTCTTTCTGCCCACTACCCTCTCAGTCACTGAGCTAAGCAAGTCAGCCATGTGCCACCTAGCAATAGGCATGAACAGAGGCTTACCCAATGGGCTTTGGGAGTTTGAGGAGCATGAAGAGACCAAGATCAGGTTGAGAGGTGTCAGGGAGGAGGGCTTTTCATCTGGCCACATGCCTTGCAGGGCCCCAGAGTCCTTTGTCATCCACTTAGTGACCTTGCATGCTCTAAGAGGGCAGGCGTGTAGCTAAGTGCTGGGGATATAAAGATGTATCACCTGCCTCTGCCCTCCGTGAGCCAGCATACCACAGGTGATTTCAGTGGAGAAGGGCCAGGGTTACTATGAGCGTGTGGGCACAGAGGATTTAGGGTTTGTTTTTTTTGTTGTTTTTTTTTTCTTGAATGCCACAGAAGGGACTTGCCAGAGCAGGAGGACCTGGTTTGGCTGCTTGTGGAAGGAGTGAGCCTCCTCCAGATGGTCAAGGAAGGGAGCCATGTATAGAGGAACACTGGGAAGGGGGAGGGCTGGGGGCAGGAGGGGGCAGGAAGGAAGGGCACTACCCAGAGACCTTGAAGGCTGGAGGAAAGGAGCCCTAGAGGAGAGGCAGGGAGAGACCAGGCTGGAGAGGAGAGGGCCCAGTGGCAATGAGGGAAGGCAAGAGATGCTGTGCTTTTAGTGGGGCCTGGAGAATGGTCTGGAGGTGGCAGGGACCAGCAGAGAGTCAGGCAGAGGCAGGGGGATCTTAAATTTAAGACCAACCTGGGCTATATAACCAGATCTTGTCTTTGAAAACAAGCCAGTGGTAGAGCACTTGCCTAGCATACATAGGGCCAAAGGTTTTATTCCCAGGAACTAAAACACTCCACTGAGCCTGGTAGCACGTGCCTGTGAGCCCAGCGTGCAGGAGGCTGAAGCAAGAGAACTTCTGGGAGTCCAAAGTTAGTCCGAATGACATAGCGGGTTTAAGGCAGCCAGGGTTACATAATAAGACCTGATCTCAGGAAACAAAGGGGTGGAGATCGGGGGACTAAACAGAGAGCTAGGGTCAGGGGTGGTAGCCTCTGGCAGTGCCAGGAACTGGGCAGGGCAGAAGCAGTTCTCTGCCTTTACTCAACAGAGTGGGTTTCAAGAGGCCCAGATCCTACCTCTTCTGTCCTAAGGCAGTGGAGACATCAGCCGATAGAACTCCAGAAGGAAAAGGAAGCCAAGAGTTATGCTTTCCTTGTTTTCTGTCTTTCTGAGATTAAGATGGGAACAAGAAAGCAGGGGAGGCAGGATGCAGTGGGGACCCATGGGCCAAAGCCCTAAGCACCGGGCTGTGTTCTTCTGTGTAGGCGCTCCCTGCGGCAGGCTTGTCCCAGGAGTGTAGGGAGTCAGACCCCTCCCCTGCCACCCATGCTCAGGACCAGGAGAATGATCTCATCCCTCATCTGGCTTTCAGGGAACATGCCTGCCGTGCTAGCCATGGGAGCCTGTTTCCCTACTTAATGGAGCTCGGGAAATGTGTGCTCGTTTTTCCCCTGAGCTGTGACAGGCGATAGGAAATTTACCCTGAAATATGCTTCATTGCAGATTGAAATAAAACACGTGGTACTCTTTGCAACAAAGAGTTAGGAAGGAACAGCAAGGACATGTCACCCCCCCCCCACCTCCGCTTTCGGGCTTTCCAATTTTCTTCTCTTCCCCATGTAAGCATCCCTGCGTGTGCTGGGGTAAGATGAGGCTGTGACTTTCCTGAGGTAGAGGTGGAGATGGTCAAGGAAGGGGTAAGATACCAGCAGACCTTAGGCCTTAGGCTTCCGGACTCATGGTGACTTTTGGACTCCGAAGGCAAGCACTGGTGTGTTTAAAGGCCTCCGTGAACGGCTTGAGGGGACTTCAGCTATTCCTTGCACTGCTGGTAGAACATGTAGAGGGCTTTGGGGGAGTCTAGGGCGAAGGGTGCTGATCTTGTCTAAGTACTCGCTTCTAGTTTTCACAACCCGCTTACAGACTATCCCAAGATAGATTGGTGCTTAGTGGATGGGACAGAGCTGTCTTCAGACCCTTTCCTTAGGCGGTGAGTGCACTATTGGTTCAGGCAGCCACTTCTTTAGCAGGTTGCTTTGCAGGGCTGGACACTTAGAACCTTGCTCTGCCCAGAGCTCTCTCCTTCTTGGTGACCTCAGATTCCCCCAGGAAGCCCACCTTGGTAGGCTGTCCTGGTACCCCACACCTCTCCTGTCTCTCTCCCTTCTAGCTGCCATCTTCCTAGTGTGAGTTAAGGCTGGGCATCCCCTACACTCTTTCCCCAAGGCTCCATTTACATCCCTAAAATGCCTTTTGATCACATCCTGACCCTTCCACCTCATGCTGTGCCCTAGAGTGGGGTTGGGGTGCCACAGAGAGAGGAGTGGGGCATGCTAAGAGTGTCAGCAGGCATGGAGGGGCAGACAGGAATTTGCCAGGATATCATGGCCTGGAGAACAGGAGGTAAACATAGCAACATGGTAAGTAAGAAACATGTAAACCCAAAGTCAGAACACAGGGACCAAAGATGAACCAGCTAGCCGGGCGTGGTGGCGCACGCCTTTAATCCCAGCACTTGGGAGGCAGAGGCAGGTGGATTTCTGAGTTCGAGGCCAGCCTGGTCTACAAAGTGAGTTCCAGGACAGCCAGAGCTATACAGAGAAACCCTGTCTCGGAAAAAAACAAACAAAAAAAACCCAAACAAACAAAGATGAACCAGCTAAGAGCGAGTGTGTCGAGGAAAGGGCCAAGGTGGAGTGGAGGATGATACCAAAGGCAAGTTCCTGTAGCCCGAGCTCTGCCGGAGTTCTTGTGTGGAAGGGACCTCTGTACCCCCACGCCCAGTACAGCCCTATTCACAATGGTCCTCCTAGAGCTGGAACCATAGGCGCTGAGTGCCACTGAACACACAGTGAAAACCGAACTCGGGTCCTCGGGAAGCACTCTTAACCAGAAGCTCCCCTAACCATAGAGCCATCCTCCCGAGTTTCCATTTAAACCTCCCCCTCACTCTTCTGCCTCACGGTCTGCTTCTTACTGAGTTGTGGGCATGGTGACACTTTCCCCACAGACAGGTCCACATTCTGATTCTTCACCCCTGCTTCCTCTCCTAAAGCAGAAGGGCTGGGTGGTGTTGGATCCAGGAACCAGCTGGCCAGTGCTGGTTTTCACCGTCACCTGCTTATTGGATCGGGTTTGCTTTGTGCCTGACAGGGAGGCTGGGCCATGCTTGGCTCTGGGTTGACTCTCCATCCTTATCTCTCAGTGCTCAGGACCCTCTGAAGGCTTACACCTTGGTCAGGTTGGACTGGATGCAGGTTCTAAGTCCACGTTATGTCCCATGACCTCCATGCCTTTGCGCAGGTATGCTGTTCCGCTGGCGCGTTGAGCAGGGGTCTTTGGGCTAAGGTTTGGATGAAACCTCCCTCCCTGCTGAAAACCCTTCCTTGCCCCAGTGGCTTACCCCTGGGAACTGAAGTTACAAATGGTTTCGAGCCACCATGGAGGTTCTGGGACTCAAACTTGGGTACTCTGCAAGAGCAGTGAGTGCTCCTAACCACTGAACCATCTTTCTAGTCAGCTGATGATCACTCTTATTGCTGGTTCATCTTGTGATCTAACTTCCTGTGTGCTGAAGCCCAAAGTCTCCAGGTAGATGGTGTCTCTGTTCCCACAATACCTGCTTGAGTCCTGAAGGAGAGAGACACTCAGGACTCCATCACAGGACAGCTATGACGTGCTCTACCTGCTAGAATGTTCAGCTGGCTGAACTGACTTCTGGGTACTCTCTGAGGTCTGAGCTGGGTAGAAGGCAGCAGGGGGCGCTATAAGGCCACTCCTCTGAGGAGACATGATGACAGCCACAGGGGTGCTATCAGAGCATGTGTGGGCAGAGCAACCCAGGCTGGGCTAGAAGGCTAGACCACAGAGCTGTAGACCAAGCGCATTGGTCTCTATGACCCCAAACTTAATGGACAGTGCTTGAATCACTTGGCTGGCTACTTACTGAAGCAGCTGATGAGGTAGGTCACAGGCTCAGATCTGATCTCCAAAGGATCTTAGTGGCGCTCAAGCAAGATGCACAGCTCACTCTATGTTTCACAGGCTTGCTACCCTGCTTCTCTGTTGAGGTGGTACAAAGACAGACAGACAGACAGACAGACAGACAGACACACACACACACACACACACACACACACACACAGAGGCAATAGGCAGACAAACACAGTTCAGCTTGTTTGCTGAAGCTGCTAGCCCTGTGTGCTGGGGGTGGTTTTGTGTCACTCTCAGTGTTGATACAAATAGCCATTACCATAGTGATCTGAAGTCCCCTTACCAGAGGCTAGCACCTCTGTCTGCCCTGCTCCTGAGCGCCTGGGAGACTTAGCTCTTGTAAGAGGCTTTAGCTCTTATCTGAAGATGCTGGACTTTTGTCTGAAGCATTTTTTTCCCCTTCAGAGTTGCAACTGAAAGGCTTTCAGTGCGAGTCTCTCTCGGAGATTCCATTTAGTGTTTCCTGAGTGCTCACTGCTGTCTGCTGAGGCTGGAGGAGTTAAGGACCCTGCCCTGGGGACTCTCCAGTTAAATAAGATGAGACCAGTCGGGCTGTGGAAGATTCCTCACAGCTGCCTGCTCTCGCCCCAGGGACTCTTTCTATCTCTCCCCTCACTGACCATGAGGCTAGATCCCCGAGTCAGGAGCTAGGCTGAGAAGCCTTAAGGTAGCAAGAGATTAGAACCATAGGCAGCTAGGGAAGGTGGCCCGGCCCTGGCTAAGGTGGAAGGACTATGAAGGGGCTTGGCAGATGCACCCAGACTTATAACTGAGATTACAGCTAGACTGACTGTGAGCCAGGACATGGGCAGAGCCTATGCTGGAGCCAGTAGTACCCCTGGGTCCCAGACACCCCGAGTGCTGGCAAGATGGCTGGGGCTTTGTTCAGAGTTCTTCTCCTGCTCTTCAACTTCTGGCAGCTAAGCCCAGATGTCTAATTTACTATCTATTACTGTTTTAAATACTAGGACCAAAAGCGATGTGGGTATGAAAGAGTATATTTCAACTTATAGCCTAGAGTCTGTCTTGAGGAGAAGCCAGGGCAGGAACTCAAGCAGAGACCATGGGGAAAATTGCTCCCCAAGGCCTGTAGCCCATGGCTTTGCTCAGCCCTCTTCCTTCCTCTCTCTCTTTCTTTTTTCTTTTTAAATTATTTATTTATTATATGTAAGTAGCTGTCTTCAGACACTCAAGAGGAGGGCGTCAGATCTCATTACAGATGGTTGCTCTCTCTGGCCCTGCTGGCTTCAGCCGCACTTGCTCCCTCCCCTCTCTCCCCCACCTCCACTCCCCACCCCCAACCCCCCACCCCTGCTCTGTCTTCAGATACTCCAGAAGAGGACGTCAGATCTTGTTACGGATGGTTGTGAGCCACCCTGGGATTTGAACTCAGGACCTTTGGAAGAACAGTCGGTGCTCTTAACTGCTGAGCCATCTCTCCAGCCCCCAACGTTCTTATAAAACCTAGGACCACATGTCTAGGGGCAGCACCCCCCCACACACGGGCTGAGCCCTCCTACATCAGTCATTAATGGAGAAAATGTCCCATGGACATACTCACAGGACAGTCTGATGCAGGCATTTTCTCAACGATGCCCTCTTCCTAGACGTGTTTAGGTTTGCATCAAGAGGACAAGTGCTAACCAGCAGGCTGTGTCCACTGCCTCCAGCAGGCAGGGGAGGACTGGCATTTCACATCTCCCTCTGCTGCCTGACCCTCTACGTGGCTTTCTTTTTTTAAAATTAATTTATTTATTTATTAATTTATTCATTTTTATTTTATTAGATATTTTCTTAATTTACATTTCAAATGCTATCCTGAAAGTTCCCTATACCCTCCCCCTGCCCTGCTCCCCCACCCACCCACTCCCACTTCTTGGCCCTGGCATTCCCCTGTACTGGGGCATATAAAGTTTGCAATACCAAGTGGCCTCTCTTCCCGATGATGGCCGACTAGGCCATCTTCTGCTACAAATGCAGCTAGAGACACGAGCTCTGGGGGTTCTGGTTAGTACATATTGTTGTTCCTCTTATAGGGTTGCAGACCCTTTCAGCTCCTGGGGTACTTTCTCTAGCCTCTCCATTGTGGGCCCTGTGTTCCATCCTATAGATGACTGTGAGCATCCATTTCTGTATTTGCCAGGAACTGGCATAACCTCATACGAGACAGTTATATCAGGGTCCCTTCAGCAAACTCTTGCTGTCCTATGCAACAGTGTCTGGGTTTGGTGACTGATTATGGGATGGATCCCCTGGTGGGGTAGTCTCTGGATAGTCCATCCTTTCGTCTTAGCTCCAAACTTTGTCTTTGTAACTCCTTTCATGGGTATTTTGTTCCCTATTCTAAGGAGGAATGAAGAATCCACATGCTGGTCTTCCTTCTTGATTTTCTTGTGTTTTGTAAATTGTATCTTGGGTATTCTAAGATTCTGTGCTAATATCCACTTATCAATGAGTGCATATCTAGTGACTTCTTTTGTGATTGGGTTACCTCACTAAGGATGATATCCTCCAGATACATCCATTCATAGCAGCCTTATTTATAATAGCCAGAAGCTGGAAAGAACCCAGATGTCCCTCAACAGAGGAATGGATACAGAAAATGTGGTGCATTTACACAATGGAGTACTACTCTGCTATTAAAAACAATGAATTTATGAAATTCTACATGGCTTTCAAGTCTCTGCTTCCAGAATGTCCGTGAGTCTAGTGTGGGCTGGGCTTCAGCTTCAAGAGTATATTTAGATAGAGAAAGGCAAAGCTGGGGCTTGGGGTCTCTCTTCCTTGTCCCTCACATGAGCTTTCTGCCCCTTCCTATTTTCTTCTCATATCAGCTACCTCAGCAGTGAACAAGCCTGTCACTTGTACCAAGTGAGAGGCTGGCTCTCTCAGCTGTGTCCCAAGGGCAGATCCTCTTAGCTCCTGCTCCTGGGGCCAGGCACTGGTTCCCTACTTCAGCAACGGTTACATAGTGGCCCAGATACATTGGAATCCTCTGAATTTTCAGGTTTGATTTTAAGAAGTTTATATTTACTGAAACAATGGATGGAACGCCAGGAGGCAGGTGTCATGATGGGTTTGGGGATGCAGAGCTGAATAGACACAAACTCTAGCATTAGACAGCAGGCATCTTGGGGCAACAGCCTGCTTCAGAAGAGGATGTTCAGGGGAACAAAACACTGGCCAGATGGAGGTGATGTGTGAGACGTATCCTGCAGAGGAGAATAGTGCACACTTGATGAACAGAGGGTGTTGAAGGCCCAGACAATCCCAGGAGAAGCAGGGTGAGTGTTTGCTAAGGGTGTGGCTGGTCAGGAGGGGTGCCCATGCCTCCTGAATGCTGGGCACACAAGGCTCTCACTGGCGGAAACTAAGCAGGTGGGAGATGACCATACAAGCATTTCAGAAATCCCACTTGGGCGGGGTTGTGATTCCTGCATTGCGGGGAGCAGGGCAGACAGCATCGAAAACGGTTAAGAGTTAGTTGAAGAATCTAGGTAAGAAATGATGCGGGCCTGGACCACTGGGATGCGGGCCTGGACCACTGGGAGACGGAGTCTGCATTGGAGAGATAATTAGGAAGAATAATGCAAACGTAATAACCAGTTTTGAGTGAGAGAGAGGGGAAAGACAGCCTGGGGACAATTCCCAAACCTCAGAGCAGACGACTGAGTCTGCCTGAGTCTGTAGTACTTCTGGGGTAATGGTCTTGCTTTCTGCTGCAGGGACAATACCAGAGACTGGGATTTGTCATGAATGGGGACTAGCTTGGCTCATAGTCCCAGAGGCCACAGAATCTGGGAACATGGTGCTGGCATCTGGCAAGGGGCTCTGTCGTCCCATGGCAGAGACTGAGAGAAGAGAGTGAGAGAGCGAGAGGCATTGCATTGGGAGGCCTTATCCACTCGTGAGGGCAGAGCCCTCATGACTTAATCTCCTGGCACTGGGCCTCCTTCCACACTGTTGCACTGGGGACACAGTTAGCCCATTATAGTTATCTGCGTGGAAATCACCTGTACATGACCATAGGCATAGGTCTGATGCTTAAGAGCAGGCTGACTCTAGCAGTCTTTCCCTTCAGGGAGCTGGGGCAGAAGAACTGGGAGGGGAGGGCAGGGATGGGAACAGGGAATCCCGAGGGGTACCAGTGTCAGTGGGTCAAGCCATCTGAGGACAGCAGAGGAAGGCTCGAGGGAGGTAGGCCAGGGGGCTGTGGCCCTTGCCACAGTGCAGGAGAGGAACACTTCAGAGGTTGTTAAGATCTTATGGAATGTCCTTCCACTGGTTGAGAAGGACCAGCTACAAAATGTGTCAGATGCAGGGTTATGGGTCAGTTGTGGACTGAGTGTCGGAGAGAACAGAAGTGGGTCTGTGTGGATAGAAGAGAGAATTTGCAGGTAACTAGAGGTTTTAATTGGCAAATGGGATTCATGGATGATTCTACAGATGAAAGATAAGGAAAAGATGGAGCAGGTAGGGGAGCGGGATCCTGAAAGAGGTGACAGTGCAGAGGAAGGCAGGCCTGACACAGGACTAAAGACTGAGGAGGGCCTGGAGAAAGGCTGAAGATTCCAAAAAGGCAGGGCTGGTGAGATGGCTCAGCGGGTAAGAGCACCCAACTGCTCTTCCGAAGGTGATGAGTTCAAATCCCAGCAACCACGTGGTGGCTTACAACCACCCATAATGAGATCTGACACCCTCCTCTGGTGTGTCTGAAGTCAGCTACAGCATACTTATGAAGAATAATTTAAAAAAAAAAAAAGAATCCTTGGACTGGAGAGACCAACCGGAGCGAGCGGAGCCGGCCGGAGTGAGCGGGGTCGAGCGGAGCGTGCGGGGTTGACTGGAACAAGGGAAAAAAAAAAAGATTCCAGAAAGGCATCGGTCATTACAGGGTCAGGGAGGAAGTCAGATCTGAGAGGCCATAGGAATATCCTGAGCCTTGGAATAAAGAGAGAGAGAGAGAGAGAGAGAGAGAGAGAGAGAGAGAGAGAGAGAGAGGAGAAGTGGAGATCTGGAGAGAGCTAGAAAGAACAAATCAAATCCCAGACTTGTGCTTGGGAGATGGCTCAGCAGCCAAGACTGGGTGCTTCTCTTTCAAAGGACCAGAGTTCAGTTCCCAGCACTCACATCACATGCAGCAACTGAGTATGACTGCAACCCTCTTCTGGTCTCTGCAGGGTACCTGCAGTAATGCACACATGCTTACACACACACATACACACACCTGAAAATTAAAATAAATCTTTAAAGAAAACCCCCACAAACTCTAATCAGGACTCACACAGATCACGGAATCAGAACTGTTCTTTTAGGAGATAGTCTTTAATTTTGTAGTTTAGACTCAGAATCGTCCCAAGTGCTGGGATTATGGGTGCGTGCCACCCCGCTCTGCCAGAACAAAATCTTTACAGTAGTAGTCAAAATTTTGGGGGCCAGGCATGGTGGTGCACGCCTGTGATTCCTGCCCTCGGGAGCTTGTGAATTTGAGGCGAAAACAAAACAAAGGCCACCATGATGACTGGTTTGTACATACACAGTACTTGGGAGGCTGAGGCAGGAGGACTGCTAAGAGTTCAAGGCCAGCCTGGGCCACATGAGACCCTGTCTCAAAACAAACAAACAGAGCCGGGAGTGGTGGCACACACCTTTAATCCCAGCACTTGGGAGGCAGAGGCAGGCGGATTTCTGAGTTCGAGGCCAGCCTGGTCTACAAAGTGAGTTCCATGACAGCCAGGGCTATACAGAGAAACCCTGTCTCAAAAAACCAAACCAAACAAACAAACAAACAAACACAACCCACCCAAAGCTGGGTGTATAATTCAGTGCTTGCCTTTCAAGTTCAAGACTGAAAATAAATCAAAACCATATCAAAACAGAGAGGAAAAACGAAATGATTTTTAAAAAGTTAAATTAGGTACATATATAAACATCCATTTTAATGGAATGATTACCTGCTTGCTCTTTCTTTTTTAAAGATTTATTTATTATTATTATATCTAAGTACACTGTAGCTGTCTTCAGACCCACCAGATGTCATTACAGATGGTTGTGAGCCACCATATGGTTGTTGGGATTTGAACTCAGGATCTTTGGAAGAGTAGTCAGTGCTCTTAACCATTGAGCCATCTCTCTAACCCCTATCTGCTTGTTCTTAATGTTGTTCTGGAGTTCTATACCTTTAAAATCAGTACAGGGCTGGAGAGATGGCTCAGTTGTTAGAAGCACTCGTTCCTTTTCCTGGGTTTGATTCCTAGCACCCACATATAGGCTCATAACTATCTAGAACTCCAGTCCTAGGAGATATGATGTCCTTTTCTGGCCTCTTGTGGTCACTGTTTAGACATAGCATGCATGCATACATACATACATACATACATACATACATACATACATAGTCATTAGCTTTGCCTGGGAAGTGAAAGGGCTTAGCGAGGGGAGAGGTCGTCTATGATACGCAGTGCCCCGAAACCCATCTCTAAGTAGGTTCTTTACGTGGTTAGCAAGCCTGTGCTTCTGGAGCTCAGTTAGGGCTTTCAGTTCCTTCCTGTGGGTGGCTTGAGCTTCCTCAATGCTTGGTGGCCGGACATCAAGGATGAGTGTTCTGAGGTAGCAAGGAGAACTGTATTAGTTCCTATGGCTTAGCCTTCACCATACAGCATATCTTCTGTCAATATCTGTTGGTCACAAAATCTATTGGTCACCAGAAGGGGACATAAACCCTCTTTGTGCAAGTCACATTGTAGGACCAATATGTGAGCTAAGAGCTAGTAATGGCAGAGATCTGCTCCACAGACGACAGCTCAGACTCCTCTAGCCTGTGCTCTTCAGCTGACCTTTCCCCTCTTACCATGATGCTCGTGGTATAGAGAGCAGAGCATAGCACAGCAGAGCTTGGTCCAGGTATTAGAGAAGGACGTTGGTTACGTGCATCCAGCTAACTCCTCTGTGATTAAGGCTAAAATGCTAACTGGGGCAGCTTCTAATTTGACCCAAGCTATCACACCCACAAAGCCAAACCCCGTCTGAAGTGAAGTCTGAGATCCCATGCCACATACTTAAGCATGAGCCTCAGCAAGAAATGGGAAGAGAGGAGCTCCCTGGAACTGAGGGGAGGGGCTTAGTGTGGTAGGCGGTGTAAGGGACACACAGGCAGTTTCAGGAAGGAGGTACACAGGAGAGGTCCTGCCTTTGAGAAGCCAGTGACCCACCTGTGGGTGGTGGCAGGGTTTGTGAGCAGAGACTAGGGCTGAGACTAGGGCAGGACACATGGATGAGCACAAAGGGTCCGCGTCTTTGGAGGGGAGGATGCTGTGCTCACGCCTGCCTCTAACCCTGGAGGTCATCCTTGAGACTCCTGATGCCCTGAAAGAGCATTGGATTCACTAACCGCACATTGATTGTACAAGTTGGACAACATCAGACTCTGAATTGAGTGGGAAAGGGAGAGGGTGGGTATCCATGGCTTGGATCTCAGCCTGGACACCTGGGCAGCGGCTGCTGGGAAGGCTGTTGGGGTGGAAAAGCAGAGGCTTGGTGAGACTGGTCTGCTCTGGAGTTGGGGGGGGGGGTGCGATGGGAGGGGGCATGAGCTGAGGGCAGGTGTGCAGTCTTCCTGGTTGAGAAGGAGGCACAGCTGGCTCTGCCCAAAGTGCTATGCCGACTGAAGGAAGAGATGGAAAGCACCTGTGCCTGATTGCAGGGAGCCTGGAGACACACGTGCAGTGGCCGGTCAGGTACCTAGGCTGGTCAGCTGGAGAGCTGTCCTTTGTCCCCTAGGAGGTGTAAGCTTCTTTATCTGACTGCCTCGAATGAGGGGTGGTCAGAGGAAGTGGGAGATGCAGGGAGACCAAAAAATACAGTGAGTACATGTGTTTTATCCTGAAAGCTCGGAGTGCTTCTAGATGGACTTTAGGAGCTAGAGTGTCAGCGTTGTGAGTGTGAACACACGTCAGGGAGCTGGATGTGCACAAGCCAGCTTATCCCAGCGTCAAGCCCTCTGGAGAATCTCTGCCGAGCCTCCAACTCTACCCGACCCTCTGTCAAGTCCTGTCCTAGCTCTGTGTTCATGCCTCTGTACGACTCTGGCTGTTTTATTATTTCCTCTACTGCTCTAGAAGTTTTCTGAGAGCAGAGCCGATTAGCGTGCAAGGCACACGGTAGGTGAGAAGCTGAATGGATGACTGTAGGTCGACTGTGTGGTCCTCAGACTCATTCTAATTCATGTGCCCAACATGCTCAGATATTCATAGCATCCCATTTTTTCTTAATGTACATTGTGCATATCGTATAAGCTATCCTCATTTAACAGGTTCTCACAGAGCCGCTCCGGGGACCCGGCAATAAACAGGAAGGTGATGGCCTAGATTCTGTGCTTTCTCTTAGGAGGCACCAGCAGACACAGTGAGACAACAAAACCCATCAAGATACAAAGGCTGAACAGGGGGGCTTGGGATGTGACCCAGTGGTAGAGAGAATCTTCGGCAGTATGCACAGGACCTTGAATTTGCTATCTTACATTGTACCAGTATATGGGGATTGAAGGAAATACAAGAAAAAGGAAAGAAAGACAGATGGGGCTGGACAGATGACTCAGCAATTAAGAACACTGGTTTCTTTTCTAGAGGACACATGCTCGATTCCTAGCACTCCCGTGGCTCCCCACAATCCTCTGTAACTCCACTTTACCGCGGAACCGGATGGCCTCTTTCAGCTCACTCCATGCATATGCTGCTCAGATGCACATGCGGGCAACACACATACACACAAACTAAAGATAAATAAATCTTTACAAAGAAGAAAGAAAGAATATCTGGGCAGGGTGGTTTCTGAGAGCCCTGGGTGATGGGAGTAGCTGAAGCCGGAAGCTGTGAGGAGGAGTAGCTGTGCTTCTTGGAGGAAACACTTGAGAGTGGAGAGATCAATACAGAGGATATGAGGTAGGAAAGGCCTGGGGCGGGGATGGCGGTGGGGAGGGACTTGTCATGCTGGCCCTAGCAGAAACCAGTATGGCAGATGGAGGTAACACATGAGGGGTGTCCATGTCACCAGAGTAGTGTCTGAAGGCTGAGAATTTGGAGTTATGATCCACAAGGTAGGTAAGTGGGACCAAGAGGTCAGAGCACGGTCGGTCTTAGCATTCCCCACTGAGCCCTTTGGAGTTCTGGCTCGTTTTCAGCCGAGGAGAGAGAGGTGCTTTTGTTCACTGTTTCTGAAGAGTACCATGGTCTGCACTGGCTGGTGCTCTGTCAGCAACGTGGCTATGGATGAGGATGTGACCCTGTGTGGTCCCACGCACACGCAGGCTACCACAGCGTCCACCCCTGCGTTTGTGTGCACAGACTCTCACGCAGATGCTCACATATTCCAGTACGTCAAGCTGACATCTGGGCATGTGGAAAACGACACTTCTGCGATCATGTGTTCGGATTCACACATCTCTCCGCCCTAAATACACACTCACCTGCCCACCTGCCTGCCTGTGTCACCCTCAAGCTTCACGTCTGTGTAAAATGCGCCCAGGCACTCCTGCTAGGAATCAACAGCCAAGGCCTACTGCCCATCAGCCAAGCACTCGAATGCAGCTGCCTAACTGCAAATGAGATCAGAGCTCCACAAGGGATTGTCCCCTCTGCTGAGCGTGAATGTGCTAAATAAATCTCTCGGCCTCAAATAAATCCTGTACAGATGTAGAAAACGCATTAAAGGCTGGAAAACTTGCAGCAGCTGGCAACAGTGGAGACAGAGTAGTAAATCTGGGAAGGGCCAGCCGCTGAGGCTCAGGGCGGGCGAGGGATAGTGTGGCTCATACCTTGAGGGCATCCCAAGGTAACTATGGCCTCCTCCTTGAGTGATTTGTCCTGGAGACGGCTATCCCTCCTCCTCCGGAGGATAGGGGTGAGCACTGCTCTTTGCAATGCAGACATCTGTCTTGTTTGGTTCTTTCTGAGAGGAAAGTGACCCTTGAATTGAACTCACTCTAACTGTTTCTAGAGGATAGAAATAAGAGTTGATATGCTTTTGGTTTGTTTGCACTGAATTTAGATATAAATTGATGACTCTTTCTTGCATGTAACTGATGTCTGAGGACTGTGGTTTTATTATATCATTGTTTATTTTCACTTGCTATTTTATTTTGTTGTTGTTGAGACAGAATCTTGCTGCATAGACCAGGCTAGCCCCAGCTTCCTCAGTGCCAGGATTATGGGTGTTCGACACCATGTCCAGCTCTTTTTTAAAAACCTTGACACTGGGGATTGACCCTGGCTCTGAGCCACACCCCCAGCTTTTCACTTACTAAAACACATTGTGTTTTTACATTTAAATAAGTGTGTGTGTGTGTGTGTGTGTGTGTGTGTGTGTGTGTACACGTGTACGCACGTGCATGTCCCTTGCTACAGAGTATCTGTGGAGGTCAGAAAACAACTTGTGGGAGACAGTTCTCTCCTTCTGCCATGTGGGTCGCAGGGATCGAACTCGGGTCGTCAAACTTGACAGCAAGACTTTTCCCCACTGCACGCTCTCACCAGCCCCTTCACTTGTCTCTATACTCATGAGTCTCATCACAGAAACTGACCCGCCACACCCAGTCCTCCATGACCAGCCCACTGTATAGTCTAGAAGACATCTCATTTCAGTTTCTAAGCAAGGATGAATAGTACGTATGGCTCATTCAGCCCCTGCCTCCAGTGATGTATTAGTGTCTAATAAATCTAGGCCCGTGTCTACACTGTGTGACAGCTCGTTTGTCACTTCTTCATCACAGAAATAGTCTTTTAGATCCCTGCTTCCCAACCATGGGCCCAGATGTCAGGCAAGGAAGTGAAGAAAGTTTTCATTCATTTCCACATGGGCACACAGCTGGATGGCAAGAAGGGTGGGCACACATCTGGATGGCAAGAGTGGTGGGCACACAGCTGGATGGCAAGAAGGGTGGGCACACAGCTGGATGGCAAGACTCGAGGAGCCTGGGCTGTCCTCTGAAGGTGGCTCTATGGTGGACAGAAAGCCTTCTTAGGTTTTTTGCAGTTCTGAGATGATATGTCTAGAGATGAATTTCTATTTAGGATTTGTTGGCATTTTTAAAATGTATAGGTTGATATATTTTATCACCTCTGGAAGCCTTTTCAGCCTTTCTCTCCTCACAAATTACCTTGGGTACCTGCTTCCTGCCCCCTGTATTGCAATTCTGATTAAATATGTATTTTCTTTTTCACAGAATCCTTTGCGTCTTTTACTCTTTTATTCTATACCTGCCATGTTTTTGCCACTGTGTTCAGAAAGCATTTAATTTAACTTTTAAAAATATGAGTTATCCAGGGCCATGATGTGGGAGTGGGTGGGTAGGGGAGTTGGGCGAAGGGTGGGGGAGGATATAGGGGACTTTTGGGATAGCATTTGAAATGTAAATGAAGAAAATACCTAATAAAAATTGGAAAAAAATATGCGTTATGTGTATGCATGGTTATGCGTATATGGCTGCATAGCACGTGCATGCCTTGTGCTTGAGAATATCGGAAGAGGACATCCGATCCCCTAGAACTTGAGTTACAGACAGTTATGAGCCACAGTTATGAGTGGGTGCTAGAAATTAAACCTAGGTCCTCTAGAAGAATAGCCAGTGGTTCTTAATAACTGAGCCACCTCTCCAGCCCTAGAAAATTTGTTTTTAATGTGCCCGGAATTGAACCCAGGGTCTGTGAATACGAGGCAAGCCAAGCCACTGAGCTACACCCCAGCCCTTCCATGTCTTTTCATGTAAGGGTTCTGGTCCATCACGAGGACCTCTTCATGACCTTGTCTAAACCTAATTACCTCTCAAAGCTCCCAGCCCCAACCACTATGGGTGCAACCTAGAGATTTTAGGGAGACATTTAGTCCACAGCCTCACATTTAGTGGGAGCTTTATTGCTTGAGGAGAACGTGGCACTTTTGATATCTTTTATTTTCCTACTAAATTTTTCAACGTTGGCTTTTACATCAACAGTTGTTTTCTTGTCAGTATCTACTGATCGAAGTACACATGTCTCTGTGAGGTTCATGTCCTCTCCGTTCCTTCCCTGTCTTCCTAAAGGCACCTAGAGGGTCCCCATACCCTTAACTTTCTTCTTCCCTTCTCCTCCTCCCTTCCTTTTCTGTGGCAGGGGATGGATAGGGTCCTGTTATGTGGCCCTTGCTTGCTTCAAACTCACTATGTAGCCCAGGTTGGCCTTGAGCTCATGGCAATCCTCCTATCTCAGCCTCCCATGTCTTGGGATTACAGAAATGAGTCAACATGCCCAGCTCTGGATTGTCACCTTTAACCTTGTGCTATGCCCAGCTCTGGATTGTCACCCTTAACCTTGTGCTATGCCCAGCTCTGGATTGTCGCCTTTAACCTTGTGCTATGCCCAGCTCTGGATTGTCGCCTTTAACCTTGTGCTATGCCCAGCTCTGGATTGTCGCCTTTAACCTTGTGCTAGGCACTGTTTTGCTTCTTTCCATGTAGTCCAGGCTCACCTTGAACTCTTGACCATTGGCAGACTGAGATTATAGGTGTGTACCACCAAGGCTTTTGCTAGACACTGTTTTTGATGAATCATTTGTTGTCTTCCCCTAGAGAGAATGATAAGAGAATATTCTGAGTGTGTGTCTGTCTGTCTCTCCCCCTTTGTGTGTGTGTGTGTGTGTGTGTGTGTGTGTGTGTGTATGTGTGTGTGTGTGTTGTTCCATGAACTCAGGGTCTAGGAACATGTTCTATGACTAAACCACACTTATTGGCTTTTTACATTTAAATTACTATATTAATCATTTTAAAAGATTTATTTTACTTTTAAAATTATGTGTACATGTGTGCAGAGTATGTGTACACGAATACAGGTGCCTGTGGAGACCAGAAGTGTCAGATCCCCTGGAGTGGGAGTTATAGGCAGTTTTGACTTTGCTTCCTAATAGAGGACTGTTATATGTATGTAGGGATGGTGTAAAAGTTACTGGAGTCGAATGGGTACCACCTGTTTCTTTCTCTGATCTAACTGCTCATTGGATCAGCTGATGGCCAACAGAAATGGTGGGCTGTTTATCATATGGCTCTCTTCCGGTTATTTCTTTCTTTGTCTCTGTCTTGTTATATAGCCCAGGCTGGTTTGGAACTCATTACACAGCATGAGCTGGCCTGGGACTCATAGCTCACCTGCCTCCGTCTCCTGAGTGCTGGACTTACAGGCAGGCCACCAGCTACACTCAGCTGGACTGGTCCTCTGACCAACTCCACGTACCTCAGCATGGACCAGGTGACAGACTGCGGACCCCACTAGCCCCCAGATCCTGAGTAGCCCTGGTGAGGATGGAGTTAGGATCCAGAAATGGGAGGCACATCTGGAGAGCCATGTTTGAAGTTGGCTGCCATCACAGGTCACTGGCAAGTTCTCTCTCTTGTCTCTCTTGTCTCATCAAGCACGCCTCTGTGCTTGACTAGTCAGCCTGTGCTGATCATAGAGCCGAGGACATGTGAAGGATGATGGGCTCAGTGCAGAGTGGTGCCTGGGGCTGTGGGAGGAGCCTCCCCGACACATTGCGACCTTTGCAGCTGCTTGCAGATCTTAGGTAGGCAGAGGGTGAGATACACATCACATCTCACCCATGCTGGGGAGAGCCAGCATTGGACATTATGGATGGCCATGGCCACATTCTGTTCCCAGCTTTCAGGGAGTACAGTAATTAATCCTAGCAGGGACTTCATTAATCTTGATTTAGTGCCCAACATAGTGTCCTCTTTCCCCCTTCCCCTTCGTTGTCTATACAGTAAGTGACTGAAGGAAGCATTGATTCCTAAAGAAAGCAGGTTAGGGACTGGGGCGGAGATGCCACAGTTTAGCACTTTGGAGCCTTACTATCCTCCAGCCAGACTAATTGTACTACAGAGGAGTTAAAGGGATGGTTACTCATCCTTCCTCTTGTCTCTCATCCTGCCTCTGCCCCTTCTAGCCTTAGTTTCCAAGCCCTGATGACAGCAGTGTGTTCTAGTTCCTTCTGCCTGCTCCTCAAGCTTAGGTGGGGTTCTCAGGGACTTCATAAGTTGCTGAGGGCTAATCTAACATCGAGCATCATCCTAGACACTGGAACCCCCTAGTGTGGGAACCCTGGCTCCTATTAAGGAGGGGTGTTCTTGGGGTCTCTCTTCTCTTCTCTCTTGGCTTGTGATGAGCCATTTTCCCTCAAGATCATATGTTGGGGAGTCAGTGGGAGCTGCTGAATGCTCGGGCAGCATGTGACCTCCTTGCTGGCAGGGACCTGGACCCATAGCAGCCATGACGCATGGCACTAGAGAGATGGCAGCATCTCTGTGAGTTGACCGAATGAGAGAGTCAAGTATCATTTCTTCTACATAGCTGTGGTTCCACGTTCTAGTAAAGGCAAGAATCACACATTGGCTGATATTTCTAAAAAGTATCCTGTTTAAAGAGTCCCAGAGACTGACCAGTGCCGTGACTGCCAGAGTCTCCTTTTGTGTTAGGAGCTGCTTGGCGTAGTATTTTCATGGCTGGTATGGAATTGATGTACAATGAGTGTGTTAAGTGAACCCCAAATTCTCAGAATCAGCCACATGTCCCTAAATCTTAGATAAAAATGAGCTGTAGACTTCCCAGTGCCACAGAGTCTCTCTTCCCCCTCCCTGTACCCACTAAGCCTTTGCTTGGTGTCTACTTCAAAAGACGCATGTGGCTTCAAAACAAAGGCCATCAACTCCCCAAGTTGATGTTTCCTGTGCTGGCTCAAATAGGTTTGGCCCCATAGACACATGTCTTTGAATGCTTGACTCATGGGGAGTGGCACTATTAGGAGGTGTGGCCTTGTTGGAGGAAATGTGTCACTGGGGTGGTGGGTTATGCTTAAGCTTGAGGAGGTCTCCTATACTTAAGCTCCACTCCGTGTGGAATTTCAGTCTCCTCCTGGCTGTCTCTTGGCTCCTCCAGCACCAAGCCTGCCTGCCCAACCCCATGCTTCCGAGCCACGATGATAATGGACTGAACCTCTGAACCTGTAAGTCAGCTCCAATTAAATGTTTGCCTTTATAAGACTTGCCTTGGTCACGGTGTCTCTTCCCAGCAATGAAACCCTAAGACACCTTCCATCAGGGTTTTGCCTTCCCTGTCTGTGAGAGATGCCCTGACAGGCAGGGAGTGGGAAGTCACACAGACTCCAGTCTCAAACCTAGCTCTGGGCCACAACACCCATGCAATCTCATGCAAACTTATTTACCAGTTTTCCTTTGAAAGTGGACGAAGAAGCACCTGCCTTGCAGAAGTTCTCCAAGGACTGAGTCCTCATTGTCCCAGGCTCTGGCCTTGTAAATTTTACAATTTTACCCACAGACATCACTCTCAATTTCCACTCATATCTAAATACAGAGTGGAAGCATAATCTCAGTGATGTTTTAGTGTTCACTTGAGCGATATGTTATAAACTTCCTAAAGCACTTTCATGTGTATCGCCCGTTTATCTCCCACAGCACACCTGAGGGGTTTAGACTGCATGAGAGGAAAAATTTAAGGTAGATGCTGCAAGTCTTTGGTGAAGCTTTCTGTACGTGTATCTGAGTATGGAGATGGATGCGAGCAGATAGTTGTGTGTCTGTGATTGTGAGTAGCAATTGTGCCTTTGTGAGTTAGTACCTGTCAAATCACATTTCTTCTGTTCCCACAAAAGGGTCCTTGTGTCACTTCTGTCCTGCTACTCGATGGGCTTTGACAGTGCTGGCGGGGGAGCAGCCAAAACTACGAGGAAGCCTGCTGAGGGTTCAGCTAGGGGCTTGCATGGGATGTAGTTCCAGTGGACACGATACAATATAGCATCGCTACCTCTTTCTGGAAGCACTTACACAGACAGACACACGGGCACTGAGGCTCTTGGTTCTTTGTCTCCCCCCTCCTACCTGGCTTTGATTGATTACATACAGAAAACCTTGTTCCCCAAGGTCTCAGGCCAATGAGGTGCTGAGTATTTGGGGCCACAAATACACACTGTAGGGGCTGGGATCAGAGTCCCATCCTGTTCTAGTCTTCTTCAGCTGCCTCTTTGGTGCAGCTGTACCTCGGTGTCTCCAGCTCCTATATGCTTCCTGCATCTGCCTGTCCTGACCTGACTGCTTCCTGCCTCCCTCCAGCACTAAGGTGAGCATGCGTTTCTGCTATTGCATTTCTTTGGGTTGGCTCTTCTCTGACAGTTCCTTCATTTCTAATAATCTATCTATTAGTCAATCAATCCCTTTACCTGGAGTGGGTTTTGTCTTTCCAATCACACACACACACACACACACACACACACACACACACACACAGATATATGCACAGACATACACACACACAGATACATGAACAGACACACACATAGATACATATAGACACATAGGCACACAGACTCAGACACAGACAAGCAAACATACACACATATGTACACACACACCAACACGTATAGACACAGAGACACACACATACACACACATGCTCAGACACATACACAGACATGCACACACACCATGGTCAAGACTATGGGCTGAGATTCAAGTGATGTTAAACTCATGGCTGTGGGAGCATGCTGTTCTCAGAGAGCCCAACAGATTGCAGGTATGTCAGAATGTGTCTTGGGCATGCCCAGGTACCTCCTCCACTGTTGACCCTGAAGACCTCCCCTTTATTCATGTGCTGGACACACAGAGAGCATTAGGGGTCCTGAGCCAGCCGGGACCGCACTGTGAGATAGAGTCTGTCCTAGTTTCCTGGACGGGAAACTTTTCCTAGTACTTAGATTTGTGGCATTTTGACAAGCAGGCTGGCTCTAGCTTTCGCTGACGAAGCACACTGAAGTGTTAGATCGCTAGGGAAATTTAAGTTAAATCCGTGGCTTGGCATTGTGACAACCTAGGTAGCTTTTTTCTGAGAGCTGCTGACAAACTTATTTACTGGCTCCTTAATGAAATAAATTAGTTCCCATTTTCTCTGCTTCTAAAATTAACAATTATGAACCTAAAATTCTGCTCAATAAATACCACAGATAATAAAATATACATTTTGTACTGGTGATCAACTAGGAAGAAAGATAAGATAAAGGGAAGGAGTTGGGGAGAGAAGGGACTTTGAGGATCCCACCCCACCCTCATCACTACACAGGGTTCCTAAAGAACCCCAAAAGGAGAGAATAAAGAGGTCAGAGGTCACTCCCGAGGTGATGACCCTTCTCTCTGGCCTTCTGGGATTGCACCACAAAAGCCTTTTCAGGTGGCTGGGTCCTTTCTGAAGCAGAGATGTACATCTCAAGCTAACTCTTCTCTGGGTGGCCCTTCCAGTGTGGATGGACACACAGTCACAAGCTCATCTGCCAGCTCCCTGACAAGTGCCTTCAGGAAGGACCTCTGTCCAGTGTACTTAGCCTAAGAATTGTTGTGGAAGAGGTGCTGCTATTTTTTTCTTTTTTGGTGAAAATCAGTAAAATTGCTGGAGATAGCATTCTGAAAGAAAATCAGAATGCTCAAAAAGACACCTGTACAGTGTCTAGATGGGACAGGACCTTTGATCTCATGTTTTCATAAGACATGAAAGCAAATGGTCTCGGTCTCTCATTCGTTCTCTCTTCCTCCTCTGTTTCTCTTCCTCTCTCACCCCCTCCCCACTGTGTGTGTGTGTGTGTGTGTCTGTCTGTCTGTCTGTCTGTCTTTAAGACAGAGTCTCATGTTATCCAGGCTGGCCTTGGACTCACTGTGTAGTTGAGGATGACCTTGAACTTCTGATCCTCCTGCCTCTGTCTCCCAAGTACAGGGATTCCAGGCTTGCACCACCAGGACTAGTTTTCTGTGGTGCTGAGTGCTGAGAATGCTAGCCAGGACTCCTGCACACTCGGCAAACACTCTCCCACCTGAACCACAACTTCATCTCCTAGTCTCTTGATTTACTTTTTCCTCTCTTGTACTTCCGTTCAAATGAACTTTGAAGAATGCAAATAAAGTTTCTTAGGAGACTATGGGTGGGAAGAATAAGAACAGAGCAGATGGGCTAGAGAGATGGCTCAGCGATTAAAAGCACTAGCTGATCTTCCAGAGGTCCTGAGTCCAGTTCCCAGCAACCACATGGTAGCCCACAACTATCTGTAATGGGGATCCTATGCCCTCTTCTGGTGTGTCTGAAGTACTCACATACATGAAATAAACAAATATTTTCAAAGAAATCTAAGAATAGAGAGATATATATGAATAGCTTTCAAAGTATTTTAAACTTAAATTTAGTTGACACCCATAGGAGACATACTATATTCAGCAATAAGAAGCAGGGGGCTACTAGTTCCTGGAACTATGTGGATAAATTTGCAAAGGAGCCGGGCGTGGTGGTGCATGCTTTTAATCCCAGCACTCTGGAGGCAGAGGCAGGCGGATTTCTGAGTTCAAGGCCAGCCTGGTCTACAAAGTGAATTCCAGGACAGCCAGAGCTATACAGAGAAACCCTGTCTTGGAAAAAAAAATTTCAAAGGAATCCTGCTGAGCCCAAAGCATATGGTTTCATTTACAAGGCAGTTCCAGACAGCAAAGGTAGGTGGGCATGGTGGTGCACACCCCTGTAATCTCAGTACCTCAGAGGTAGAGGTGGGAGGACCAGGAGCTCAAGAGCAGACTTAACTGCATAGTGAATTCAAGGCCAGCCTGGGTACATGAGACTATCTCCAGAAATAAAACAAGACAAATCCAGGCAAATGGAATCTGTCTTAGAAAAAACAAATCAGTTCAGTGGTAACTGGAGATTGATGGGGATGAGGTATGTGGGGGCAGAAGGTATGAGAAAGCTGGGTGACAATAACACTGTGCTTCTTGACTGAGGTGGTGGTAAAGTGGCCACTTACCAATAGCTCATTAAATGGACACACACACATATATGTATGTGTATATATATATATATATGTATATATATGTGTGTGTGTGTGTGCGTATGCGTGTGTGTGTGTGTGTGTGTGTGTGTGTGTGTGTGTGTATGTGTGCTTTGTGTGCAGGTGCCTGTGGAGGCCAGAGGGTGTTGGATCCCCTGGAACTTGAGTTACAGGTAGTTTCGGTTGTCTGATGTAGGCGCTAGGAACCAAACCCTAGTCCTTTAGAGGTAAGTGCTCTTAACCTCTGAGCCATCTCTCCAGTCTTCAAGCAAGTGTGTTTTATTATATGTTGTGATTGTACCTCAGTGCAGTTTGGAAAGCAAAAACAGGGCCAGTGGAGACAATTGGAACCTGCTGCTGTCATATGCTCTCAGGAAACCTAAGTAGGACTGGGCTGAGCCACCTCCATTCTAGCTAAGGATAGCCTAGGATAAGGAGCCTGGGGCTAGGTTTTTCCAGGGGTGTCTTCCTAGGCGAACCCTCTACTCCTGAGCTAAATCCCCAACCCCCAGTAACCTCTTGGGGAATTAGAAAGGGACAGTGGTGTCTTCTCTTCTACCCCTCCCCTCTACTCACAGCCCCTGTTTAGGGAGGCCTGGATTCACATGATGAGTGGGTTCACCAGTCCCACCTGCATTGGGTAAAAGGGAGACACGTGGAGTGGAAGACTACATGCCCAGGTAGCCGGCACTCAGTCCAGCCACTCCCTAGAACTGATGGAGATGAGACTCCTGCCTTGAGTCTCACATCTCTGATGCTAGGGCAATAGATAACACAGCCTGTCTGTATGGAAGGCAGCAGGGGAGCAATCAGGAAGCTGGGATCCTGGAAAGCCTTTGCGAAGGGACCTATACCTCTCTATGTATACTCCTGCCAGAAGCAGGCTCTTTTTTCTCTGGGTTCCTGCTGCTCTGGCTTTTGTGTGCTGGTGCTATATACCCAGAATTCCAACCGAAGAAGTTTCTAAAACTTTTTGTCAGATTCTCATAGCTCTATCCTGTCTTCCCTGTATCACCGTTGACATTCTTGTAAACACAGGTGAAATGCCCCAGCATGTGCCAGGCACTGTGCTAGACACCGAGGCAGTCAGAATACCAAGGTTGCATGTGCCAGGCACTGTGCTAGACACCGAGGCAGTCAGAATACCAAGGTTGCATGTGCCAGGCACTGTGCTAGACACCGAGGCAGTCAGAATACCAAGGTTGCATGTGCCAGGCACTGTGCTAGACACCGAGGCAGTCAGAATACCAAGGCTGACCTTTTCTTCCCAGCCCCAGGTTATACAAATAAAGGAGCCAATGAAACAAAGGGGCCCTGTGATAATCTGCGGGTGTCACAAGAAGTCATCAGATGTCCTTTTGATACTATGGCCATTTGACAGAGTAATAGTAGTAGATTCTCCCCCAGGGTCTGTAACCTGTTTAGCCACAGATAATGATAATGGTGTCAGTTATGGTATCTTTCTCACAGAGTGGGCCTTCAATCAAAGCAGAAAGTGATTGGTTATTTCTATAACATGTGTGCCATATTGCATCAGTATGCCTCTCGACTCTTAAGCAGAGAGCTGCTTCTTGTAGTAGATGGCAGTTAACACAGAGTCCCACAACTGGTCAGCATGCCGAGAGTAGGAGACTGCTCTGTGCTCAACCCTAAATGGGGCATCTATCCCACACTCCAGCCTTGGGGATCGTCGTGGAATAGGAGGTGGATGACTACAGGGAAACAATGCTTTCCCAAACACAACAGGGCAAATGCACACACAACTCACAGAGGTTGTACCAGCATGTACAAGATGTATACAAGATCCAGCCAGGCAAACATCCCAGCATAAAGGGAAGGGAGGTTGTCATTAGGTCCTACCACTAGCTGAGGAACACTGATAGCTGCTGGGAGATGGAGAGCCATTTTTAATTCTAGGGTATGACCGCTGGTAGGCAGAGCATGCTGAAGGAATTGGCCCCACACCTGAGAACATTTAAACAAACCTGACTGTACTAGGTGGGTTTAAAGACATAGAGAGAACATGCAATTGGGTCAGGATGCAGATGGGACAAACATGATCAAAATGTATTGTATACAACTCTCAAATAATTAATAAAATATAATTTAGAATGTGATGTTCTAGGTACAAAGAAAGAAATGAAGAGTGAGACAGGGAAACAGGTAGAGAGGAAGGAGTGTTGAAGGTTCCACAGCAGTAGCTAAGTCTGTGAGGTACCAACTGCGGCGTTCAGCACGAACTCGAAGGGTGAATGAAGAGATAAAGGGTTGGATAAGGTTGGACTTGAGTCTTTAGGACAAACCATGAGTTTGCAGGAAACAGGAGGAGCTGAGCAAGGGGGCAGAAGCACCTAGCTGGGTCAGAGTGTGGGACCATGTGAGCAGGACACAGGGTGTGGGGCCGTGTGTGCAGGACACAGGGTGTGGGGCCGTGTGTGCAGGACACAGGGTGTGGGGCCGTGTGTGCAGGACACAGGGTGTGGGGCCCTGTGTGCAGGACACAGGGTGTGGAACCATGTGTGCAGGACAAATGATCTGTTTCATCCACTTAACCAGTGATATGAAAAGGGAGAAGGAAGCTGGGTGTGCAAATGCACACTTGTAATCTCAGCCCTTGTTGGGGATTGGGGGAGGAGGCAGGAAGAGCAGCTACATAGTGAATTCAAGGCCAGCTTTAGTTACATGAGACACTGTCTTCAAGAAAGCAAGACAAAACATTGAAAAGAATCTTGTAGAATCAAAGGAACGTGATGGATCCAACAACCAAAAGTAATGTGTGTTGACTGGAAGAGGTTTTTGTTTTCTTGTTTGTTTTGAGACGGGGTCTCTCACTCAGCAGCCCTGACTAGTGTAGAATTCACAGTGTAGACCAGGCTAGCCCTGGGCCTTCTGCTTCTCAAGTGTTGAGATTACAGGTGTGTGTGACCACACTTCACAGTGAAAGACGCTTTAAGAAGGAATTTTGAGACTTTTAGGGATATTTGGCTGTGAATTCCTTCTTCCTAGTATGGAATCTGAGTATTCAAGACAAGATGGTGCGGTGCTGTGTAGGAGGAATGTGCTTCCAGCGGCCTTTAAGGTAGAGACTATACTGAAATGCTTAGCAAATAGCATGATATCCTGTTTTATTTTAAAATAACTCCAAGAACAGGACATATAACCCCTATAGTCCCAGGTGTAATAGACAAAATGAGACTGTAACATGTTCATAAATGCTGGCACTCCAGGCTCTTTCCCAATCCTATGTAAAATTTAAGAATGTTTGTAATGAGAGTTCTTCTCATAAAGATGCCCCCAAGAGCGGACCATGACAGACACAGGGCATGGTGGGAAAAACAAGACCAGACCATGACAGACACAGGGCATGGTGGGAAAAAACATGGGAAGAAACCCGATGAACGGCCCATGGGATGTATGCAGTGGGGACACCTAGCCAACAGTGGAAAGGGCCAGCAAGGGCTGGAGAGCAGATGAACTGCAGGGGACCTCATTGTGCCTGTGGGATAGGATTGCCAGGTCTGTCTGCAAACCCAAGCATAGGGCCACTTTCCTGCTAAGGGAATGGCTTCTACAGCCCACCTCTAAGATCAAATGGCACCCTCCTCCAGGGACAAACAGGTGGCTTAAGGTCTCTTTGGTTTTTGGTATCTATAAAAAGATCTGTTTAGCTAGGCGATGGTGGCACACCCTTTTAATCCCAGCACTTAGGAGGCAGAAGCAGGCAGATCTCTGAGTTTGAGGCCAGCCTGGTCTACAGAGCACATTGTGTGTGTGTGTGTGTGTGTGTGTGTGTGTGTGTGTGTGTGTGGTGGTGGTTGTTGTTGGTGTTCTCTTGTTGAAATACCATGACTAAGGCAACTTACAAAATAAAGCATTTAATTGGGGGTCTTGGAGGTTTGCTTACAGTTTCAGAGGATTAGTTCCTGACCGTCATGGTGGGGCATGAGGTGGCAGGCAGCAAGCATTCAAATGTATGAGCCTATTCTCACTTGAACCACTACAGAATCCCTCCACTCACTGGTGGGCTGGTGGGCAGAGGTAACTTGGCCACCACTCTTTCTTTCCATACCCATGATCCTGGTATTCAAAGGGAGTATGTAAGCGGAACTGTGCCAGAGCTGGTACCAAGCGAAGTGCAGTGTCTTGGCTGGCACACAGAGCATATCCATGGACCTCTACCACGGCCTGCTGCTGTCTCCTTCCATGGGCAAAGAGCAAGCACTCCCTCTCCATCCTGGCACCACAGCCTCTGTGATTAGACAATTACTCATTGTGTGCCAGACACTTTGTTATTATTATTTTATTTGAGACAGGGTCGTTTGTAGCCCAAGCTGACTTTGAACTCATTTAGCCTCTTTTCTCTTCTTTTCTTTTCATTTTCTTTCTTTCTTTCTTTCTTTCTTTCTTTCTTTCTTTCTTTCTTTCTTTCTTTCTTCCTTTCTTCCTTTCTTCCTTTCTTCCTTTCTTTCCTTTCTTTCCTTTCTTTCCTTTCTTTCCTTTCTTTCTTTTGGTTTTTCTCAAGACAAACCTTTCACTGTGTAGCTGAAACTTTCACTGGCTGTCCTGAAACTCACCATGTAGACCAGGTTGGCCTTGAACTCACAGAGATCTCTTTGCCTCTGTCTCCTGGGTGCTGGGATTAAAGACTTGCACCAGCACACTGTACTCCCGGCGTCTGGACAGCTTTAGTATTCTTTTTAGATGTTATTATGTGTGGTTGTGCCACAGTGTCAGAGGACAGTTTTCAGGATGTTTGTCCTTCTATTCTAGGGGTCCTGGGGTTAGGCTTGATGGTGAGCACCTTTACGTGCTAAGTCACCTTCCGTGGTCCCAATCTTGAATTTCTGATTGGTTTGACTTTACCTTAGATAGTTAAGTCTGAGCTAACCATCAAACACAGCCTTGTGCCATGCCAAAAGCCTATATTTGGGGCCACAGGGCAAATCCCATGATGAACTCAGCACGTGACTTTAAGAAGAAGTTAGGAGCCTGCATACTCAGCCCAGAAAAGGTGGGACCCCAGGATCTCCTCAGCCACTCAGCTCCACCCCCTACTGATGAATGACATTCATCCTGCTGGTACCTGTGTCGTGTCCGCCTGTGGTGTGGTCATGTGTGTCTCCTCCTTAGAGTGGGACCTGCCTGAGGTCAGACACCATCTCATCATTATTATATGTCCAGCGATAAATGCAGTTTTGGTGTATGGAGCACTCTTAAGGTATTTGCCAGGTGAATTAATGATTGAATAAGTAGGTGGAAGAAATGACTAGTTTTGCAGCCAACTTTGAGCAAATCGGGGCCTCTTTGGCACACCACCCTATTTACAAACCATGCCCCTCCCTTTATGTCCACAAACCTTCCAGAGGCTGCACGTACAGTGTGTCTCAGTGGTAGCGTACCAGCTCAGTAAGCATGAGGCCCTGGATTCTGTTCCTAGCACTGAGAAATACATTTAAAAATGTTCCAGTAAGTGCTCCGTCCGGCAGGGCTGGTGGACAGTAAGCACTCTGTCCAGCAGGGTTGGTGGAGCAGGCTGGCACCTGCCGAGCGTCCTCTTTGAACACCTACCCTCCTTGGAGCACAAGCCAGGCTGGTGATGGATGTGGGCTTGGCATGAAAAATCGAGGCCGTGGGCCGGCTCTCCTTGCCAGACTGCTTGAGGGCTGCAGAATGGTGCGGCGTGGCCATGAGGGAATGTTATCGATGGCCTGACGCGACATTTGGGGGAATTAGCTTACCCTCACATGTAATTATAAAGCATAGAATTATACAAAGGGAGCTGGATGCGGGAGAGAAGAAATGGTTTGTACCCAGCAGTGGCGGTAAGTGAGCCAGGGAGAAAGGCCAAGCCATCCATCTCTTCCAGGTGCTTCCTGATCTGCAGTTGGCGAGGCTGGCAGGTGGCTTTGGAGGGTGGGGGAGGCAGTACCCAGAGAAGTTAGGAGCTCGAGTACTCAGCTCAGAGAAGGTGGGACCCCAGGATCTCCTCAGCCACTCAGCTCCGCCCCCTACTGATGATTGATGTTTGTCCTGTTGGTACCTGGTTTGTGTCTGCCTGAGATGTGGACACGGCCCTAAGCCTCAGGGTTTAGACTTGAAAGCCTACAAGGCATGGGTGGTCTCTAAGGGTCCTCCCCCTTAGATTTCTTCTGACAAGCATCTTTGGACTCAGCTTTAGAGTCTGTCACAGTGTTTGACAAGTGGGTAGTTATTGAATGAATGCCGACAAATATATGAATTATAGGGTCCATGAGGACAAGGGTGCTTCGTTAGGTTTTGAGTCTTGCTATGTAGGACAGGCTGGCTTTGAACCTGGGATCATCCTGCCTTAGCCGTCCAAATACTGGGATTACAGGCATGCACCACCAAGCCTGGTGAGGCGTTTTGTGCCCTTTCTAATTGCTCTGGTCGGTTCTCAGCATGTTAAACAGCGTCAGACCAGTACACGCTCAGTGAGCATTTGATGATTGACTAAATGAGTGCGAAGAGAATGAATGCGGAAGTGTGAGACTGTGGCAGGGGAAACCAGAATGCTCGATGGCAGGGGTGACAGGCTGGGGGAAGGGAAGCTGGGACAGAGTTCTGCTCCTTGTGAGCATGGCTCTATGCCCCTGCAGTCCTTTGCAGTAGCCTCAGGACCATCTCTCCTGTCTTTCGGGGTGATGGTTTTCAAAATGCAGCCCATAGATTCCCAGCCCAGACTCTTCCGGGAAGACTGAACTTAACCCTTATTTCAACTGAATCTGGAATTGAGCCTGGGAAATATGCATTTTATAGAACATTCCAGAAGTTTTTTTTTTTTAAAGATTTATTTCTTTATTATTATATGTAAGTATGCTGCAGCTGCCTTCAGACACTCCAGAAGAGGGCATCAGATATTATTACGGATGGTGGTAAGCCAAATGCTGGGATTTGAACTCAGAAGAGCAGTCGGTGCTTTTAACCGCTGAGCCATCTCTCCAGCCTAAGTTTTGTGTTTGTTTTTTCCTTTTAAAATCTAGGAGCCAGTGGGTATGGCTGTCTGGAAAGGGATTTCTTTCCATTCTCTGATATTCTGGGCTAGTTGTAGCCTCTGCTTACTGAGGGCATGCACTGCCATGCATCCTGCCTTGTGAGGTGTGGTATTGCTGTTCCTTCACATTTGAGGAAGCCCTGGCTCTGACAAGCTAGTGGCATTGTCTCAGGTCACAGCAGTGAGCTGGTAGCAGGGTCAGAGTGCCAAGTTGGGCTTTTCCTGATCTGACTTGTGCATTCCTAGACGGTGATCCCTTTCACGGCTAACCCTCAGCCTGCTTCAGCATCTTGTCTGGACCTCGGCGGAGAAGAGCTGTCATTTCCATTGCAGTGACCTTGTGCTCTGGCCCATTTTGATGGACACATGGGAGGGGGCGGGCTGCCTCTCTCTGCAGACAGGCATCAGTCTGTCTTCACTGAAGACCTACATGCTAGGCCTGGTGCCGGGGGAGTCTGTGGGCTGGGGGTAAGGTCCTACAGGAAGCAGCCCTGACCCTATGGGCCAGACTGTCTGTCCCTCAGCCCACCTTACATATCAGCAGCTGTCACCTGCTCGGCAGATGGGCCGACTGGCAGTACTCCTCCCTGGGCTCTTCCCAGATTGGCTCCGTTGTGCCCTGGCTGCCCCAGAGCTACAGCCATCTGTGCCTGAGAGAGACTAAACATCACAGAAGGGCGGACAGAGCCCTCGCAGCCCTTCCAGGTTGTGAGGAGAGCGTTTGGGACCTCTCAATACCCAGACCTCCTGTACTCAGCTCAGGCACACGAGGACCAACACAAAGCTGGGTCTGTTAAGCCTTTCTGAGGTGGAAACTACTTGCATCTAAGCCATCTCTTTCTGTGGCTTTCTGTCTGTCGGCTGAGTGAGCCTGGGTGTCTCTCCACTGCAGTTAGAATCCCTGGAAACCCTTCTCTGAGAGAGATGCCTGAGAAGAGCCAAGAGCAGGGCTAAGTCTGTTCCTGGTTTAATCCAGCCATTCTTCTGGCTCTATTTTCATAACTGACTCAGCTTAGGGCCTTTATTTATTTGTTTGTTTGTATTTATGAGATAGAATCTTACTGTATAACCCAGGCTAGCTTTGAACTCATGATCCTTATGCCTCAACTGGCCAGGAACTGGGATTACAGCCTTTCTAATAGGAAATACAGAGCCTTGCATTTCCTGACTGTAAAACTTAAAAGGCCAGAAGAAAATGAACCCAGGCTAAGCATGCAGGAGGGAGGAGGGTCCTTGCATATACACTCCCTTACCCAAACTATACAGCTGACAGTGCATTTGGGTACTGCCACAGAAGGAGGCACTGTTCCTGCTGCAAAGGTTCATTAAGAGAAAGAGAGAGTGATTGATCTTTGGTGAGCCCAGCCACCACATCTCAGGCTCTGTGTGGAGGAGCCTCGAGCCCCAGCCCCAGGGACCCCGAAGCTCAGAAGTGCTCTAATTCAACAAACATTTATGTTCAGTCTGTGCCTGGCTTTTAGGAAGGGGAAACCAGCTACTTGTTCCTCTGACCAGGAGCAGGGTCCAGGGGCTCTTCACGGACAGGCTGGTGTCCCTGATGGGAAGGAGTTGACATATTCCCAGGCAATCTGGCCACCCCCTTTTGAAAGCATTTGGTTTCACATTTCCCTAGAAAATGAGGAGTTTTAGGATAAAAACTAACATCAACAACCAAAAAAAAAAAAAAAAAAAATTGGACTACTGCATTGCAGTGCGGCTGAAATGCAGGCTGCCCGGCAGAGCGCAGGGACTCTCCTAGCGCTTGGCTGCTGCCTCCTCGCCCCCTCAGGCAGCCGCTGTCACAGCCCTGAAGCCTAGAGTGGGGGAGGGGGCTCAGGCTCCCAGGCCACCGAGCTCTGGCAGTACTCAGGAGGAAACAGTAGAGACTTAGGTAGGGATGTTATGGCTGGGGAGGGGGGAGGGGAAGGGGAGCAGACAAAGCTGGGGGACAGCTCTGCCGCCTACCTTGTGTCCTGTACTCAGAGAGCCTTCAGTTAAGACCCATGTACGTCCATTGTGGGCCCCCTTGAGAGTGAGAGGCCCTCTTAATTCTCTCTGCCATTTCTCAAAATAAAAAGTGTGGGGGGTGGGTGGGGGTGGGGGTGGGGGTGGGGGTGGGGATGTCTTTTCCATCCACCCACTTAGAGTATCCCAGTTTAGAGATTCAAACCCGGGGACCATCGGGGCTGAAAGGGAGCTAAGAGAGAATCTTCTCCAGTCCCTTTATCCGCAGGAGGAGAAGGCAGCTTAGCCAAGGTCACTCAGCTGGGGCAGAGCAGGTTGTAGAGCCCAGAGGGAAGGCAAAAAGGGATGGGAGCCTGCTGAGGGGAACCCAGCCCGAGGGCTCTCAGTGGGGGTCAGCCGCTTCCTCCTGACTCACTCACTAATGAAGTCATCCAGTAGCTGCTGTTCAAGGCAGCCAAGGAGGTGATAACAGGCTTTGTGTGGTGTGTCCCCTTCCTCCTGCATGTGCATGCATATGTGTGTACACATATGTATGTATGGGAGTAGAGATGTGTACATGTGAATATGAATGTGTGTGCATACAGGTATGTGTGTGTGTTCCAAAGCTCACTCCCCCCACTCCCCACTGTCACACTGTGTTCAAGCACCTCTGATGACACTGGCCGGGTGCTGGCTCGGTCATCCAAGGGCTTCTGCAGCCCCTCGACCCTGGAAAAGTCCAAGCCCTGCCCCAGGCTTGGACCTTCAGCTTCCTTGAGTTGGGATCCCAGGGATGCAGTGGGTAGAGGGTGAGAGGGGTAGGGGTGGGTGGGACATACTCAGAGCCCCTTTGCCCTTAAGTTTGCACAATCACACAAGGCGACCAGATGCTTGCTTCTTCTCTTGCTGCCTGTCTTCCAACCACAAGCTAGTACCTTAGGAGTTACTTCTGAAAAAAAAAATGTTTTTATTATTATTTAAGTCCTGAGTATGTGTGTGTAAGGGTGCCCACGGGGTTCAAATGTGTCAGATCCCTCTAGGTCTAGAGTTAGGGTAGTTGTCAGCTGTTTGACACGGGTGCTGGGAATCTAACTCCAGTCCTCTGAAAGAGCTGTGTCTGCTCGGAACCATCTCTCCAGCACCTCTTGTTGCTTCTCCTCCTCTCTCCTCACAGCCAATCCAACCCCAAAGCCTGATCCAGCTATTAGCACAGTGGCTCTCAAACTTCCTAAGGCTGCAGCCCCTTAATACAGTTCCTCATGTTGTGGTGACCCACAACCATAAAATTATTTTCATTGCTGCTTCATAACTGTAATTTTGCTACGGCTGTGAATCATAATCTAAACATCTGGTATGCGAATGATCTGAGGTGACCCTTATGAAACGGTTAGTCAACCCCCACAGGGTCGCGACCCACAGGTTGAGAACCACCGTATTAGCATCTCATGTGTTATGCACAATCTAAATAATCTGCCTACAATACGCTTTCTTCCTCGCTGTACTGTTAATATCTGTCCAGCCTCCGAATCAGAGCAAGCCTTTCTTCCTCCAGGAAGCCCCCCTTGATTTCCCTTTGCTGCACAGCACTGTCCCATATATTTTTTTTATATCACTGGTTGCACGACAGATATAACGGCACGCGCATATCTGTGTGTGCGGTCAGTGGCCGGAGTCACCTCCGCAAGCAAGCCAAGCACTCCGTGAGGACAAGGCTTTGTTTGCTTTTGCTTATCAGTGACTCCTCAGCTAAGCGTTCACTGTAAGTCGCTGAGTGGACGGAGTAATTGGCAGGTAAGTTGAGGCAGGCCTTGTGGACAGAGGCAGGTAGAAGGCTTTGCTAAGAGCTGGCCTGAGTGCAGGGTGCGGTGGCTGGGTCCCCAGCACAACAGGAAGCTGTGTGTGTGTGTGTGTGTGTGTGTGTGTGTGTGTGTGTGTGTGTGTGTGTGAATGGGGGGAATGCAGACAGCAGAGAGGCCATGGAGTGTTGTCTCCTTGGGTCATGTGACTGAAAATATTAGACCCTGGGAGCAATTAGTTAACTTAATTAGCTCATCTATTTAAGCAGCGGCTAAAGCAACGGGGCCTGAAGACCATTTTGGGAAAAACACTCAATTATTTGCACCAATGTCACCCTAATTTCCCAGTAAGCTCGGCTGTGCCTGGGCAAGGGAAGAGGCCTGAACACTCAATTAATTTCCCCGACTGGAGGCTGGTGTGGAAGGAGGCTGGCAAGAAGCAGGCTGTTCATGCCAGGAAAGTCCCAGTGGCCATCTTACTACTGAGCACTGACCCTTCTGATAAAGACACAGGCTGAGATGTGACCCAAAGAGAGACTGATTTAGTCAAGGTCACCCAGCAAGTCAGAGCCAGTGACATGCCAGATCCCAGGTCCCTGCCTCCCAGCCCAGGACCTCCACTTCACTGCTGGGTATCACCATGGTGACAGAGTGACATAGCATGGCTCACCTAGGGCGGTGTCCAGAAATGAGGCCACACCTCTATTCTGGATTCTGGGCCCCTGTTTTATCCGGTGCTTATTCGAAGAGGGGTTGGACATATAGTAATTCTTCTTCTAGACTATGAGGAGAGTAGTTAGTTCATAGTTTCTGGTGTTCTCTGATACAAGGTCAGCAGTCAAAGATGATGAAGTGTTTACCGTGTGCCCATGCTGTGCAGGTGAGGGGGAGAACTGCAAAGAACTCACAACACACCAGCAGAGACCCTGGACACTGGTGAAGGACAGGACAGAAGGAAGTCCATGAGGCCTGGGTGTTGAGGGCAGGAGTGAGGAGCCCTGACTGACTGAATCAGGAAGCAGTGCAGGGGAATGGGCAGGGCAGAGACTGAGGGCAGTACTGGGGCCAGAGACCTGAGTACAGAGTGACCAGGTGGGCCATGAGGAAGGGCCATGGGGAGGGGCTGTGGGAAGGGGCCATGGGGAGGAACCATGGGGAGGGGCTGTGAGGAGGGGCCATGGGGAAGGGCCATGGGGAAAGGCGATGGGGAGGGGTCATGGGGAGAGGCCATGGGGAGAGGGGCCATGGGGATGGGCCATGGGGAGGGGCCTTCATCATAGCACATTGGCTGGGGGCTTCTGGGAAAGAGTGATATTAGGGGGTTTTGTTTGTTTGTTTCCCAGTTGGAATGATGCCATCGAGATGGTAAACCATATATTATATGCAAAAAGACAAAGACATTCTGCACTGGGAAGGGACATATTTCCATGTATTGTTAGTTAAGAGCTTGCATTGCTGGCTTAGGAATCAAAACTCAAAGGAGTGATGGGAAAGAGAATTAGCACCTGAGCCCCAAGATCCAGGAGAGAGTCCAGTTACAACATGGGTTTCCCTCTAGGATTCAAGAGTTGGTGACCTCCAAAGGCCATGTGTCCTGTTCAGAGCTGCATCTGAGCCCCACATCTGCATGTGTAAGTTCCTGCAGGATGTTGGTCCCTGAAAGCAGTCTAGACCTCTAAGCTGGGCATGTCCCAAACCAAACTCATACTCCAGTGTCCCTGTACTCTGGTGGTGACAGAATCCACCACTGCTGCAGGGATACACTCCAGAGTCCCAGAAGTTGCCCCGGGTGCCTGGCTCTCCTTTTGCTTTCTGATGCAGTTTCTCAGTCAGCAGGGAGCCTTCTAGCCACACCAGCCCACTCTTGGCCTTTCTACTGGCACGGCCCTGCCACGGGCCACCTGCTTCACCTTTCCCGTATGAATGCGGTTCTGGCTCTGCTCTGTCTGGGGCTCCCTGGCTGCGCCACCTTCAAGTCCAGCCCTGACATAAGCCTTTGACTACGCCTTGTTGCTCACTGCCTGACCTCCAAGGCCCCCCGGCACTGATCAAGTTCCATTCTGTTCCTTCCCACCCTGTTCCTTCCTACAGTGCGCATGAGGCTGGGGATCTCTGTATTTTCAGTGGGATCAGAGCAGAAGATGAACTCTGGGTCCCAGTGAGAGGCTGTTTGCCTTGGGCCAGTCTTTCTGCTTCCAAGGAAGCACCCTCAGCCCATGGGCTTGCCCTTCCCTGCAGCTCGTGGGCCGTTCTCTGCTAGTAGGGATTGCGACCTCCGGCATGCAGTTCCCGGGCCTAGGAGAGTGAGTGTGTGGTACATAGTGCATCCTCAGGAATGCTTATCCAAAGAGTGTGGGACAGAACGTTCCAGGCTGCATTCTCTGCAGGAAAAAAAAAAAAAAAAAAAAAAAAAAACCCAGCTGTACTGGAAGGGGTCATACAGGCTGTGTGTTCTGACCAGCAGATGGCGATAGAGGTCACCGTGCGTGAGCAGCCCCCACTCCCAACCCCTTTCAGGTGGGCAGGCTTACCTGGAGGGGGTCTTTCCTCCCACAACTGCGGGAGGCTGTCATCTTGGCTTCTTATATTCTCTGGAGAGAGGCTCACTCTTTAAGGCCCCTCTGCCAAACGTGGAATCTTCATAGGTGGCCTGGGAATTGCTACTCATGTCTAGGAAAAGCTCTCCTTGGGGAGACATGGAGATGCTGTCTTTTGAGTACAGCTGGCCCTGGAGCTATGACAGGAAGACTCTAAAATTGGCAGTATGGTCTTGGACAGCTCCTTCCCTCCCCGGGAGGTGGGTGGCTGTTGGAACCCACAGATCAGACCTTGAATTCCGTGGGCCCTGACTCTGGAGCCAGGAGTAAGACAAGTCCTTGGTCTTCTCCGAGCCTCTGTTCTCTCAGCTGTGAAGCCTGGTGATTCTGGACCTGGGGGCTGCTGCCCTGGTGGCTCAGTGACTAGGATGGGTGGAAGGAGGGACAACATTTCATCACTGGAGATGGGTATGGTGGTACCTGCAGGAGTTGACGCTCTTTGCAGAAATCTTAATTTCTGTGTCTTTGGGAGGGAAGCTCGGGAACTATTGTTTTGTCTGGACAGGCAGGAAGTGAGGGGTGGACCCGGCCAGTGTGTTCTCACCTCTCCCCTTATCCCTGTCCCCTTGCTCAGGGGAAGCCCAGGGCTGCTAACTTCCAGCAAGGTGTCCTCTGCTCTGTGCGTGCAGCAATCTCAAGCTACTTTGCAGGGGACCCAGCTGAGGTGTGTGGCACTGACAGGAAGGAGACACCTGGGTAGAAACAGGGAGAATGTGGAGTGGGTTTCAGGGTACCCCTTCTGTGCATGACCCCTCCTCCTCACTTCATCCAGGAGCTCTGGAAACAAAGGCAGGGGTGTGCTGCTTAGACACAAGCAATGAGCAGCTCCCCTGTCTGATGTGGGAGGGGCTTAGAGCTGCCATTCCATTGGACTGGAAGAGGGGAAAGCCACTTTGCTTGTGGTATGTGGACTCAGTTGGAAGTGACCTTGGTCATGAAGGAAGCAAGAACCTCCTACCCCTTCCCTGGCTGCTCCTGGGTTGGCCAAAGCATGTGGCTATGGTTTGGAGCTGGGTGGTTTGAGCTGGCACCTGAGGCCAACTCAGGGAGAACACAGGGAATTGGTCATAGCCTCGCAGGGGTGAAGCCAGGTGCAGAGGGGGAGAGCCAGTTCTAGCTGCAGTCTACTTTTCTCCAGGAGGTCTAGAGCAGAAGTCAGGGGCTCAAGAGCCGCAAAGTGGCCTGTGATGGCAGCTGAGGTGTTAGTGGCCCGGGGAGAAGCTGAAGGCACAGGAAGGCTTGATTCCTTCACCAGCGGGAGTGAGCACCAATACAGCTTGCCTAAATTCCCTCAATCCTTAGGCTAATAACCCTGTTTGATAGTTAAACTCCTATGTGGCTGGTGAGAAAGATGCTAGGAGTGGTTTCATGGTCAAGTCCAGTCATGGGTGAGTGGCAGCAGTCTTGGCGTTGGATACTCAGCCTCAAGGCTCCACTTGCTGAGGATTTTCTGTGCCTGGAGGCCAGACTCAAGAGGAAGGCCTCCTGTGGAGAAGACAGTTAGAATAAAGGGCATGGAAACAGGTCAGGACAAGGGGAGGGGCAGGAAACTGAGGCTAGTGGTGCTGGGAGTGGGGCCGACATGGCGAGACTGTGAGGGGAAAGGGGACAGTGCCCTGCTCTGAGAGAACAGCATGTGCAAAGGCCCTGAACAGGGCATAGCATGGCCCTTTCAGGTCCTGCAGGGCAGTGAAGACATCTAAACAGGGATGTGGGCCAGGGCAGAACCAGCTGAAACTGGAGAGTGGGAAAAGGATGGCAGGGGCACAGGGAGGGGGTGGAAGGTACAGATATGTACCCAGCCCATGTGGACTAGGGAAGTTCAGCATGCAGAGTTGCAATGCCCACCTCTGGGCCACCATGACTCCTTGGCTGAATCACCCACATTTTAGGGGACTTCTGTTCCTTCATGGCATAACGAAATATCCTTGTCTTGCTCTGAAGCCTCCAGAGATGGTCTACAATAGATTAAGAGCTCAAAGCTGTAAGGTTCATTGTTACCACCCCTGCCAGGGAAGGGAGCCAACTATAAATGCCTTTCTCAGAGGACCTGCCCTATCTGCATAGATGCCACCAATAGAAGTCCACTGTCCCTCCACCCCAGGAAGGGACAGGCACATGGAGGCAGTCTGTATATTTAACAGGTATTTCTAGAAAGTGTGGACATAGCTTTATAGACAGACTCTATCTCTGCCTTAGACCCTACTGCTTGGCAACAGTTTTGAGGAAGGCTCAGAGTGTCTTCCAATTCATGTGGTAGTGCCCATTTACCCATCCAAGAATCATCACATTCACCCATTCCCACCCTGAAGGTGTGGGTTCTCCTAAGGCAGGATGCTGTTGGGTACTCTTAGCTAAAGGAAATCCTGCAGTCTAACCTGAATACAACCTACTGAGCCTCCCTCATTGGTGGAAATCAAAGAGGCGTGCTGTTACCCCCATGGAGGAGCAGGCCCTTTATACCTCTTCAGCCTGCCCACTCACAGGGAGCAGTTCTCAGCTCTGGGGGTGGCCTGGGCAGGCCTGGGCATGGGAAGACTCCTAGTACTCCTTACAGTCTGACCTTGAGCTCTTGACCCCAGGCCACCCTTTCTCTCTGGAGAATAAACACCTGGGAACAGCCTTCCCAGCACCGAGGACAGCCCTTCAGGTGTCAGGTGTCCAGGAACATGTTCCTGCCCAGCCGTGCTGTGTGGAATCCCCAGACCAGCTCTTCTGTAGCCTCAGGCCTACAGCAAGCAGCCACCATTCTAAACGGAGTCACTAGCCCTACAGAATGCAGCCGTGCTGGCATGCCGGAGCATTGCAGCCTGTGGCCGTGCTGCCTGCCGGAGCATTGCAGCCTGTGGGGACTGGGAGGGAAGGAAGAAGGGGTTGATGGTAGTTTGGTAATTTCCTGTCTCTTCCAGGTATGCCCATGGAAAACACAAAACAACACACACACACACACACACACACACACACACACACACACACACACACACACACACACTCTTCCTGCGGCAGGTCTTGAACTTGATTCCTGTTTGAGTGTACAGAACAGGAGGGAAAGAGAAAGAGGTGTTGCCGCAGAGGGTGGAGCAAGCAAGCTCGACCAACGAGCAAAGGTGGGCTGGGCTGGGCTGGGCTGGGCTGGGCTGGGCTGGGCTGGGCTGGGTAAGCCGGACACTTCACTTGGGGACTGGGATGCTGAGGTCTTAGCAGCAGGGGAGTTGGGGGACCAAGGGTGAAGCTCAAGGGTCAGACCAAGGCACTGGGGATGAGGGGGGCACCATGGTTTCAAGCATCCCTGCCACCCCTACTTAGTGTCCCCACTCAGGGTTTGTGGAAACCCTTGCCTAAGAAGAAGAAAGCAAGATTTAGGGCAAGCAGGAAGGGTTCCAGGATGCAACCCTTTTACGGGTAGCTTTTCCACTTCCGCGTCGTCCCCCCTCCCATAGCTACCTATGGAAAGACCCCGCACCCTGTCCTGACTCCACCCTCCAGAGACCTGGTGCAGTGGCCCCTGGACGACTCCCCCTCCTTTCCTCCCTTTGGTGTCCCTCTTTTGTTCCCTCTCCCCTTTTTTCTCTCTTGACTCAGGAAAGCCTTTAATCTATATCCCTGAAGCGCGCGTCACCCCTCTCTCCTCTCCCCTGCGGTTCCGTCAGGCGGAGGTCCCCCTCTCTCAGTCCCCTCCCCCAGCCACTCTTGAGCGCTGAGAAGCTCCCGGAAAAGCTTGCAGTAGCGGGGCGGGTGGGGAGTGTCGTAGGAGGGCACTGCGCGAGTGGTGGGGATTCTCCGCAGAGCCAGGGGGGAGCCCCATGCGGTTCCGGGGTCTGAGCCGCCCAGCCTGCAACTTCTGAAATGACCGCATGAGGTTAAACCCCTCTGCCCGGTGACTCCAGGCAGCATCTTCCCGGGGCGGCCCCTTCTCAGTCACCCTCCGCGGACTGTCCTGACTCAAGAACAGGGTGTGGGCTGCCAGGACAGGTCCCTGCTCCCGAGATCCAGGATCTGGATCGGGGATCGCCTCTGAGGGGCCGCACGCGCGTGTGCAGGCGGATGTGAGGCGCATCTCAATTGGCGGGCGGGGGAAGCGGATCAGGTTGTTACTACTGCAGAGCGCGCGAGCGAGGGAGCGGGAGGAGAGCCGCAGCGCTGGCCGGCGCGGGAGTGGGAAGAGGGGACCTGGACTTCGGGGCGGCAGACTCCCGCTGCCTTCTGCACCAGCCCACACCGAATCGGCTCCCGGAACGTCCCCTGGTAAGAGGGAGCCCAGGCAGGGAGCCCTGTGAGGGCATCCCAAGTCCCGCAGTCCCAAGTGAGGCCACACCCAGGACACCAGCAGCTTTCCAGGGCCTGGTATTGGACCCCTGGGAGGCTGGATCACCAAAAGAGACCATGACTTTCAGGGTTCGGCACTTGCTGAGGCATAAACTAAGTGCAGGATTAGCCCTTGTTGAGATCAGGCTCCCGAAATCCACTTCTTTGTCCCGGGGGAGATGTCCTGAATATCCCAGGAACCCCTCCACCTAGTTCTAGTGCTGAGCATAGGATAACGCTCTGTACTGGGACAGGGAGCGAGGGCACTCACAGCTCATCCCAGGAAGAGGTGCCCTGGAGGGTGGATGTAGTGGATGTGTGGTGAGAAGCATGTGCAGAGGAGAGTGGGGGACCCTGCGTGCCCCCGCCGCAGTGAGGATGAGTTGGTGGATCCCACGTGCTCGGAGCTTTGGAGCCCCCTGGCGCAGAGTGGCGCGCAGTGGGGGTGCTGGCACCCCTCGGCCTGGTCTATCCAGACCAGAATCTGCGGACATGTTTTGTGCCCCTTTCTCTCCCGAGAACTTTTTCATCCTCCAACCAGTATTGTGGCTTTGTGCATTGGAGAAATGGGGGTTTTCAAGGATCCTGGCAAGTGGCCACGGATGGGAGAGTGTGCAGTGGCACTCTGCTGGGTTTGCTGTGTGACCTTGGACCAATGGTGTACCTCTGGGAGTCTCGGTCTGATGTAGGGGAGTAGTGAACCACACAGGGGTGACGGTGGGGAGATGGGGAAGGGGAGGAGGAACTAAGTCGGCCAAGCGTTCCGTTCAGTGCCTAGGAATTCACTGCCTTTGATTCCTGGCCTCTGAAGAGAGCCCTGTGAACACTTGGGAGGGCAGCAGTGTGAAACTCTGAACCTGGAACCTCAAGGGGCGTCAGAAGGCATCCTGTCACGTTGGCTGACCTTGAGTAACTCATTTACTCCCCTAGGCCTTAGTCTCCAGATCTGGAAATGGGGGTTTAGGACATTGAGGATCTGAGTCTTCCCCATCCTGATGTCTACAGTCCCAACTGCAGAGGAAACAGTAAGAAGGCTAGCCCCTGGGCATGTAGTTCTTTAGCCTTCCAAGTGGACTGAGGCCTACAGTCTATACCTCCATCACTGCTCCTTACAGTCTCCAGGCCTGACAGGCCACTGTCAGCCCAGAACTGCTCACCCTCTGCACAGGGCATAATTTTCACTGGGGAGGAGGGTCCCTGGGATAGTCAGGAGAGTCGGAGGCCTCCCAAGGTCATGCTGTCTTCTCTGCTGTCCTGCTACCTCAAGAATCCTTCCTTCATAGAAAGCTCTACAGTGGGAGCTATACCAGCCCATTGCACAGCCCGGACTGCCTGCAAGGAAGACCGAGGTCTTCCTTGGGGAGAACCTGTTGGGACTTCAGCTGAGATAAGTCCCTAGCCTGGTGCTGGGTCTCGGGTGCTTTAGGAAGACTCCTGGGCAAAGAGGAGAAAGTTAGGCTGAGTTCCCAGGCTTCCCTTCCCATTTGTATGATCTTATGTGACCTTGGGAAATACCCTTTCTTGCCTTTCTCACCTGTGTATGAGGAGAGTCCAGCTGGAGGATGCCTCAGAACCCATTCATCTCTGAAGATGTGTGGCTGGAGGTCAGGGTTGGTGCTTGCTGAGTACCAAGAGGGCAGCGCTTGATGGGAGCAGGTGGCCTCTGGAACTCCCAGTGCACGGCCCCTCCCCGCGTGTATCCTCAGAGATTCCTTGAGACATGTTCTGAGAAACAGAGCCCTTTCCCAGGCTCTACACAGCCCTGGAGTGAGACCTGGGAGCCCCCCCCCCCCATTCTGCTGGTTACCATTCAGTGACCTTGAGTGAGTGCTTTTATATCTTTGAGCTTCAGTGACTTCATTGTCAAAACACGGTGATAAAGGCGGCAGCCTTCTAGTGTTCCTATGGAGATTAAAGAAGAAACGTGTGAAGTGCTTAATACAGTGAGGATCCCACAAGAGCCGGAAGAACCTTGGCCATTATTCATACTATCACTCAAAGCCCTTGGCAAATTGGCAGTGGGGCAACTGGAAGCAGTGGCCAGGGGGGTGGGGGTGGGGAGGGGGCTGCTCACAGTATGATCAACCCCAAGGAGCTCAAAGCTTCAGCCAGGTGTGGGAGTAGCCATTGTCTCTGTCCCTGTCCCTCTGGCTACCGGGCACTGTGCAGTAGGAACTTCGTGGGGAGGAGACACTGGTGGCTTTCTCAGACTGTCATATACCCACTTTCCCTTAGTTCTGCCTTCCTCATCTGATGTCACTTCTGGTCCGATCTGTGGTTATGACAAATGGCCTTTTTCCCTCACTGACCGAACCACGGAGGAAAGAGCCAGCTGCTTAGGGAGGGATGAGGCTGGATGTCTCTGGAGTCTGTATGCCCAACACCAGAGCAAAGAGACCATCTGAGCTTCAGGGGGCTCCCAGCATCCAGGAGGACTCAAGGCCGGGTTTACCCAGACTTGCTGTGTGAGCTTAGAAAACATGCTCTCTGGCTCTCAGTTTTCCTTATGTGAAGTGGAAGGCCGGCCTAGAAGAGTTGGTGTCGGCCTGTTGGCTGCTGGGAAGTTTGCTAGGATCATTCAGGCATCTAACGTTCACTGTCCCTTGGTATCCATCTTGTGACTCAGCCTGACTTGGAGAGGTGATGACAATGCCCAGAGAGCCCTGAGGATTAAGAGCAGAGGTTTCCTTAGTAACTCTGAATTTAGACCCATTCTTTTATGTCTCTGAGCCTCATTTTTCTCATCTGTGCAATGGGCATCATGTTGCTTACCTTTTAGGTTTCTTAGGAAGATCACAGGGTTAATTTCTGTAAACCTCTTGGAGTCTGAGATGTTCCTAGTGTGATCATGGATGCTGCCTAGGTTTCTCTGTCATACGGAGGGAGATCAGAGTTCATTGTCTTGCAGCTGCTACATGCACAGGCATCCAAGAGAGAGCTGTGTGTGTGTCTCCTGTGTCCTCCTGCTCTGCATCCTGGAGTGTGTGTGCGCTGGCCCTGGTCACAGGGCATATGTTGGGGAGCTCAGCCATGGGTGGCCATCTGAATGAGGACGTCAGTGAGGGCGCTGGAGGCAGAGAAACCGAGGCACAGTATCCTCCCGTTCAAGGCTCCCTGTGAGGAGCCAGAACGCTGCTGCCTGCTGGGGGACCTCCGAACAAGGCATCCAGATGGGCCTCAGGGCCATCTCCGTTCATTCCTTTAATTCTCCATGCCCAGCCTCACACTGAGCGGTAGGAGGACGACGGAGCTGACTCAGCACTTTGGGGCCCTCAATCTAAGGCTCTTCCCATCTTCTTTTTCTAAGCACAAGACAGTTATTTTCCATCTCTTCTAGGATCAGAGCACGAGGTACAGTGCTTTGATGGCTGGAAGGACATGGGTCCTGAGAAGGGACCTCCTCATCTAGACGCTGAATTCTCTGAGTCTTACATCCCCGTTTTGCTGATGAGAATGTTGAGTCCTTAGGAAAAAAATACAGAGCTAGCACAAAGTTCCTCAGTGTGGGGCCAGAGCTCTGTAGGTATACACCAGCCACCCCATTCCACTCCTCTCAATCCAGACATGCTGAATGGCGGCCAAAGGGCAGCCTGAACATGAGAATAAACCCACGTGGGCTTGGAAACGGGGCAGGGGTGGGGATGGAGTGGGGGAGAAAACAAAGGCTTTTAAAGGATGGACATCTGACTCTAAGCTCCGCTCTGCTTTGTTGACCCATGTGGGATGCCTGCTGCCCCTGGCCGACAATGGGTTGACAGCCTGCCCTGCCTCCCAGAGGAAGGAGACAACAGCCTGTGCTTTTCTCTCAGTTCCACTGGCCAGCTGAGTGAAAGAAAGTCAATATTTGCCCAGCGGCAAAGGACAGCAGCACCTGGGCTGGGCCAGGGAGGGTGGAGTTGGGGACTGAGTGCTTGCATTCTTCAGACTCCCCATCACGAGTGACCCTTTATGTGTCTCAGTGCACCCTGAACTGGTCTGGTCCGCCTGGCATGCCCACGTGTCCTCTCTGAAACGCTCTCCCCTAATACATCCCCTTTATTACAAGCTGCTGCCTCCCCCAGCTTCCAGCCCCCTAGGGAGATGGGATTTGAGGCTTTTTGTAGAAAGGTCTGGCGGCAGATGGCCCATTGAGCTGCCTGCAGAAGATACTGCAGAGGCGTAGAAAGGCAGACTTCCCGTACCTGGATCCCCGAGCCCAGGGACAGATGTGCAGAGTCCTTGGCTGGTCAGAAAGAGAATGGCTTCTTTTTTGCCTTTGTCATGCCTCCCGCAATTTTTTCAACTCAAAATCCCACTCCTGTTTTCTCTGTCCTGTAGTCGCAGAGGGGCTGCAGGAGGACAGGGCCATGCCGCTGCCTTCTAACAAAGTGACACCTGCCAACTGTTTGAATGGCTTCTTTTGATTAGCGTGGCTCACCGATCTTGACCTAGCAACTTAACAAAGGGTGCCTCTGGCAGGAGATGCCTGTTCTGCGTGGTGACAGGGTTAGGGGGTTAGACTTCAGCAGGATGGGCTTGTGTGAGGTAGAAGGAAGGGCTCCGACTGTGGCAGTCATCAGTGAGGAGTGAATTGGCCAGATGGGGGGTGACGTATGGAGCTTGTTTACTGTCTTAGGACCAGTCAGCATTGTTACGTGACCCTGAAGGGGACAGCACCCAAGAGTAAAGCTGGCCACGGCCACCTGCTCCAGGCAGGAAAGATCAAGAACACCAACAGGAGTTGCTGTGTGGTTGAGGCTGCCAGCTCCAACCCTGTCTCCAGCTTGGACTTGAGGGTGCTCGGCTGCCAGAGACTTCCCACTAGCACGGGGCTCTTAGCACACTTCCTTTCTGGCCCCTCTGATTCCAGGAACCCACAGAATCTCTTGGCATCTTGAACCGTGGCTGGATCCAGTGGCCCAAGCACTCTCCAGGTTAAGCTGAGATCCCCTTGGGAGGAGGTTCTGTGTGCAAATCTCAGCTCTTCTGGTGTTTTGTCATGGGGTAGGGGAGTAGAGAGATACTTTGATCACCGTTCCTTATGTATAGAAATGGAACTAAAGTGGTTTGAAGCCCGTAGGGTTGACATGAGGATTTAATGTATTAATATTTACCTAGATCCTGGAGGATATTAGAGACCGTGAAGATGATGCAGTAAAATGCTTCCATGGTTGTTATAGGTTGTTCTGTAAAACAGAAGGGAGTGTGTTGAAGGGAAAGAAGTGACAGGAAGGATCTGGGGTATGGCGGCCCCCACGCGTGACTGTGGACAAACTGCTTTATATTCTTGCCTTTATCATGCCTTAGCATCTCCATCGTGCCTTCTTGTCAAGCGCAACGGAGAAGGCCCGTCTTCCCACCTCTCCCCCAGTGTCCTGCAGTGCATGATGGCCTGGCAGAGCCAGCAGGCCTGGCAGACCCACAGGGTGGCTTCTTCCTGCCTCCTCCTTGGACACATGCAGGTATCCTGGCTGAGTCCCTGGCACCAGACCCAGTGGGCTGCTCTCCCAGTGAGACTGCTTGGCTTCTGGGTGGCTTTGGCTGAATCTGCTTGTTTCTTTTCTGGTCTTCGTTTATCTAGGGAAACGGCCTGGTGGTTTTGTGCTCTGAAGTGCCAAGGCAGGGGACTGCTATGCTGCTGTGGCGTCATGGCCGAACAGAGGGCAGAGCAGAGGGGTCTTCCTTCAAGTCAGTCCCTGGCTGAGAACTCTAGACACCCCGAGGTAGAGTCTTCCTGGAATGGCGGAGGCAGGCCTTCCCCTCCTGCCAACCAGCCCAAAGTAGGCGGCCCAGAATCAGAATCTCGGTTTCACTTCCCCAGCATCTTTCCTGCTTGGAGAGTGAATGCCTTGGCCCTTGCTTCCTTCTTCCTGAGGCGGAACAAGTAGCCAACAGGATCTACAGACAGTGTGTAATTGACAGGCCACAGGCCTCTCATACATCTGCCAGAGACTGTGGGGCAACCACACTCAAAGCCCACTGCCCCTTAACTCTCTACCTGGTCATGTGGGGTGACTGGCAGACTAGAAGAGGGGAGCATATTGTTTCAGTGCTGTTCAGGATCTTGTAAAGGACTGCCTAGGGATTGTCCCCCAAGTGTCTCCCCAAATACCATCTTACCAAGAGCCCAAAATATGAGGTTGCTTGGCCAAGGTCACTTCTAAAGTCAACTATGAGCTCATGGCTTGGAGTCATCTGCCCTATTCTGCAAGCTTCACTAGGTAAGGCTTCAACGTTGGCGGGAACTGTGGGGTTCTCCTTCAGTGCTGTCCCCTGTGACCTTGGTCCCGACCTTTTTTATATGTATATATATCATCCTTGTGTAAAGTTGATGTGTTTAGACTAGATAACAGGTAGAACTTTCCTTGTGGCAACCTTGGTATGGGGGATAGAGGCTCTCCCCACTGTATATGTATATGTATACGTACGCATATATGTATATGTATATGTATATGTATATGTATATGTATGTATGTATTTGAGACAGTGTCTCTCCATATAGTCCAGATGGTCTCAAGTATACCATGTGCCCCACACTGGTACAAAACTCACTCTGGAGCCCAGACTGGCTTCAGACTTGCTGTTCCAGTATTTCCCAGTGTCAGGATTAGGGGCATGAGCCACCATGTTTGACTCTTCTAGGACATTCAAGGGCAGACATGGTCTCCCATGAATCTGGGCTGATGTAGGCTATAGGGAAACTTCAGAGAAGAGCCCTGGACTTGAAGTTTTAGCTGAGATGGTAAGGGTACCTACTACCATGCCTGATGACCTGAGTTCAGTCCCTGAAACCCGTGGTGGACGGAGAGAATCAACTCCTGCATGTTATCTTCTGACCTCCACACATACACTGTGGCTTGTACACCCCCATATATGAACATGCCCACACAAATAAGTAATATTATAAACTTAAAGAAAAAGTCCAAAATCAGGTCCTGAACCTACTAGCTTTGGACATGTGGCTTTGGGCAAGTTGCTTTGAGTCTCATTTCTGTTCTGTTTTTCTTTCTATCTTTTTCTCTTTCTCTCTCTCTTCCTTCCTTCCTTTTTCCTTCCCTCCCTCCCTCCCTCTCTCCCTCCCTTCCCCCCTCCTCCCTCCCTCCCTTCCATAAGTTCCTCTGGCTTTGAACTCATTAGGTAGCTAAGTATATCCTTGAATCTGTCCTCCTATCTCCACCTCTGGAGTGCTGAGATTAGGGTATGTTCTATTGTATATAGCTTTACATGGTGCTGGGATAGTGCCCGCCGTGCCCCGTGCATGCTAGGCTGACCGTCTACCCGAGCTCCAAGCCCAGCCTTCGGAGCCTTGTTTCTATAATGGTATTGGCACTACTTACAGGAGTTTCTAAGTACCCACCTCCTTTAAACACGAAAACAACTTACACATTTTAAGCTGCTGCATACCTTTATGACATCACTGTCACCATACTCAATTTTAGAACATTTTCACTGCCCCACTCCCGAAACCCCAGGTATGTTGCAATTCCTCTACCCCCAACCAGCTAATAACTGTCTTTCTGTCTCTATAACTTTGCTTCTTCTGGATCTTTCCCTAAGCCGGGTCCCACACTGTATGACAGTGCTCTGAGGTGCCCCTACACTGGGTAGGGCCAGCCCTCCCTCTGTCTCTTGTGGATGGCCTCTGGATGTGGACATGCACTGTGTTTGTGCATTTATCAGTGGACAGGCATTTGGGTGACTTTTCTCAGCTCCTGGACACTGCTTTGCTGCAGGCACTGGGGACACGGCTGTCAGCGCCATATTTCCATTCCTCGCGGCTACGTACCTGGTGTTGGAATCCCTGTATTCAATTATTTATTTTTAAAAATAAATCTTCAATTATACTTGTTTATTTCCTTATGGGGGTGGCACATGTCACAGTCCTCATGTAAAGGACAAAGGATAACTCATAAGACTTGGTTCTTCCACATTGGGTGTCTGGGAATCAAAATAGGGTCATTATACTTGGCAGCAGGAACTTTACCTGCTGAGGTATCTGGCTGGCCGAAAGATTTGAATGATTGGTTTTGAGCTATGTAGACCAGGCTGGCCTTGAACTCACAGAGATCTGCTCACCTCTGCCTCCCAAGTGCTGGAGTTAAAGGCTTGTGTCACCATACCTGGTCAGATTTATTTTCTTATATTTGTATATATGTATATGTTTATACACTTGTATGTGTGTGTGATATTCTGGGGAGATTGGAAAAGGGCACAGATCTCCTGTAGCTGAAATTATAGGCAGTTGTAAGTTGACTGATGTGGATACTGAAAGCCAAAGGTGCATCCTCTATAAGATTAGCAAGCACTCCTAACCACCGAGCTATCTTCCCAGTTCGAAGGATTTACTTTTCAATGGCGTATTCATATCCTAAGGCCCTGATCTGTGCGTTTGTATGGATCAGCTCCTCAGTCAGCACATGGCAGGGGCTGTTATTATCTACATTTCTCCAAGGGAGGAAACGGAGGCATCGTTTGCAAGACCTTCAGTTAACAGAGCTAGGACTAGGATGCTGGACTGTTAGGCCACCACTCTTGCCTCTGTGTGGGCAGAGGGGGAAAGCATTGCCACCTCCTGCCAGGGCTACTGTATGTATGGGCTCTGTGCCCTGTTGCTAAGTCCTGGAACCAGTCCTGACCAGACACTGTGTGTTTCTCTTTCTCACTATGGAGTGGTTTGGGGGAATTTATTTGACCCTCAGTTTAGTTCTCTTCGAAGTATAAAACACACAGCGTCGCATCCAGTAAGAAGGAAGGAGGGAGGGAGGGAGGAGGGAGGCGTGGATAGATGATGGAGAGCCCAGTAGCATGGAGTCCAGCTCTGCCTTCCTTACTCACCCGGAAAGTGGCCTGGCCTAGAAGGGAGTTCCATGCTTGGGCCTTGGTTTCCCCATTCTTCAGTAACCGAATAATCGATGCTAGAGTTTCTTCTCTATCTTATGCCCTGTGTAAGCTCCATGCTCCTAGCAACCCAGGCCCTGGTGTCTCCCAGCAGCATTCTGCCACCAGTCCCCGGCAGTGTGACAGGCCTGGGGCTAGGTAGGAGAGGCCAGAGCCTACCATAAGCCGCCCTTCCACCACAGCTTTGCTGATAGAACCTTCTGTGGTCTGCTATTCTCCCATGAGTCTTTTCTGACTACCCCTGCCCCTGGGTTCTGTTCCCTCTGTAGCTGCTGCAGCCACCTCCTGAGGCTGGCCCTGCTCCTGGTGTATATCTACCAGAGGGACAGTGCTGAGTGTCACCGGATGCCCAGCATATGTTGGCTGACTGTGGGGTGGCTCCATATTGAGCCAGTGGTCGCTGTAGCAGCGGATGCCTGGGGCACTTTTCCGAACCCCTCTTCTGTGAAAGCATGCTTTGCGTTTGTACTGGAACCCTTTTCAGTAAGCATGACTTGCACTCTTCTCTATCAAGCGAGGCAGCCACAGCCACGTTGCATTTCCCAACCGGCGCATGCATGTCCTCCAAGTGCTCCAAGTCCCTTTCCTTCTGCCTGCCAGTCAGCTCCCCTCCTGGGTTTCAGTGGGACTTGCAGGTGCTGCAGTTAGCCTTGTGTGCCAGGGTATACAGCATCTCTATGGCCGAGGAAGCAAGCTGAGGGCAGAGAAGGGACCTCTCGTAGGTCACCCCCTAGAATGAGGCAAGGGGAGGATTTGAGTGAAAGCCATCTAGTCATGGTGCCACAGGCTGAGAGGAGGGGCAAGGGTTTCTAAGGGGGATGCCTGGAAGACCCAAGGCTGCCAACTCTTGGCAGGCTCACTGTGCCTTCAACTAGACCTCTTGTCTCTTTAACCTTGAACAAAGCAGTGGTCCCACTTGGCTCTGTCTGTCTGTCACACCAGGCTTGGTTTTTAGAGACAGTATCTCACTGTCTAGCCCAGACTGGCCTTGAACTCACTGTCCTCTCCCCCCCCTCCCCCTTCCAGTATCATCGCCACACTAGCCTCAGGACTGCAGGTCTCTTTTGGGAGGAGGGTGGCACCCTGGCATCTTGCATGGCAGGCTAACACAGAAGGCTTGGTGTTGACCCAGTGGCTTTCTGCATGATCCTGGGGGCCTCTGCCATGCTGTTCCTGCCTCCCGTGTGCTGAGCCCCAGCGGAGCCCGGCTCCCTTCCCCCTCTGCCTGCGCACTTCCCTATTTTTAAGCTCTGTGGGCTTAATGAGCTGCGTACTGCTACACAGCTCAGCAGTCACCTTGCTCTCTAGCAACCTCAGAAACGGCTGGGTGCTTCATACCTGACAGCCCTGCCCTATCTGAGGCCCAAGCTGGCCAGCCAGCAGCAGTTTCCCAATGGGCCCTGCAGTGGGCCCTCGGCTCACTTGGGAGTGGCCTGCAGATCTCAGACTCTTGAGAAAGCTTTTTTTCTGATATGCTGTGGTCTGTCTCTTTCCCCTTCCTCCCCCATGTCAGTCCATCCTGCAAGAGGACAGTGGAGCATGCCACATGCTGGCAGACACTTCTCTTTGAGGACAAACTAGGAACCTAAGGGTCTTGGGTAAGTGAGACTAACTTGAAGCAAGGCCTGGGACAGTAATGTCAGAGAGTGAAAGACAGTCAGATAGAAAGGGAGCCAGTCATCCAGGCCAGTCCTGTGTCTCCTGTCTGGGCATATCCTCAATGACAGGGCACCAAGGCCTCCAGAGATGGTCCTTGGGGCCATCACCGGACAGTGCTGACTTTGCAAAGGTTCTTCACCTCCTTCCTCCAGTCCTCACTGCGTTAGAGCAGGAGAGGGAGTCAGAGGAGATGCCAGTCATCTTCACAAGGAGTCACAGCACGGTGGCTTGGGCAGGGCCAGAGAAGCTCAGAGCCATGGACCAATGTGGTAGGCGCTTTTCTTGGGGAGGACTCAGCTTGGGCAGTAGGCTCCTGTGGAGAGCCGAGATGATGCTAGATGAATCTGCCTTCCTGCCTCACATGAGGAGGTCCTCAGGTCTGTGACAGAAAAGTTAGAAATGTTGAGTTACGCCAGTGACCTCTATGGATGCAGGCAAGATCTGGCTCTTCAGGGACTTGGTTTCAGGCAGGGTTCAGGTGACTGCATCACACACACACACACACAAACACACACACACACACACACACACACACACACACACACACACACACACACCCCGAGGGCTCCAGAACACTGCTCCAAGCTGGGGATGTGTGTGTGTGTGTTGGGGGGAGAGCAGTGGCTTGGGAACTAGACTATTCTGTCACTCTGCAGCCTTGACTTGTCACACCCTCTGGTTTGGTGGCTGTAAAGTGTGCTGCAAGGACCTCCCCGGGTGGTGTGGGTGGATATGTGCACCCTGGGGTGTGCTCTGTAGGGCAGTGCCCTCAGTGGGCATGTGACGGGTATAGACCTCTGCACATTTTCTGTGGGCAGCCTCCTGACACCCGTGCCTCTGGTGCAGATCAGGGAGGCTGGAACTCTGGGCATTTCTCTTCTAGTTAGAGAGGGACTGTTCCCACATATTCATACTGACCCCCAACTCAGATGTAGACAGAAGCTTCACCTCCTGAGAGAGGCTCTTGTGTGTGTGTGTGTGTTGGGGGGTGACCTGCACCCAAGCCAGGCTCTATGGAGAAGCTGTCTTGGGAGGTGGCAGTATCCAGAGCCAGGGGCTATACTCGGTGACATGATCACCTTTTTCACCATGCAGTCATCCAAGGTTGCAATTGTGAGTAGTAGACTCTTGATTCCTATGCATGAACTACTGATATGCACCTGGTACTCTGCCAGACTGCCTGTTGCCGGCACCTGGACACCACCTCTGAGCCCACTTGTCTCCTTGAACCCCTTGCCTCAGGGCTGCTAACAGAGGAAACTCCCCGAGTGGGCCCTAGCCTCTGCACCCTTCCCTTGTACCTCAGTGGCACCCATATTCCCCTGTCAGGGGTGTCCTGGAGTGATGGAGAGAGCCAAGATGCCGTGTGACACTGGACACGACATCTTGAGTTGCACGCTCTGTTTTCCATCTTCCTCTTTATTGTAATTTGTTGTTGTTGTTGTTGTTGTTGTTGGTTTGGGTTTTTTTTTTTGTTTGTTTGTTTTTTTTTCCGAGACAGGGTTTCTCTGTGTAGCTCTGGCAGTCCTGGAACTCACTTTGTAGACCAGGCTGGCCTTGAACTCAGAAATCTGCCTGTCTCTGCCTCCCAAGTGCTGGGATTAAAGGCGTGTGCCACCACGCCTGGCCTCTTTATCACATTTTAATTTAGATGCAGCAGGAACCCACACAGAGATTACAGCTTCAACAACCAAATGCAGATGTAGTAGCCATGGTGGATGAGGGTAACAAGGTTGAGATGCATAGGATGTTGGAAGGGTGGACTGGGGTAGGGCCAAATTAGGCGAAGGGAATGGAGGCACTGCCACAAGCCATCCCTGACCAGGTGGGCTGGGTAGGCTGAAACATGATGGGAAAAGAAGGGTTGGGGTGGGGCAGGGTTTGAGACGGGTTCTATCTGTGTAACTCTGGTTTTCCTGAAATTCAGCCTGAAAACCAGACTGGCCCTGAATTCAGAGATCTGCCTCTCTCTGCCTCCTGGGTGCTGAGATCAAAGGTGTGTGCCATCAATGTCCAGCTGAAGGAAGGTTTCTTAGTGGAAGTTTGGCAGGTTGAGCAAAAGCCTGAATCCATGGTTCTCAACCTGTGAGCCACGATACCTTTAGCGGGGTTTAATGACCCTGTCACAGGAGTCCCCTAAGACCATTGGAAAACACAGATATTTACATTATAATTCATGGAAGTAGCAAAGTTGTAGTTATGAGGTAGCAAGGAAAGTAATTTTATGGTTGGGAGTCACCACAGCATGAGGGACTGTATTAAGGGGTCACAGCATAAGGGTGAGAGCCACTGCTCTAGAAGGCTCTGAGCCCACCCTAGGACATGGCAGCCAGCCAGCATACAGCCCACCTTGCCTTCCCTGTTGATCAGGTGCAGTTGTTCCTTGAAGGCCTGTCCCTGAAGTCCCCAGAACCTGCTCTGCACACGACACCCTGTTTTCCTCATTGTTTCCAAGTCGGTTCCCTCTCTCGGAGCCAGGTTCTGTTCCGATGCCACTCTGCTGGTAGAAAGAAAAGGCCCAGAGAGGCTAAGAGACCCGCCTCAGCTCACCTCAGGTAGGCTGAACGTGGCCTACCTGCCCCTGCCCAGTGCTGGCTCAGCCCACTTGGTGGCATCTGCTCTTTACTTGGTCCCTTTCCATCAGGTTGGATGGCACAGGATTCCAAGGTGGGGCTTTGCAGCATCCATTTTCTCCCACAGTGCTCCCTCTGCCAGCCTGGTGGTGCTCTGCGCTTTCTCCAGCCCCGTTTCCATATCTGTTCCAGCCCCAGGTCATGCAGGAGAAAGTTGGCTTCCGGGACTGTAATTATGCCCCCAGGACTTGGCATGACCCACTTTCGCTCCCGGATACTGTGAGCTGTCAGGGGCGCTGGCAGTAATGGGCATCTGCGTCTGGGCCAAAACTTCTTGGTCCTTGTTCCCGGCCAGAGTCTGGAAGGAGATTATATTCTTGAAACAAAGGGACCAGATTGTCCTCCCCTGATGACCCTTCGCCAGATATCAGGACCCCCATCATGCACCAGGACAGACTAGGATCGCTAGACTTTTTGGGATTTCTCACCTGCCACTTGGCCACCCATTACTTGGAGATACAGCTCTCTTCATCACTTGGAAAAGTTTTTATTTTTTTATTTTTTTAAAGTGGTGTACCAGGCACTCTCTTTTGTTTCCTACTCAGCCTCAGTTTCCTCCTCTGTAAACTGGGAGTCATCATCGTTCCCTCAGTGGGAAGGAGCTGCAAACGAGGTGCAGCATTGAAGTTTGGAGAGCTGTAGTCATGGCTCCTCGGTGTTGGGTCCCCTTCATGCCTCCCCTGCAGGGCAGCCTTCTCAGAGTGCCTGAGAAGCTCAGAGCTGCTGATGGAAAGCAGCACCCTTGGTTGGCTGTGCCAGGACACCAGGGGTTCACAGTGGGGTCTTGGGTGTATCCCATAAAGCCACGGGAGCCATGCCTGCTCCACCATTTCAGAGGCCCGAGTCTGGCATCTCCTTAGTGAGCTGCTTTGGGACAGTGTGGGGTCTTACTCAGCGTGGATAATTAGCTTTCAGCACAGGACCTCGTATAGGATTTGGGGTGAAAGGAAGTGAGTATCAGAAGAGCAGACATGACTTAACTGTGCTAGGAAGGGTCAGTCTCAAGGCTGGGGAAGGTAGACATTAGTGAGCCAAGTCATCCCATAGGTTTCGCTGCTGGCCAGGATAACACCCACTCTCCCCTCGGGTGGGTCATTCCAGGGTGACAGGCTTTGCCACCCTGCCACTGGTTAGTCAGTCTGGCTTGTAGCCTTGGAGTCTGGCCTAAAAGTGAAAAAGAGGCTTCCAGGACAAGCCCTTCCTGGTGAGACCCCAGCTTCTCGGTTGCTCTCTAGGCCATTAGCAGGTTGTTTCTCTGGGCAGGGTTGGGGTAGAGTAAGAAAACACAGGAAGAAGAAACAAGCCATTTCTTTCTCATCATCTTTGTGGGCTGTGTGGAGCTGGGCAGTGTGCACAGGTAATTGATACCAGCTAGCAGTGGACAGTCTCAGAGGAAGGAATATACAGAGCTGGGGAAGAAGACTCTAGATCTCAGGCACCCAGGCACCCAGCCGTTGGTCAGGTGCAGTTGTTCCTTGAAGGCCTGTCCCTGAAGTCCCCGGAACCTGCTCTGCACACGACACCCTGTTTTCCTCATTGTTTCTAAGTCGGTTCCCTCTCTCGGAGCCAGGTTCTGTTCCGATGCTCAACACACACCCACCCATCCACCCACCTACGTGCACACCTACGTACCCACCCACCTACCCACCCTCCCATCCACCTACCTACCTATGTGGTAGCCCTGGCTTTCTTGGACAGAGCCTGGGCTTGTGGTCAGAGCATAGCCCTGGGCTTTTTTGTGGCTAGGGATCCCAGCCCTGGCTATTCTGCAGCCCGCATGCTATCTGTGTCTGAGGATGGAGCTGTCCTACATTCAGGTGAGCTCTTCAAGGCTGCAGGCCATCTTGGAAGATGCAGAATACTTTCTAAGGCCAGTCAGATGATATCTTCATTACCTAAGTGTAGGGCCTTCAGCTGTGACCACAGCTTCCTGGGCAAGTGCTGAGTTGAAAACCCAGCTGTCCCTTCTCCTGGGCTTTGTACTTCCCATGCAAGGCTCTGTCCTGCACTCACGGTTCCTGTGAACACATTCACACCTATATTTATGCTCAAACACATGGTGTCCACTTGTATGTGGGTACACACAGCTTTCTGATAACATGTGTACCCTTCATGGGCCTGAGAGTTGGAGCCAGCCTCTCTTCTAGCTGAGGTTGAAGATAGCCTGGCACCAAAGCCAGGTTCCATTACTTGGCTGGCAGAGCCACCTTCTGCAGCTTCCCTCCTGCTTCCCTTTTTTAGTTCCCTGGGCAGGAACCTTGCCCAGGCCTGTAGTCAGCCTGGCTCCTGGACAGACAGCAGGGGGCACTACGGGCTCAGACACTCAGATCAAGCAGCAAGCAAGGAGAGGAGCCTTAGCCACCGTCCCTGTCACCAGACACAGTCCCTGTCACCCGCCACAGTTCCTGTCACCTGCCCACAGTCCTTGTCACCTGGCCACAGTCCCTGTCAACTGGCCACAGTCCCTGTCACCCAGCTACAGTCCCTGTCACCTGACCACAGTCCTTGTCACCTGGCCACAGTCCCTGCTTTTGAGGCTATTCTCTGCTTACACGTTGGTACTCCCTGCCCACCATGTATAGACATACCCACCATGCCATAAATATACCCCTACTCCACATTCATTATACACAACACACCCTTCGTACCATGTGCTTTTATGAGCTTCCCCGTCTCATGCGCCATTCCCAGCTCACCCCCCACAAACCCCTACCCATCACAGACACTATATAGCCTCCAGAATACCTCCATATATACCACACCACAAACACCCTACTTACCACACACCAGCACATAACCCAATGACACAACACACATCATACTATATACACACCACCGCCTGTCACTCATAGCCCCACCTACCCCATACACCCTACTTACCACACCTCTACCTGCCACACACACCCCTACCTCTGTGCCCCACCCCCACTAACTATATGCACCTGGCTTTCCACCATACATTAAACTTCATACACCTATAACCTGCAACACATACATACATATATACTACAAACATGCCCACTATGTCCAGTATATTCCACCCACCATATACTTCAGACTCTTGCCACCCACATCACTACTTACTGCATACACTACAGTTCTATGTCCCCATGCCCTATTACCTGCTACATATATAGCACACATTCCTATCCTCCACTACATGCTACATATAACCCATTCCTCACACCACACTCTTACATTCCATGTCCATACGGTGACACGTGACACCTCACACATTCTGGGCTTACACACCACACACCCTTCTGAAAGCCCGAGATGCTGAGCAAAATGAGTATGTGGTCAGAGAGGAGGAGTGTCCCTTCTGAATTGAGGAGAAGCCTTTGATGTGAAGGACATCAGGGCAGGTAGAAGGTGCAGTGTGCTTCATGCATGGCAGGATGTCTGTCTGTCTGTCTGTCTGTCTGTCTGTCTGTCTGCCTGTCTGTCTGTGTCTGTCCATCTTCTGGTCAAGCTTGTCCCCAGCCACATTTCTCTAGATCATGACCAGGGGCAGAGTGCTGCTACCCTGCTTGTCTCTCTTCCTCCCAGACCACGTGCACACCAAGGCTCCCAAGGCCCCATAGTGAGCGCCTACCACTTGCTTCCACTGTCCTGCTTAGCACCTATGGGGGGCATCCCACCCTTCTGTCCTTCCAAGTGCCATGATGCCTGGGCAGTAGATGCCCATGTAGTAGACAGTATGGCCTCCTTTCCTTCCAGGAGAGCTCTGGAGCCCTGAGGGAGCAGCTTCTGGGGCTGGAGGCAGCTGGGGTCAGGTCAAGCAACTTTAGTGCCTTGGCTGAGGAGGTCAAGGAAACCTCATTCCTGTCCTTAAAGTGGTGGCTTTTCCACTCTGTCTAGTCAAGCTGAGGCCCTTACTTGGGGAGGTAGAGAGGAGTGATGTAATGGGGGCTGATGGGAGCACCCAGTCTTCAACCTGATGGTTAGCTAGCCAGGGGTACAGTAGTTAGCCCCCAGTGGTAGGGCTTGGTGGGACATGGAAGGGGTAGGGAGTCCAGGGGTGACTGCTGTTGTCAGCCATGTGATGATGTATCCGGCTGGGGGAATGTTCTGGCTTCAGTTTGGGTGCTTCAGTTTGGGTGTCTCCAAAAGGCAGGCTTGGCCATGCAAGGTCTGAGAGGCTCCTCAGTGCGCAGGCCCTGGGTGTGGGTTGAGAGCTCTGAGCCTTGGTGACCGCAGCTGCCCTTCAGGAGTAGAGCAGGGTGGGTAACCTTCGCTTAGGGCTGTGCAAGGGCTGAGGCCCGGGGAGGCTGACAATCCTGCCCAAGGTCACACATTGCAAGTGAACATACAGCAGGGCTCAGTCCCAGCTGTCAGAGCCTCAGCCTCGGCCCGCAGCCTTTGGCTTCAGGCCATCTCTCGGGTGGCCTGAGACTTACCGATCTTGGCCTAGATGTAAAGGAAGGAAAGTGAGTTATTGCTGCAGCAGGAGAGATGGGGGTTAGACTCTCAGAAGGTCTATCCCGTTCTGAGGACCCTGGGGTGGGCAGCTTCCCCAAGTCTGATCAAAAACAGACCCTGTTTCTCTGTGTGAGGTGTGACAGCCTGTTCTAAGGCAGAAGGACATGTGGACTGACCTGGGAAGGTGCACCAGGCCGGCATGCACAAGCAGCTCAAAGAAATGGGTGATTTATTTTTCAATGTGAGCTGGAAAATGAACTCATTAAAACTTTATTCTCTGCTCCCCGGCACCAAATGTTGGACTGGAGCTTTGGTGCACACATAAAGTTGTGAATTTATCCTTGAATATTGATCGCTTGAGCCTGGCATCAGCGGCAGTCACCCTTCTGGCTCGCCGATTTCTGTGTCATTACTTTGCCTTCTGCAAACACAGTGTTAGGAAAGATTAAACAAGCAGAATCTACTCCCTTTCCCTCATCCGCCTTCATCAAGGCCAGAGCTGAGCGGATAATCCACACAAGTCCACAGTCCCCACATCGTATTTAATTGGTCGAGGTGGCACATGCACACACAGACGCTTTTGACTAGTACGGGCCAACAGAGCCTCCTGCCATTCTATGGTCAGATGTGGAAGGAGCTCTCCCCCGACTTCCCACAAGCTGCAGGATAGGGTGGGACTCTAGGACACAAGCCTACTGCAGGGCAGAGGGGAAATGGACCCCTTGTGGGTGAGAGTGGCCCTGGTGACATTTCCAGCTATAAGGCCTCTCTGGAATGTGAGGCCTATTTATTGTTCTCTCTGAAGGGTGGGTCCCAGCTCCTGGGTCTTTAAGGAGTGATTCTGCGCAGATGTGTTATTATTGGATTCAAAACTCAAAAGGTAGAGACACAAAAGAGAACATTTCCACGTCTCCCTTCCTATGCTCTCCTCAGGGGCAGGGGCAGCCAGTGCCATCCTGCCTTCCGGAGATGCCCCTCCCCTTTGCACCGTGGCGTGCGTGATCCATGTCCTTGTATGGAAGAGAGCCTGCTGTGATGGTCCCACAGACAGGGGCCACTGATGCTGTAAGGTAGAGGAGGGCCCCATCCACCATCTTGGAATTTCCTAGGCTTGCTTCTCTGCCCACCCACAGTCCTGCTTCTTGTCCTAAGAGGCAGCTTCCTGTTGGTTTGCTCCACAGACTGAGGAACAAACAGATGAGAGAACTCTTCTACCAGGTGGTCACCTGCTCCCCGATCCATTCACCTCACGCCACACTAGTTACCAGACAGAGGGAGGGGACGCCTGGTGTTCTAGCCTCTGCTAGGATGCGGCTCTGCCCACCTGCTCAGTGGATCCCAGCCTGGGGCCATGGCTACTCTGTGCATTGTGGCCAGAGGAGGGAGGAGACCTTTTGTACCTTCTCTTCTGTTTAGTCCTCGTGTGAGTGCTTGTTTCCCTGGCACGGTTGCCCCATGGCCCACAGCTCCTCCCTGTGTAGGGTGTAAGCTCAGCCTTACACCTAACAGAGTGGAAAGGCAGATTTAGGCTCTAATTGCTGCACTGCTGAACTCAAAGTGTGACCTTGGGCAGGCTGCCACTCACCTGTCAGCCAGCAGCGCTAGCGAACGCGTGTCCTGGCCTCCTCCTGCACTGTGAGCTGTGGTCACTAAGCCTGCTGTTGCCATGGTGTCCCGCAACTGCCACAGCTACCTGGGTGGTTCCCTCACTCCCTGAGTCTCTTGGCCTCTGCTTCTCTGGCAGGTCTTTAAATATTACATCGACATCAGTGTCCAGGTAAATTCCTCTAACCCCCCTGTACAGAGGACATTGGAGTGAAGTTGCAATGCACATTGCTGGATAATATTGCAGCCTGCTGGCCTGCTGCTGCAGGTACCAAAAAGCATGTGCATGCCAGCCAGTCTCCAGGGCCACAAAGGTGACCATGCCTGGGAGACCCTTTCCCAACCCGTTTTTTACCTAAGCATCTACTTCCTTGCTCTTCCCTCTCCAGGCCTTGACCCCAGGCCCTGTACGCAGGGCATCTCAGCCGGCCTCCTCTGGAGCAGCTACGGCCTCCTCCACCTAATGGGGCCATTTCATGCTTCCCTGGTCAGGTGATTCCAACCGGCAGGAGCTCCTCTGGTCTGGGAGCACCTGGAGCCGGATTCATTTATCATCTTCAACTGCTCAGCTGGCTGCTTTGTGATCCTTGCTGGGCCACAGGAGCCCTGCATCTCAGAGGAGGCCCAAGCTGGAGGGTGCAGTGGTGTGAGGCAGGGTGCAGTTAGGAGGTAGGACTAGAGATCCAGAGACAGAGTCTGCTGCCAATCACCCACATAACCTTGACCCAGTCGCTTGCTTCCCTCTCTGGCCCTCTTTTTCTTTATGTCTTCGGCCTCTTCTCTCCTAGCTTCTGGAGATCTGTGGGGATGGAGACTACCCATCTCTGCTCTTATCTAAAGGCAAGAGGAAGGTGGTTTTCTGAAGTGCTGTAGAAGTGGTTGGTAAGCCGCTCACACCAAGATGTCAGAGGAGAGCAACTGTGGACCCAGTGGGTAGAAGAGCCACCATCTAGTCCTGTCACTTATTCACTGAGCACCTACTAAGTGTTAGTCCAAACTCCAGAGAGTTTGTGAATCTTGAACTCTAGGGAATGGAGATGGATAGATGCGGTTGATAAAATAAAGTGTCTCTGGTGAGCAGGTGGTGAAATGAAGTCTGAGAAGGAAGCATTGGGCTGCCATAGTTGGGCAGAGATACTGTTTTAAATGCAGTCTTCTGAGGACATGAGCTATGTAGACCTGGGCGGGAAAGAGTGGGTTTTTGGAGAAGGAACAGCTGTAAAGCCTGAGGTGGTGTCTGGCATGTTTGGGATATGCAGGGAATCTGATGTGTCTGGAAAGAGGATTGGGAGAGGGCCAGTCCTGGCACATGGCCCCAAAGACTAGCACGAGGTTGTAATCATAAGACGAACAAAAAGCAAGTGATGCTTGCTTGGGATCCCAGCACTTGGAAGACTGAGGCAGGAGGATTATCAGTTGACTGCCAACTTGCGATTATAGTTATCCAGCATCAGTCAGTCTAATACAGCCCCAACCCACACTGCGGGTCATAGCTGCCTCCCATGGTTCAGAAGCCTGGTGTCTAGGGAGGGGAAAGAAGCTACCCTAGGTCACATGCCTGACTGAAGTCCTGGTCTGATCCCAGAGCCTGAGACAGGAGAGGGAGGGAGGGAGGGTGGTTCTCATAACCTCCAGGCTTTAGTATTCTCCAGTCTGTTTTTGGATGATGTCCCTGGATTTGGCTGATGTCTTCTGGAATATTCCAGTCCATAGTTGAGGAAAGACCTGTGGATTCTGTCTCCAGTGCTCTGGTGACATGGGAAGGCCCTGGCCATTGGCTTCAGAATTGCCTGTGAATGACTTGGTGTGACCTGGTGACCCAAGGATTGCCTATGAGGGCTGTGAGGCAGGGCTCTGTGTTCCCATCTGCTGCAGGAAGATGCTTCTCTAATGATGGCTGAATAAGGCACTGAACTGTGAGTATAGCAACTATTAGGAGTTATTTTTTTACTACCTTTGAAAGAGACCAGTAGAATTTGGTTTTACCCAATGTCTCTAGACTCTATCCTCTGGTTTTTGGTCATCCAAGCAGTGTTGGGTATGAGTTAGATCTTGTGGAGTGCGCCTCAGACATTGATTGGTTACTTCCACAAGCTTCGTACCACCACTTCCCCGGCATATTTTGCAGGCAAGACAGCACTGCAGATCAAAGGTTCTGTGGCTGCGTTGGTGTATTTCTTTCCTTCTCCTTCTCCTTCTCCTTCTCCTTCTCCTTCTCCTTCTCCTTCTCCTTCTCCTTCTCCTTCTCCTTCTCCTTCTCCTTCTCCTTCTCCTTCTCCTTCTCCTTCTCCTTCTCCTCCTCCTCCTCCTCCTCCTCCTCCTCCTCCTCCTCCTCCTCCTCCTTCTCCTTCTCCTTCTCCTTCTCTTTCTCCCCCTTCTCCTCCTTCTCCCCCTCTCTCTTTCTACTCTCTTCTCCTCTCTTCTCCTCTCTTCTCCTCTCCTCTCCTCTCCCCTCCCTTCCCCTCCCCTCCTTTCCCCTCTGTTCTTTCCTTTCCTTTCCTTTCCTTTCCTTTCCTTTCCTTTCCTTTCCTTTCCTTTCCTTTCCTTTCCTTTCCTTTCCTTTCCTTTCCTTTCCTTTCCTTTCCTTTCCCCTTTCCTTTCCCTTTCCCTTTCCTTTTCCTTTTCCTTTCCCCTTTCCTTTCCCTTTCCCTTTCCTTTTCCTTTTCCTTTTCTTTTTCCTTTTCTTATAGCCTGCAGAGTTCCCTGCAGAAGAGGAAGAGGAGGCAGAAAGAGTCTAACAGGGAGTCAGAGGGGATGGAGGATACCAGGACACTTGAACTCAGTCAAGCAAAGCTCACGTGAGCTCACAGAGACGGATGCAGCAAGCACAGGGTGTGGCTCTGCACCGGGTCCTTTGTGTGTGTTATGGATTTTAGTTTGTGTTCTTATGGATTCCTGAGTGTGAATTCCTGAGTGGGTCTCTGACTCCTGTGCCCTCTCTTGGGCTCTCTTCATTCTGTTGGTTTTTCTTGTCCAACTTGATGTGTTGGTTTTGTGTTCCCTTAGTGGGTTTTATTTTGTTGTGTATTGTTTTCTCTTAGAGGCCTCTTACGTTCCAGTGAGACATAGAAAGGGAGTGGATCCGGAGAGGCGGGAGGTAGGGAGGGGCTGGGAGGAGTGGGCGGAGGGAAACTGTAATCTGAATACATTATATAAGAGAAGAATCTATTTTCGATAAGAGGGAAAAAAGAATCTAGCAAGAGAGGCTAGAGGAATAACTTAGCTGCTAAGAGCACTGACTGGGGTTCAATTCCCAGCATGCACATGGTTGGTCACAATCATTTGTAACTCTGCTTCAAGGTGACCTGATTTCCTCTTCTGGCCTCTACGAACTTAGAGGCATACAAGTGGTGCACAAGCATAGATGCAGGCAAAAACCATTTATACAGATAAAAATAAAATAAACTACGATAAAATAAAAATATAGCAAGATACCAAAAAGATTATTCTAGATGAAACCCAATGTCGGAATAGATTGTAACCACTGAGTACCGACTATTCCAAAAGAAAAACAGTAGAGAAAGACTAAACCTAAAGTAAGCTACAGCTTTAAGGTTAGGAGTGAATTTACCTTTGTGTGTCAGCTGATTGTCCGAGTACAGGGCAGCAGCCCATACTCAGGGCTTAAATGTTTAATTATCTTTATTTATTTATGTGATATGTACATGTGTGTGGGCATGCGCATGCCCCAGAGCATATGTGATTCTTTCCTTCTGACAGGCAGGTTCTGGGGATCAAACTTAGATCCTTTTTTTTTTTAATTTTAAATTTATTTTTAATTTATTTTTTACACTCCATATTTCATTCCCCCATCCTTCCTTCAACTGTTCCACATCCCACACCTCCTCCCCACCCCACCCCGTCTTCACGTGGATGCCCCTGACCTCTAAACTCCCCGAGGCCTCCAGTCTCTTGAGGGTTAGGTGCATAGATCCTTATACTTGGCAACAAACATTTTTACGTATCTCACTAGCACCATACTGAAGGTTTAACAAGATCTGTAACTTCCTTCCCTTCTGGATTCAGTCCCTTTCTGTATCTCATTGGAACATAACAGGCCTCTAAGAGATAACAATACACAACAAAATAAAACCCACTCATAACACAAAACCAACACATCGAAGTTGAACAAGAGAAAACCCAACAGAATGAAGAAAGCCCGAGAGAGGGCACAGGAGTCAGAGACCCACTCATTCACACTCAGGAATCTATAAAAACACAAAACTAAACTCCATAACATATACAAAGGATCTGTTTATTCCCCTTTAAGGTTTAAAATTAAGTTTAATGGAGCTTTTGCGAGCATATATAATTACCAATTGTTTTATTCTTTGGCTGTGTTTTCCTGATGGGCATTTAAGTCCATACAAGGTGGCCCCAGATTAACTTTTCTGGTTACTGATAAGGTCAGCTGAGACTCCTTAGAAGTTACTCTTAGGGACTTGGTGGGGGCCCCATGGCTCCTTTAGGTGGTAGTGGAATTAAAAAAAAAAGATTTATTTTTAATCATGTGTATGTGTCTGGTTTGTGCAAGTGTGTGCTGGTGCCATGAAGGCCAGAGGAGGATGTCAGATCCCCTGGGGCTGGAGTTACAGGCAGTTGTAAGCTGTCCTGTGTGGGAGCTGGGAACTGAACTCAGGGCCTCTGCAGGAGCAGTATGCATTTTTAGTCACTGAGCCATTTCTCCAGCCCCTGGTGCCCCAACCCACTGGTGTGGTCTCCTGAGATGGGTCAGAGTCTTCCCGACTAAATAGCTTTACTTGAAAGCATTGAGGACCTTTTCCTCTGTACTGAGCTTTCTCTTTATAGAAAAAACCATGATGACTTCAACCTCTGGAGTCCCCAGGTCTCTCTGATCAAGAGGCCATGGCATGTGACTAGCTGGAGCAGCAGGGCCCTTTCTGGCTTGCCCGGTCATTCCCTGAGACCTAGTAGACTGGGGAATAAATGCTGGCTGCCCTCTTGGTCCCTATGTTCTCATTGGCTTTGTCCATTGAGGGTGGTTTTGAACACCCAGCTCATGAGGAATGGGGGGTAAAACTTAGCTTTGTGTGACACTTTGACAAAGCTTGACCGAGAATAAATCCTGACTCTGCAAAGGCTTGTTTTCCTAATTTGAAACTGAATTCAGTTACCTTAATAAAAATAAAATCTTGGTTCTTTAGGCAAGTTTCTGTAAACCCATGCTGTTTTTAAGTTTTAAATTTCATAAAGTTCTCTGTGACATTATCTCTGTGACATTAACTCTTTGGTTTTATCCTAATCTCTCTTTGTGTTTATTTCTGATAGTCCTTTGCTTTTGGACAAAATCTCTGTACAAAATCCTCTCTCATCTCAAACATTTTATTTTCTCCTTAATCTTCATTAAACATGTTTTATATTTATAACATATATGTGTGTGTGTGTGTGTGTGTATACACACAATCTTTTTTTTTGCTTTTGACATAATGTCTTTTATTAATTCTTTGACAATTTATTGCATGTTAACAGTGTATCTTGGTCATATCAACCCTCAGCCACCCTTCCATACTCCCTCGGGTACCCCTCCCCACTTCACACCCTTCCCACTTTCTTTGTTGTGACCCGTTAAGCCTGTTAATGTTGCCCATTGGAATATTGGCTGATTTTGTTGGCTCCATCTTGTGCAGGTCACCATAGCTACAGTGGGTTCCCAGGAGATCATGCCAGCAGAGGTGGTGCACCAGGAGCTGGAGAGATGGCTCAGTGCTTAAGAGTGCATACTGCTCCTGCAGAGGCTCTGAGTTCAGTTTGCAGCACCCCTATAGGACAGCCTTCGTGAAGCCCCTGGTCATGTCATGTCATGTCAGAGACAGAATTACATAGCACTTCTCCCTGTCCTGCTCTTACTTTCTCTCTGTCTTCCTCTTCCAAGATGAGAGGCTCCCTGAGCCTTGGGTGGGAGTGGGTGTGTTTGATATAGATATCCCGTTTAGAGCTGACCACTCACTAGTCAAGCTATTTTCAATACTTGTATCAGTTGTCTCTGCATTGACTGCTACAGAAAGCAGCTTCTCTGGCCAAGGTTGCAGGCAGCACTAATCTAGTGAGTAAATGTAAATACTTAGAAAATGGTCCAATAATATGTCCATATAGCAAGACAATAGTAACAGGGTTCCCTCTAGGGCCTATACTCTCTGTACTTATAGGCTTTTGATCTATTTTGCAGAACCAGGTATAAATTTCTTCCTGTGGAGTAGACCTTAAATCCAATCCGGAATGGATTGGTTATCCATGTAACTGTCATGCCTCTATTATAACAGTGGGTACATTGTGCCTGGCAACTCAGTATTGTAGCATGCAGTGCTCATTGCTGGCTTTTCTCCCCCCATCAGTATAGCACATTGTGGCACTATGAAAGCTAGTGTCTTACTTACTTTTCTATTGTGGTGGTAAGACACCATGAGCAAGAAACATATAGTAGAAAAAGTTTATTGGGGGCTTACAGTTTTGGAGGGTTAGAGTCCACAACCATCATGGTGAGAAGCATGACAGTAGGCAGGCAGGCATGGTGCTGGAGCAGTGGCTGAGAAGTTCACATTTGAGACCCAGCTAGGAGTCAGAGAAAGCTACCTGGGAATGGCATGAGCTTTTGAGACCTCAAAACTCACCCCTAGAGACACACCTCCTTCAACAAGGCCATGCCTCCTAATCCTTCCCAAACAGTTCTACCACAGGGGACCAAGTATTCAAACATATGGCCTACAGGGGCCATGCTCATTCAATCCACCACACTAGCTATTAGGGAGGAAGTTTTTAGGTGACCCCCAGCTTGATTTCTCTATCCTGAAACCAAGGTGTGTTAGGTCCCTACTATCAAGGTCTGGTAGACAACCAGGAACAGGGGTCACAGTGTGGTGTTTTAAGGTCCTTCCTGATTAACAGTACCTAGGGAGTCATCCCACACTCGGCACCAAGATTTTCATTAAACAGCCATGTCTTTTGGGGGGAAGCACTGTCCACCTATATAGGGGGGTGTCTGTTCTCAAACTCCCTTTTAAAAAATATATGTATTTTAAAATAAGTGTACCAAGTAGTGGATTTCTAAAGGATTTGACATATATCCTAGGTTTTAGGTAATTCAGTCTCCTTCACTTCTTTCCCCTGTGTAGCTCCTTTTTTTTTTTTTTTTTTTTTTTTTTTTTTTTTTTTTTTTTTTTTTTTTTTTTTTTTTTTTTTTTTTTTTTTTTTTTTTTTTTTGGTTTTATTTTTCTTTATGAAATTTAGAAAACATTTTTAATGAAACTGCTTTGTATTTTAATGAAGTCCAGAAAGCAAATATCTGAAATAAAGGCAAAACATTTATCGCAGCCGTGGAGATAATACATGTATTTTTTTTTTAACCAACAAATTTAAATGAACCAATTTGTTAAAGATTTAAGTATTGAGAAACTGCATTTGTTTTTTAAAAACTTCATTTCTTACTTGGGCTCACCAAGCTACAAATCAGGATACGGTTCTGGGTTTTTGCTTTTGTTCAGTGCCTGCCCCTTTCCTGCAGTCTGCGTGTGTACGTCTGCAGGCATGTACTTCTTCATTCCTCAGGGAAAGCTGAAAGCACAGACATAATTCATTGATCCAGTTTGGGCTTGCAGGACTAGCAGAGCCTATAGAGCCCCATCCTTAAAGAGGCTGTGCCCTGGATTGGGTGTGCTTGTATTCTGAAAGCCAGGTTATTCACTCAGACAATAGAGACTTCAGAACAACGACTAATATCAACTGAATTACACCTGACGGACACCGCTTAGTTAAATATGCCCTTTGCTTTTTATTTTACAATCTTAGTTAAATATGTTACGTTATAGACTAAATTACGTTATAGACTAAAAGGAACTTGGGCCAACAACTCCTTTGGTTTATGGATCACATGAACAATATAAAAACTCTAGCACATGCCCCAGCATGCAGATACACATGTAAAGACAAGACAGACTTGTAAAATGCCAACGACTTTAGCTTTTGTCAGCTTTAGGTTCAAATAAATCAGGTCATTTTTTCATAGCATAAGCAATCCTTAACCCCAAATCTAGACTTTTAGAGAAATGACTTTCAGTATAAATAAAATAGAAGGCTTGGAGTTTTAAAGGTACAGACCTAACATGATTGGTCATGGGGTTTAAGCAGGGTGAGCAGGCACCAAGGCTAGGTTCTGAAATTATTATTATTATTATTATTATTATTATTATTATTATTTTAATTGAATAACAGCCTTGAAAGGCCTGATTTCAGAAGGGGGAAGCACAGGTGAACAGGCAAATCTTTTATATATTAATGTCAGAAAAGTAAGTTAAAATGTACCTTAAGTTGTAGGCATTTACCTTGAGATTTAATAACAGCCATTTTTATTGCATTTGGAGCGAATATACCCAGACTGTAATTTACTGCTGATTTGGATTGCCCTGCCTATAATTTTCATTGTGAAAGGGGAATTTAACGTAAAGATCTTTGGTAAACGTTTTACCTATTTTTGAAGGAAATCTATGTATCCAATGTAAAATTTCATGGAGCTTTTTAAATCTTACAACACTGGTGAATATTATTGTATATAAGCAAATAGCGTTTTAAAGTCTTCTGAGGGGCTGGTTAGATGTGTTGGGGATAGCAGAGCTTGTGGTCAAGCCTGGTGACCTGGGTTCATCCTGGAACACACACAGGAGAAAGAGAGATCTGAGTGTTTCAATTTGTCCTCTGACCTTCGCATGTGTGCTGTGACATGTGAGAACCCCTCCAGACAGACAGATGCTACATTTTAAAAAGCTTTATAAGATGTTCAGTAGACCCAAAGATACCATGCTAATATGTTTTGGGTTTTTTAGACTTATTTATTTATTTATTTTATGTATGTGAGTACACTGTTGCTGTCTTCAGACACACCAGAAAAGGGTATTAGGTCCCATTACAGATGGTTATGAGTCACCATGTGGTTACTAGGAATTGAACTCAGGACCTCTGGAAGAGCAGTCAGTACTCTTAACCTCTGAGCCATCTCTCTAGCACCACTAAGAAGTTTTAAGAAGGTAAGAATGAGCCGGGTGTGGTGGCGCACACCTTTAATCCCAGTACTTGGGAGGCAGAGGCAGGCGGATTTCTGAGTTCCAGGCCAGCCTGGTCTACAGAGTGAGTTCCAGGACAGCTAGGGCTACACAGAGAAACCCTGTCTCGAAAAACAAACAAACAAACAAAAAAGAAGCTAAGAATGCCTACATTTTTAAGGCAGGGTGCCTCTATTAGGCCTTTTAACATAGTCCACAAATACTCATACTTATACACAGGCACATACAGTTTTAAAATAGGCATGCCAAAGAGAAAATAGAAAGGAAATTTAGTGCATATTAAAGAATAGAAAAAAACCTGATGTAGCTACAGGTTTTGTTCCCCAGCTGAGTTGGGGGAGGGGTTCTAGAGACGATGACGTACAAGAGTCACGTGGAGGCAACTGTGAGCACACCTGACACAACTGCTAGTGAAGTACAAAGGTTTTTTCCCTCTGTCTTTGGAGGGAAAGTGGCCGACTCTTCGGGCATCGATAATTCCGTCTTTTGTCTGTCTGTCTGTCTGTCTGTCTGTGTTTTGTCTGGTACCTTTAGTTCTGTACGGTGAAGTTGCCACGCCAGGGTCCCTTCCTCCAGGCTGCATACAGTGTGAGTAACAAGAAGGCAGTGCCCAAATTCTGAATTTATGGGTATAAAGATAAAGTTCCTGGGCTAAACCATTCATTTGGGTTAGTGAGTTCTGGAATTGTCTTTGGGCAGTAAAAATGGAAGGAGCAAATAGGCCTGGCAGGAGAAACTCTGTTGTACCCCTGGGAGAGCAGGAGGAGGAAGGTTAGAGTCCTCCCTGCTCTGCTGTGCTCCACAGTCCTCCTCCCTCTGCTGTGCTCCACAGTCCTCCTCCCTCTGATGTGCTCCACAGTCCTCCTCCCTCTGCTGTGTCCCACAGTCCTCCTCCCTCCTTTTCAGGTAAGATGGACTGAGTAAAAGGATATGACGGTGGCCTGGAGCTCTGCAGAGAAGTGGAGCAGAGCATGTTACCTGAGTCCTGTTGCCCACCATTTCTGTTTAAAGAGTGGGCTTTGGACACTAGCGGGAAGTACTCAGGCATCAGTCGTTGTCCTTTCTCTTTGCATCTCCTCCTATGCTCATAGCGAGACATGGGAGGCTTCCTATCCTTTCCGTCTATTCTTATGAAACATGTCCGACTGCAGGATGATGTGATCTTTACTTTCCTGTCTGAATTTCCCAACACCTAGCTTATACTGAGGCCAGAGAGGATTACAGGAAAAAACCAGTTCCTTTCCTTTGTGTTTTCAGGATAAACCTTATTTCAATACATGAGGCTGAGCAGTCGCACAGGGTCCAGGGGACAGGGTTAGGTGAAGAGACAAGTGTTGGGGCCTCTGGAGAGAGGCCTTCCTCCTGTCCACTCCAAGGCCTTAAGGACATCTGTTGGAGTTCTCTTTCATCGCGTGCTGCCCAGGTATCCAAGGCAGATCTGAGAGTAGCCACAGAAGGACCAGAAGCTCTGGCTTGGATCTGTCAGCTCGTCCACACTTACTTGTTCCCCAGTCAGGGTCTGAACCTATGCTCACGTTGTCTCTCTCAGAACTGAGTCCCGTGCTCCAGCCCCTGCTGTGATGCCTGTGGGTGACTTCTTTTCTCTGGGTGAATTACGATGATTCTCTCAAGAAGTGGAGAGCAAAACCAAGAACATTCTCAAGCTACTGGGCTGCTCTCTCAGAGAAGACACTGCGTTTTATGAATGGCTTTGGCTTTTTAAATTTAGTTTTAAATTGTCATTGAGGTTAAAAGAGCAAATGGGTAGCTCTCCCCACCTCCTTTAGACCTCATATTCTTGTCACCTGGGGAATTATCTCAGTGTTCTTGGGGATAATCTGCAGTAAAGGAGCACAGAGGAATTGAATGCAGTTAGGGTATGATGAAGAAATAAACAAGGCAATGATAAAGTGATGTGGGCAGGCAGAGTTAACGAAGAGATCCCTGGGAGTCAGCACGTGAAGCTGGCTGGCTTTAGGACCCTAAGGGAGACAGAATCCATGCAGGTGTCTGGGGGACTATGTCTGTGGCATAGGAAGCTGGGTAAGAGCCTCTGCAGCACCTGGTCCAGAGCCCTGACTGCCATTCCTGTCATCTTGGTGGGTGCTGGGGAGGGTGGAAGGAAGGAAGGAAGGATAGAGGAGACCGAGTGACTGTCAACAGCACAGGGACATGTGAGTGTGGTGTGGTCTCACTAGCACCAGCATGGCTGTCCCCTGTTTGCTCACCCATGGGATCAGTGACCATGTGGTCAGTGGCCAACTCCAGGAATTTCCCAGATTCAGCCAATTTGAAATGCAGCTCTGCTATACAGTCGACACCCAGTGTGTGCATCAGTGCCTCGACTTACATCCCAGGAGGGTGAGGGAGGAGGGCCAGACACATCATTGGCCCTTGTCCATATGGGCTATGGGAAAAAGACAGGAAGGGAGAGGTGCCCCCACACTACCCTCTGTGGGAGCTTGCCTACTTCTGAGTGCTCTGGGCAAAGAAGGAAGGAAGGGAGGGAGGGAGGGAGGGAGGGAGGGAG